>CM077150.1:44100523-44574989 GCA_039583875.1 Platanthera guangdongensis | reverse complement strand
CCACCTCGAAAATACCGTTGATATGTCTAATGATAACTTTCCTTGAATAGATCGCTGACGTGTCTAATGACAACCTATCATAGTAGATGTAGGAGCTCTATTAAATATTTTTTGAATTTAAATGTATTTTCATCATTACTTCTAATTTTTTATTAGTGTAATTAATTGAATGGACATTGTATTTTAATTTCTTTGAAATAGATATAAATATATGTCAAGTTATTAAAATATAAAAATGATGGCATAATTGGTATTTTTGAATGTTTCACCAAAGACAACTTTTCTCTTATAATAGTGAAATATATATATATACACACACACACACGAGCATCTTTGCACGGGCTACGTCTGTGCTCGATGCTCTCGGGCGGGCTTCGGCCGCAACAGGCGGGCTTCGCCCGCCTCCGAACAGGCTTCTCTCGTACTCGATGCGTCGTTATGGGCTACGCCCGCATCAAAACGGGATGCGTCTGCATCAAATTGGGATGCACCGACATCAAGACGGGCAGTGCCCATAATATATGCATATGAGCACTCAAAATGACCGTAAAAAATATAAATCAATATTACAATTTTATTTTATAAAAAAATTATGTTTTGTCGTAAAAACATTAATTTCACGCAATATTTTTCTCTCTCTTCTTTCGCTCCCTTCCTCATCTCTCTCCCTTTCTCCTCCCCCTCTCTCTACCCCCTTTCTCCTCTCCCTTCCGCCATCTCTCTCCCTTTCTCTCCATTTATCTCTCCCTCTCTCTCCCTCTCTCTCCTCCCATCTCTCTCTCTTTCTCTCTCTCCCTCCTCTCTCTCTCTCCCAACTCTCTTCTCCCATCTCATGCTCTCTCTCATGATCCAATGACTCTTGTTTGTTCTATGGTGTGCCTCCAAATACCTCTATTGCTTTATATAATAAGATAGATATATATATATTATTATTATAAAGAGAGAGAGAGAGGAGAGCGTGAGGGAGAGAGAGCCAGAGAGAGGGGGATAGGAAGAGAAAGAGAGAGCGAAAATAATATTTTACGTCAATAATAATTTTTTTATATTAATGTATATTTTTTACGATCATTTTGAATACTCATAAGTATATGTTGCAGACATAACCGTCTTGATGCGGGCTCAACTTGCAGACGCATCGAACACGGGCGAAGCCCGTGTCAAGTCGTCTGCAGGTTGCCCGCCTAGATGCGGCCGAAGACCACCCGAGAGCATCGAGCACGGGTGTAGCCCGTACGAAGATGATCGTATATATATATCCATCAACAAAAATACATTCATGTGTTTTGTTCTTTATTGCCTCGTTGATCACATTGTAAGCATGTAATTAACCTTCATTGAGCAACGTAACTGCGTTAAGATCATCCCGTGTAATGTGTATTGATAATTCATCTTTTATATGACTGGATAGGTTATTGAAATCATTGAATGATTCATTGATGGGTAGTAGATCAAATTTTTAATAGAACGTTTATGTTGCTTCAGGATATCATTGAGGCTATGAAGTAATTTATTCATAATGTAGAACTCGCTGGTCGTGCTAAAACTTGGAAAATCTTCGATCATGCTTGCATAATTTTCATCCCAAATACTTCTAACATCGGTTGGTTCACAAAAGATCAATATAGTAGCGAACATCTTCTCAACGTGGATGGCATTCTGAATACTCGAGCCTCAAGTAGATATTCTTAAATACTGTTATCATTTTCAAGCAAACCATAGTTCTATGCAGCATTCTTAAAAGTGACGCAATGCGTGCCGTTGACAGTTAATAGTGCATCGAATGACTTTGGACCTGGTACGTGATTTAGAAGCATGCACAAATAGTATATTTCGCTATCAGCAAGCGGTACTGAATAAATCCTACCAATCACTCTTCGATTTCTGATCCGCTTCCTCCAAATTTTTTGTTATTTGAACTATCAATAATATTTTGAAAAATATCGGTACAAATGGAGGTTTTGCTCTCTATTAGCTATAAACACTAAAAACTCGGTCAACATTATTTTGAATTGCGGTCATCCATTAATATCGATGAAATTGACCGTTCACTCAAAAATTGTATATGATGTTTATTAGGTAGATGTATTTGTAATCGATCCACCGATGGATATATTTGACTCATTTGGAACTTGAACGTTCTCCATAATGATTCAGGAGGGCACAACCATCTGTCGTCAACATAATTGTTTATTTCATCTTGATTAGCACCAGGACGGACTTCAAAAATGACATGATTGGGTCCTTTATATATGTATTTGCATAAATATTTGATGTTATTTATACTGCTGCATATCTCGACATTTAGATGATAACCATATTTTAAAAACAACCATGAATTATATGGAACAACACATCTATTATCAACATTGAAAGCTGCATTTCTGCCTAAAGTAATGTTTATGTTATCATTCCTTCTTCGATACACTGGGTAAGCATCATTCCCTTGTATTTTCGCATCTGCATACTGTTTAGGAAAACTTTTATTACAGATATGATTCTTCATATATTGTGCATTTGGTTTGCAAGGTCCACATGGCCCGTGAATCATGTGTTTTATTACAGAGTCGTACAATGCAGGTTCCTGGTCTCTATAAGATATCTCAGCTCGTACAACTGAATTGTATTCGTCAGGGGAGGTTAATTTGTTTGTCGGATCCAATAACACCAACATATGAACACATGGTAATCCCATTTTGTGAAATTCGATGACATGAACATGTCTGACCACCTTTCCTAACACACCCCTATGGAATATATCTTTCTTGAGGAAGTTGTCATCGTTGATGCCGACGAATACATCATCGTTGTTGAAGAAGACTGCAGTCGCGGATAAGGAGAAGGTCGCTGCCAACGCAACATGAAATCATACTTCTGATTCCATTTTTCTCCTCCACTAGGAAATACCACTTGCTCAGCCAAAAATATGCTCGGAAACCTACTCCAGTCATTTTTCTGTTGTTGAAGAACCTTCTTCCAAGCCGTGAAAAAAATGAAAAACTGTTTTCTGAACACTCATCCAGAATTTGCCGAATAGCTTCAAAAGGACATAGAGATTCCTAGGGCATCAATTACTTTATTAGAGTTTCTTTTTCGGAAAATCTCATCTAGCACAACAACATACCCAAGTGAAGCCGTAACAAAATAGGTCCATAATTGAACTCTCATCCAAAACAACTCTATTTAAGTAAAAACAAAACAGACAGAAAACACTAATTAGCTAATAAACTACTAAAGAGTAAAAAAACTCATAGAAGATTTCTCTGTTTGTGCAAAGTAATAATTTGATTTCATAAGTCATAAATCACAATCAATGGTAGAGATTTGTGTGCACAAACAGCAAGCTGCAGTTTTCTAAAGTTGTGTATCACACAGACAACTATGTTTTATATTAAAGTTGTGATGGATCATTTGTAGAATTTAAGGCAATCATTATTGAAACTCTAATAAATTAATTAAACAATAATAGAATAAATGCTAATAAAGCACAGACAACTTCCAGGCAAGTTGTAATTTTTAAAAACCGCAAGTTGCTATTTTTCAAAAATACAAATTATTGTTTCATTGAAATCACATACTAACAGTTTTTTTTAAAACGCAAGCTTTGCAATTTCAAACTACCTCGCTAATTTACCACTCACTACAACAAAAATGTCATTTAGGAACGAAAATTAATAAGGCACTATAATTTGTTGTCAATTAGGAACAAATTTAGCTAGGTATAATACTTATATGCTTTGATACACAATTATCAAAGAAATAATTTTGTTGAAGATTTAGAATCAAATAATTTTATTACAAAATATCCCTAGTTGATTTCAAAGGAAATATTTTTATTTAATATTTGTTGGTAATTAGTCCTCCCCCCCACCCAAAATAAATGGAGGGAAAACAAAAATCTCCCCCAAATGTTAATTTTTTTTCTCCCTACCTTTTATAATCCCTACCCGAAATTTCACCTCATTCCATTGTTTCGATCTCCAGCACTTAGCTCCACCGCTTTAGGTCACCCTCCCGTCCCGACCTGAAATTTCTCCCCGTCGGCCAGTTGCTCCCGTCGGCCAGTGGCTCCCGTCGGTAAGCTGCTCCGTCTGCCAACTGCTCCGATTTCCCTAATCGTGTGTGATCCTTCCGTCGTCCTCTACCGTAAGTGTGAATCGAGGTGTTCTCGTTGCTCTGATGCTTGGATTTCATCGAGATGGTCCAGCTTCCCGTTTTCTTCTTTGGGATTCTTTCTTCTTTGACCGATTATAGGGTAAACACTAAACCCGGATTACTTTGCATTTTTTAGTTTGTACCTATAAGATTTTTTTTAGGGGTTTTCTTGATGATTTCGGGCAAAATGGTATATGTAAATATGATGTATTGGAAAGAATTTTTCAAAGTTTTTATGGATTTTAACCGATGACCCTTATTCATCCCTGGTCTCTTAATGATATCCATTTTCCAATCCTAATTGTATAAACTGGGAATCAAACTCTTAGCAATTTCCATCTGCTGATTGGACCATTACAAAACCACGATCTATCTATTTTTCTCATGTTCTGATATTTAGACCAAGAGATCCTTTTAGGAGAATTTCACTCATGTTAAATTAGGGTTGCATATGTAAGAAGGCTAACTGCGCTTCTTCGTTTTTATACTACTTTTCATTAAGAATCTAACACTTCTCACTGTAGTCAATATCTGAGAATATGTATCATGGCTGCTCAATTCATGCATCTGCTTTTTTCTGCATCAACTGCTTCATCAAAGCTGGGAATATTTAGCTTAGGCTCCGTTTGGCACTTCGGTGGCATTCACGAATGTGGTGGTTATGAACCGTCGTTCGTGAATGCCCGACCTCACCTAAGAATATTCATCCACTTTTATGTTCAAAACTGTTTTCTTTCTTGGTGGTGGTCAGAACCATTGTCTTGCCAAACATGCATTCTATGACGGTGATGATTTTGTCCAAACTCACCGGAGCAAAAACACTGCGTCAAACGGAGTCTTAATCTTTAACTCAAAAAGTATAGACACTTTTTGTATTATAATATTCTCTTTCAAGAAGTCTTCAAGCCCTCACATCTATTCTAATCTTGCATTGCCTGATTCCTGAGTCATTTATTGTGGGATTAGATATAGATCAATAATTTTCTATGAGAAACAATTCTCTAAATACCATGTTTTTGTTTATATCATGCATGAACACACCCAGTGCTCTAAAACACAATCCAACATTAGCATTTTTGTTTGATGACACACCAGCAATTAAGAGTCAAGAAGAGATAAGGAGCTTTTTAAGTATTCTTAGGACGGGCAACATACAAATTGTATCCCTTCTTTATGGAATATCTGTCTTGATGATGAACTTGCATCCTATTAGGTACAGTCGACATTTCTGCACAACCATGATATTGGCTAATAATTCCTCCTCATATGTGATAAAACTGCATTCTTCCTTCTCAAATTTTTACTAAAATATGCAATGAGGTGATTCATTTGTAATAAAACCGCTCTCACTCCCTTGTCTGAAGCATCAGTTTCTATGATGAACTCGCCCTTAAAATTAAGCAAAGCAACTGGAGGCTTCCTGAATAACTCTTTTAATCTTTCAAAAGCTGTTATGCCAATGAGTGCCTCTTGAATTTACTAAGCCTCTGTTTTACACGGTGGTGGCAGTCAGTGAACATGAGGGTTAAATTGTCATTTGTTAACACCAGCCTAAGGAACTTCATCCACTCTTATATTTAAATGGTTGAAGTTTATTAGGTGATCCTTAACGAATGACGATTTAACTCATGCATTTACGACCTCCACCACCGTACCAAACGGAGCCTAAATCTTTTTTTGGTAAATTATTTCCTTACATTAGAGAATTTAATTGAAAACATATGTCTCCAAAGAACCTGCCACTCCATTTAATTTCATTACTTATTCCATTTCATTGCTCCAATCAATTTACTCGAAAGCATATGCCTCCAAAGCACCCACAATTCTAATAAAGTGCTGTCTGTTTTTATTTTTCCCTTGCTTTTGTTTAACTTGTTAGATTTGACATTGAGTGTCAAATCTTATTACCAGGTAGTTATTATTTGAATGATCACATCTCTTTATTAAAAATTAACTTGCAACCTTTCATCGGAGTTGTCCAATGCATGCATCATCCTATTCAAATAAACTGAACTATTACATGAAACTATTACTCTAGAGTTCAAAGTGAACTAAAATACAAATATATGGCTAATTTATAAAATAAATCATATATTCAAAAGTAAGCTAACAAATTGGTACCTATGTCTTTAAAAATGATACTAAATGAATTGAATAATACTTGAAGTTTTATGTGTGCTTTAATTGAAGTTGATGAGTTGTATAAGTGTTTATAATAAATATATATGTACTGAATAATAATTTTGTATGTTGTTTTTACAGAATAAAAATCATGCATCCAGATAGGGGATTGATTAAAAATCGTGTTTGTCCTGGAGGATATGATATTACAGATGAGTACAGAATGGGGGTGAAGGGATTCATAGAATTATGCCAACAATATCCAGGATATATGGATCAAGGAAAAATTTGATGCCCATGTTGTGATTGTAGGAGCTTGAAATTTATTGTGCCGATATGGTTAATTTTCATCTTATCTCTAGAGGCTTTGAACGTGATTATATTAATTGGGTTAGACAAGGGGAACCACATTGGGATGAACCATCAACTAAAGCCTCTACTATTCGTATGCAGGATCAGATTGTGTTTGAGCAGAGATTCACTAAAGAACAACAAAATTCTTTGAGGGATATGGTTGTTGATGTCGCCGGTCCTGAATTTGATTGGAATACTAGAGATGAGCCACAAAATCCAAACCCAAAGGCACAAAATTTCTTTGACATGAAGGATGTTGTTGATAGTCCTCTTTGGCCTGGTTGCGAGAATTACTCAGTATTGTCAGCATTGACAGAACTCTTAAACATCAAGTCTGAGTCAAATTTAAGCGTGAGATATTTTAATCAATTTTTAAAGGCATTTGGTCGAATGTTGCCTAAGGGACATAAGTTACCTGATAGCTTTTATTCATGCAAGAAAATGGTTGCTCCACTAGGTCTTGGACTTCAAAAGATCGATGCATGCGAAAATGATTGTATGTTGTATTGGAATTGTGATGAAGTGTTACAAGAATGTCGGATATGTCACCATCCTAGGTTTAAGCCTAGGAATAAATGTGGGAAAAAAAGCGTAAACCAATACCATTTAAACAGTTGAGTTATTTACCACTTACGCCAAGGTTACAAAGATTGTATATGTCTAAAGTCACTGTAGAACATATGAGATGGCACAAGGAAAACATTAGTGAGGAGGGAAAATTATGCCATCCGAGGGACGGTGATGCTTGGAAGCACTTTGATCGAACTGAATCTGTATTTTCAGCCGAGCCACGAAATGTTAGACTTGGGCTTTCAACTGATGGTTTTAATCCACATAATCAAGGATCTAAACCTTATTCTTGTTGGCCGGTTATTCTCACACCTTACAATTTACCTCCATGGATGTGTATGGATAGACCTTATTTGTTTCTTACCCTACTCGTGCCAGGTCCAAAGAGTCCAGGTAATAGTTTGGATGTATATTTACAACCTTTAATAGATGAGTTGAATACACTATGGAGTTTTGGGGTTGAGACTTATGACATCTCTACAAAATAAATTTTTTTGATGAGAGCAGCACTAATGTGGACCATCAGTGACTTTCCTGCATATGGAATGTTGTCAGGTTGGAGTACACATGGTAAACTAGCATGCCCATATTGCATGAATCGTATCAAGTCATTTAGACTTAAACATGGTAGGAAACCATGTTTTTTTGATTGTCATCGTTTATTTTTGTCGTTAGATCATCCTTATAGATATCAAAAAGACATCTTCACTAAGGGAAGGATTGAGACAGATACACCTCTCATTCACTTAACGGGTCATGAGCTCGAGACAATAGTTGCATCCTTACCATACATTGATTTTGGTAAGACAAAGGACAAGTATAGATTGGAAGGGTTTGGTGAATCTCATAATTGGTTGAAAAGAAGTATTTTTTGGGACTTGCCATATTGGAAAACAAATTTAATACGTCATAATCTTGATGTAATGCACATTGAAAAAATGTGTTTGATAATGTATTCAACACTATTATGGATGTAAAAGGTAAGACCAAAGATAATTCTAAAGCTCGTCTAGACCTACAGAATATATGTAAGCGTCGAGATCTTGATCTTAAGGAGGTGAATGGGAAATATTTTAAACCTAAGGCAAGTTATGCATTATCTAAGGATGAAAGAGAAATTGTTTTGAGGTGGATAAAAAACTTGAGACTTCCTGATGGGTATGCATCCAAATTGGGTAGCTGTGTTAATTTGGATGATTGTAGTATGTATGGAATGAAGAGTCATGACTGTCATGTTTTTATGGAGAGATTGCTTCCTCTTGCATTTCGAGATTTATTACCAGAATTTATATGGAATGGCTTAACTGAATTAAGCCAATTTTTTAGAGACCTGTGTTTAACTATTCTGTATGTATCTAATATGAAAAAAAATGGAGGAGAACATAGTCATAATATTATGCAAGCTTGAGAAGATATTTCCTCCAGCTTTTTTTGATTCAATGGAGCATTTGCCAATACATTTGGCATATGAAGCAAGGGTTGGTGGGCCTGTTCAGTATCGATGGATGTATCCTTTTGAGAGGTAAAATCATTGAACCTATTTTTTTATATTATATATATGTGTATATTAATTTTATATCCACAGGTGCTTGAACACATTGAAACGTAAGGTAAAGAACAAAGTACATATAGAAGGATCAATTATTGAAGCTTACATGATCGAAGAAACTTCAACCTTTTGCTCTCATTTTTTTTCTTCTAACGTGGAAACAAGATCTACAATTTTTGGGCGTAATGATAATATAATCAATCAAGTTGAACCATCTAGTCGCATATCTGTGTTTAATTCTTCCAGTGGACTCTTTAGCCCAAAAGATCACAAGCGCATTTTAACTTCAAGTGAAAAGGCCGCATGCACAATCTACATTATGTTGAATTGTCCAGAGATAGCCGAATATGTTGAGTAAGTAAAATCATAATTAATATTTCTTAATTACATTTATTATTATTCAAAAGTGAT
Organism: Platanthera guangdongensis; assembly: GCA_039583875.1. NCBI lineage: Eukaryota > Viridiplantae > Streptophyta > Magnoliopsida > Asparagales > Orchidaceae > Platanthera > Platanthera guangdongensis. Next base: position 44,565,832 of record CM077150.1, on the reverse strand, counting down.
CATAAAGTATACTTTACAGACTTTATGATGTTAAAAAACGAGCTCAAATACCGAATCTAACTCCTAAGGCATTAGGAGTTATGCGTGATTAAGAGTTTGCCAAATGGTTTGAAGAATATGTAAGTTGATATATTATTATAAGTTATGTGATTATTTACGATATATTGCTCGTGCTAAGATCAAAAAGTCATTTTTTGCTTAATAGGTTGAGAATCCAGCCAACCAAATAACGGACGATGAAATAAAAGTCTTTGCACGCGGATTTAGTAGCATTGTTAAAACTTGGAATGGGTGTATAGTGAATGGATATAGATTCCACACACTCGAGTACGGTGAAACAAAATCTACAATGAATAGCGGCGTCTGTGTTAATGGAAGTTATTATGATGATTCTAGTGAAGACTATTATGGAGAATTGATGGAAATTCTTGAGCTGAGTTTTTTAGGGTCTGTTGCCAATACTGTAGTGATGTTCAAATGTAAATGGTTTGATACTGAAAAACGGGGAACAAAGGTTCATCCAAGATATAAGATTATTGATATTAATATTGATCATAGCATGGCCGAAGACAACCCCTTTGTGCTTGCTTCCCAATGCCATCAAGTATACTACACACCATATCCTTGGAGAAAGAAAACACTTGATCGTCGTTGGCGCAATGTTTTTAAGGTTAAAGCAAGAAGCACATATGAGATAAATTATACTCACATGCATTATCAACAAACACCATTAGAGGAATTCTACCAAGAAGCGTCAACTACTAATCCAACCCATGTTGTATTAGACGATGTTCCTATTCTAAGCGATATTCATTGTCAAGCAGAAGAAGTAAACCTCGATGAATTACAACAATCAAGGAGGGATGTTGAAAAAAATGGTGATTCTGATGAATTATATGATGTGGACTCATCAGAGGATGAAGACATTTGATATTTTGTGTTTGATCCAAGCTCTCTTATTCTTTTTTGACTTAATTTTCATAAATTTTCATTTGGAGCATATTATTTTGGTAATGTTTGCTGATCTTCTTCCTTTTTGTTAGTATTCATATTTTGTTGATCTTCTGTTTTATGTATACACCAACTGCATTCAAAGGAAACTTTTTTTAACAATTTATTCATAATACTGTGTTGTTCACCTATTTTATGTATACATCTTCTGTTATTTTACTTCATCCCATGTAATTCTTCACGCTCCCAGAGCGGCACAACTCCTCCAACAGTAATTGTATTCTTTGGCGACCAATAACTATGCAGGAACTCTGAAATCATGAACGATTTTGCCTCTGAACTGCTGATTGATACCTAAAATTATAGCAAGTCGCCCAATTTGTCCTTGAATGCTTGTGTAAGTTCTAGATTTGGATGTTTATCTTCCTCTGCGATGAACGTTAGTTGAAATTATATGAATCAGGATATTATTTGGGTTTTAATGCTTGTGTAAGTTCGATCATGTATTTATAGTTTTGTTGCAGTTACTTATCAAATAAATATGTTTGCATTGCATTGCTAGTAATACTATTTAGGCAATACTAAAGGTTATGATACAAACCTTTTATAACTACTACAATCAAAACCAAATGGTGCAATTACTGATCAAATATTTTTTCTCTAAATGTTGTTATTAATTATTTCCAGCATCTTAAATAAGATTTACACAATTCTTCGAGCATGATGAGGACTAGAGGAAGGGGAGGTAGATTATTATCTAAAAGAATTCGCGGAGATCCTTTTCTAAATCTTTTAATGCAAGATGTGAATCATCACCCATCCTCTGATTCTGACTCACAAAATGATATGGATGAAGAGCACGATATATCAAAAAAGGTGAATGTCGAACAAGTCATATCTGAAGAGGTGAATATTGAACATGTCATATCGGAAGAGGTGAATATTGCTCAACATGATTGCTTGGATCCTCCTTTGGACCAACTAGAGTCAACTAATTCAGATAGCAAAAATGAGGTCGAGCGTGATGAATCTGGACGAGAGATATTGATCATCGTTGGAAAATGGTAAAATTTTCCCATAAAATTCAATTTTTCCTATTCATACTATTCTAATATATTTTTTTATATTTGCAGTTTCATTAGTATAGCTGCACCTAGGTCCATGTTGAACTGTTTAAGAGGTTGGTTCAACGGAGTTTGGCCCACATTTAGTAAAATTCCAGATGATGTAAAACAAAACTTTTTCAATATGTTCAAGGTAAATCCTCCAATTGTTTCTTAATTTATTTGTCAAATTAATGTTCATAACTTCAAATCTTATGATAATTGTAGGAGAAATTTACTTGGCGTGCTCCATCAACAGAACTACAAATCTATAAAATTTGGAAGAGTTATTTTAGTAGAATAATGACTTCAGAGATGAGACGCATCCAAAAGTTACAAAGTCAAAGTCTGCACCTCCGCCAACATGGATGCGAAAAGAAATCTTTGAAGAATTATGGAGTATAAGGGAGGCTGATAAATACAAAAATCTTCAAGCAAATAATCGCAAAAATAGAATCTCTGATAGAGATGGCCTTGGAGTAGTTAAAAGTTCCGCTGGATCAATTTCCATTCCACATCATGCTTATAGAATGGTAAGTGATTAAACCTTTAGACATTGTGATTTTTTATTTGAACTTTTAATATTAGCGTTCAAATTCTTTTATTTCAAATGTTAATGCTTGGTGGGATGTTTATGGTGTTTAAAGGTGATTACGGAGATAGTTAATCATGTTGATTTTAAGACAAACAACTTACCGTGGGATGGGATGATGGTGGCTGTAGGAGAGCTGGATGGGGTAGTTAATAGAATGGAGTAGTTAATCATGTTGATTTAAAGACAAACAACATTAAATTTTGCAGACTGCTGGTATGTCTGGATGAATATTCAGAGAATTTTGGGAAGCTAGAAGTGTGGACTGGGGTTATATTTCGGTCGATGAATGTGTGTCAAACTGCTGGCAAGCACAAAATGAGGTTGTATTGGACCCCTATGAAAGCTGGAAGGGGCTGGTTGTTACTGTATTGAGGTTTGCAGGATAGTGGTGGACTACGGTGGGGGTGGGGGGAGCAAGAGTGGACTAAAATATAATTCCAGCAGCTGGAGGCGGCATCGAACCCCTTGGACAATATTCTAGGGGGTGTATGTGGGATGAAGAGGGTGTAATGGGACTGTCAGTTGCTGGTTTAAGGTTGGGAGTCAGTTGGAGGGTGGTTCCTCGAGAGGAATGCTGTTTGGTTCCTCGAGGAACAAAATAGTATTTAAATAGTTCAAACTGTAGTATGACAAAATATTCACCTAGTTCGCTAGTGACTATGAAAGCAAGAGGCAAAGAAGAGAACAAAATAGTATTTAATTACTTGACGAGGTGGTTGTCTTACTTTGTGGATGTCCCCCTATACATCCAGGAGTGTAAATGAACCCTCCCTCCTGAAAAAAGTGTCGTGCGAATTTGGGGTAAGGGGGGTGAGGCAGATAAATCTTCAAATGAGCAACTCTCACGATATGTGAAGTGTCTTCAACCTCTTCCAATGAGATCATATTTATAGGCGAAGGAAATAGGGTACCCTGCCATCAGAAGGTAGATCTTAACCCCATGCGAGATCAATGCGAGCTCGATGAGTTGACCAGACAAGATATGCAAGTTGATCAGTTGAGGTGATCAAGTTGATCTCTTGAGGTCAGCGATGTGACTTGACGAGATCCTGAGGTGATCCGACCAGGTGAACAGACGATGCCGGCTAGCTGATCTGCTCAGGTCGACGAGGTTACCCGACAAGGACGACGAGCTGATTTGTTGTTCATATCCTACTCATATTATATTTTTGATCTAGCAGTATACTGCTCATACACAAGTCATAAGAGATGAGTGCCACAAATATATACATTATTCAAAGAAATATCACACTCCCATAGTAAATCCAGCATCAGTTCAACCATACAAATTTATCTTCTGAAACAAGAACTAAGATCAAGAATTCTCAAAAGAAACATCAGAGGAAACAAACAATAATATAATTATAATTCATGATATTTTACATCAAAAGTGGTACAGTTCAATATATAGGCCTGTGAAAAAAGTAGGTTGAGGGAAAAAAATAAAACAACCAGAAGACTGGCTGTCAAAAGCAAGCTGAGAGTATCAACTGCCTAACCCAAAACCTTGCAGAACTATTTTGTTCCTCGAGGGGAATGCAGTGGTAGTGTGATAGTGGGTGATTGTTTTGACATTTATGGGGTGGTGGGGGTGATGGTTGGCCGGAGGTGAGCGCTTGAGGTGGTGGTGGTGGCACGGATAAAAAAACGGCTGCAGACCGCGCCAATGCTAGTTGTATACGCGTTTTCTTATTTTGGTTTTAAATATTGAGACATTCATTCTTAGAAAGCGACACCAATAATCAATCTATAACAACACTCATTTACAAGCATTGCAAAATGATAAATCTATCCCCACACTTTTTAAAACGTCGCAAAAAAAAACGTGGCGATATATATCTCTTGCAGTGTTAGGAAGACTGGAAATGGTGGCGGGGCTGCTGAAGGTTCAGCAAGTGTTGGAAACAGCCCAAGGGGAGTGGTGATGTATGGGATAGGGATAAAAAAGAGGGCAACAACACTATGAACATTGGGAAAATAAAAGAGAAGACAATACTAGAAGTCGACATCTAAGTTCACGGAGTTGGAATGAATTAGTTTCTTTTGGAAGCTTTAACATGTTTGCACTTTTTCACTAATTTGTATATATTCTTGTTTTCTCCACCAATTAATCATCATATATGCTAAATATAATGCAAGCTCAAGCTAATGCAGGGTTACCCGTTCCTCATGAAAATGTTTTCAACAGAACTCATAGAACCAATAAAGGACAAGGACCATTTGTCGATAAGAAATCAAAGAAAACATTTGTAAGTATTTCTTTTTCATTGTTAGTTTTTAATAGATATGCTAATATCTTATTTATTAATGTCATTATTAATTATAATTTTTAATTTTTTATAGGAATCTTACACCCTGAAGTTAAATGAGAAGCAATCTCAAAGTAATGATACAAAGATATTGCCTTCTACCAATGCTTCTTCCACATATTATGCGGATTTATGGATTGAGGCTTCCGGTGGTCTTAAAAATGGTCGTTGCTATGGATTTGGCAATTCATACAATGAGAGTGTCATCTATAGTACTAGCTCAAGAACTAATGCCCAAAATGTAATTGAGAAGTATAAGGACCGTGTTGAAGAATTAGAGAAACTTCAAATGGAGATGAACAATAGTTTTGAACAAAGAGTTGATAATGTTGTTAAAGATATTGTTAAAAATGTTGTTTCTACTGCCTTAGAGGTTCATGGAATTTATCAAGGTTATCACTTTTCTCCTGGACATTACTCTTCTCCTGGATCACATACTTCTAGTCAATTCTCCGCTCCAGGATCTGGTTATTTTTCAGCTCCAATTCCAGGCTACTATGCAACTCCCAACTATTTTCGAATACCAAGTCATCATCCACAAGCTCAATATCAAGCTCCAAATCAAGATTCTTCTCCAGTTCAACGTCAATCTTCTGACAACGGTCATTGTCCGGATCAGCTGATTCCACGCTTATAGTTGTCACATTTTGTTTTGTTTAAAATTTTGTCATATGTTGTCATATTTTGGTGGACTTATTTTTGATCATGTGTTGCGATTTGGCTATGTATCTAAATTGGTTATGTATCAAAGTTGTTGGTATGCCAATTTTTGGGTGTGTGTGTGTGTGTGTGTGTGTGTATCAATGACATGTTATGTATGACATTTGATCATATTTATGGTAAATTTATATTGGTTGTTTTGTTGGATGTATTATTATTAAATGATTGAATAATTGTGTAATAGAAAAATATTAATTTTAATTATTGCTAAATATACGAAAACAACAAATTATCATTAATTCATCATACAAAAATTTATTATCCAATAATTTTTTTAGTATTTGACATTTATTAGCAACAAAATTTGTAACAATTTTATTGCTAGCTAATATTAGGATCGAAATCATTTGATGATGATTAACTTCAAATTTTTTGGTACATAATATTTCTTGTTGATTTAGATAGAAATAAATTTGTTGATGATTACTTGTTGTTGATTAGCAAGGAAATTCACCCTTACTAAATTTAATTAGGCTCAAATTGGCCATGAATTGGTTTTGTTGCTAAATTCATTCCTAATCTATATTCGCAACAAATTTCATCATTTAGCAAGGAATTCTTCACTTTGCTATTTGATGCTTTTGTTGTAGTGACTAGTCTCCGACATCAACCTCAGAATACTTATTATTAAGAACGCATATTATTTTTGAAGGCAGAGAAAGTAATGAGAAAAAATAAACTAAATACCTTCTTCAATTCACTCTGGGAGAAGAAGGTTCTTGATAAAAAACTAGCATGATAGTCGTAAATGTCAAACTCTTTGTCAACTATTTGTTTTCAGCCTCTTGTCTCTCCTGCATCACATCCAAAAAACGATGGAACAAATTGAGCCTCAGTGTAACGTCTCATTTTGTGTCAGACCCCTCACATGTGTTCTAAGTCAAGAAAATTGACTCAGGTTTGGGGGCATTGAGTGCGTTGAGAGGACTCAACGCACTCGACGCCATTTAACTTAGAAAGTTTCTGGTGGTTAAGGCGTCAAGAGCATTGAGTGGACTCAACACTCTCGACGTCATTTAACTTAGAAAGTTTCTGGCGGTTAAGGCGTGGAGAGCGTTGAGTGCTCAACACCACTCAACTCCATAGGCTGAGGATTATTCGTCGAACCCCGAAATTCGTCGACCATCGATTTGTCGAACTCACGTAATTCGTCGAACGCCGAAATCTGTCAATCACTGATTCGGCGAACTCAGGTAGTTCGTCGAATGCCGAAAGTCATCAAGCGCTGATTCGTTGAACTCAGCTAAATTCGTCGAGCGCTGATTTGTCGAACTCAGGAAAATTCGTCGAATGCCGAAATCCGTCAATCACTGATTCATCGAACTCAGGTAATTCATCGAACGCCGAAAGTCGCCAGGCGCTGATTTGTCGAACTCAGCTAAATTCGTCGAGCGCCCATTCATCAAACTCAGGTAAATTCGTCGAAGGCTAAAGTCATCAAGCGCCGATTCGTCGAACTCAAGAAAATTCGTCGAACTCAGGTAAATTCGTTGAACGCTAAAATTCGTCGAGCGCTGATTTGTCAAACTCAGAAAAATTCGTCGAACGCCAAATTTGTCGAGCGCCATTCGTCGAACTGGGCTAAAATTCGTCGAACGCCATTTAACTTAGATAAATTTTGCCTTAGGCAAATTTTCGGCCTTGTTTGCTGCTAAACCAGATTTTTGGGAATTGCACCAAATCGACTTAAATGGGCCGCGCCCTTTCAAAATGACTCATTTAAAGTAATATTAGGCGATCCAATGTCAGGCCGACACATGGCTATGCAGTTACCCTAAAAGGGACATGCGAAAAACACTAGCCTTCTTTTTATCACTTTGCCGAGCAGTTGTCAGCTGCCAAGCCCGACGAAATAGTGAAGTCGACAAAGTCGATTTCTGGAAGAAAATCCTCTCTTCCTCTCTTTCACGTGAAAAACGAACACCAATGAGTCAGAAGAAGATGTCGCAAAGAAGGGTGACAAGATTCATGACAGGAAACCTAGGAAACGCCGGAACCGAGGTGAGCTTCCTACCCTCGGCCTTGGTGCTAGATCTCTAGTTATTCCTAGGAGAGATATCGACTCAAAAGAGTCTTGATTTGTGAGAAGAATTACTCCTAGGAGAAGGCCATGCTATGGTTTGTACCATAAAGATAAGATGTCTTCGACCACTCATTCCTTCCATGAGAAGATAGAGGCTTGGTTTTGTGAAGAAAGTTGGCCTTTTGAGGGTGAACAAGGGAGGAGGAATTCTGAAGGAGACGTGGGAATATTGGTTGGAGGAGGAACACGAACCGATGTTGTTCGTCTCGCTTTAAGATGCGTGCAAAAATCTGTTTTCTGCGCGCATCGATCTTAGAGGCCGTTTTCGGACACGATGCGGCCAGATCTGGGTTTTCGGCTAAACACGAAAGTCATAGCTCGCGAAAATACCTTTCCAATACAGGGTATACACCTTCACCGGATTCATGTAGCCTCGGGAATCCCCGACCGGAGTTGCTATACAGTAAACTTTCCTGCACAAATAATTCTCGGGTTTTGTGTTGAGTAGGCTTTGAATTTGGTATGGAGAGTCTGTAGTACAACAATGCTAACGTCTTGGTAAATTTAATGTATAAGTAATGGTGACAAAATATTGTTAATGGCATTTGTTGGATAGATCCATAACAAACACATGGTGTAGTAAACGAATGAGTTGATGAGTTAAGATGGTATAGATGAATTAAATATGTGAACCAACAAGAACATACATGATAATGGTAATGCGTTGAATAATGATGAAATTGGCTTGAAATTGTTGTACATAGTTGGTAGTGATTGTTATGAACAAATGGTTGTTGACATTTAGTGGATAGATCCATGTGTGCACGAATGGTTTGAACTTGGTAGAAGATTGTAACCAGTTGATGTTAAAGTTATGTGATCATAGTCTATATGTAATTAAGTTAATCAAATGGTTGATGGATATGTGAAGTACCATTGTGTTGGTGATGAACCATTAAAGCGCTTTGGGGCACAAGATTGTGAATGGGTGTAAGTGCGGGTATTTGACCGCACTGGATTGGTATTGATGAAAAGAGACATACGTGGGCGGTTGGCCTTAGTTCTCTGGTGGTTTGTCCACAGAGGCACCTTCCATGCCACGATGATATGACATTGCATGTGGTGTGAGTCGACACGCGGTGTCGTAATCCTGGGTTAAGGATAGTATGGTAGGTTTACGGGCTCGTCAGTGGTCACACTGACGGAAGTTGACAGTTAGACTTGCACGGTTGGGCCTTGATCCTCTGTGCTTACTTCCCGAAGCACCCTCCGTGCTAGTGGACGGTTGGCCTTGGTCCTTTGGTGATTTGTTCACAGAGGCACCTTCTGTGCCATGAAGATAGGCCAGTTGGGCTGGGCTCTTATTGCACATCTACCCGAGACCCCTTTTGAACCGTAGTACGCATGTGAGATCCAATGTTGTGTTCTTAGCATTCTGGCATATAGATGCCTATGCTTGGTAGTGTGGATGCATGCATAGTAGTGGATAAGCCCGCTCCACTGTCACCGTCTGACCACGACGGTTGACGCCTGAGAGGTTAGCTACCTGCTCGAAAAGTGGGAACTATAAGTCTGTGTCGACATAGTGGTTGCATGTGCGTGATCATGGGTGAGTTATTGTATTGCATTCATGTCATTGCATTACATTGCATACACAAGATCCTCATCGTCTAAGTTTGTATGGACACTCTTATACGATGAGTTACTTTACTGCTGAGCCAATCCTCAACTTATATGTCTGTATGGTCATTCATATAAGTTGAGTTACCTTCTGTTGTAGTCCTATATTTTCATACTGTTGTACATGGTAGAACTGCTAGAGTAGATTGCTTACTTGTTCTTTATACTGCTGATATACATTGATATTGCTCACTTTTTTACCACTTTTTTGTACTACTACTTTTTATATATATTGTTCTTGTCCTTTTATCCGCCCAGTGCAGAGGAGTTGTCGGGGGAGCGGATGTGAAGCCACTTATTCTTTATGACTAACGGTTGCTACGTCTTACTTTTTAGGAGGGAACCTCGCAGATAGAGCAGTAGCAGGTTATGCAGCAGGACAACCAGGCTAGGACGACATGGCTTGAAGGGACGGTGCTGTCGCTACCGTCGGTGACTGATGTGAGTTAGAGAGACTCATTTTGTACACGCACTCTGATGTTATAGAAGCTTGTTGTTGCTTCTTTTATTTGATGAACTTATGGACTATTTACTTATATGTGGATTTGACTTCTGTTTTATATTCTTGGTTGGGTTGATAATATTTGATATTGATTATAGCCGATAGAATAGGCGTCTTGTAGTACAGGTTAGCCCGTATACTAACGCTACCGCAAGACAGCTGTTCTGGACATAAGACTCCCCTCGTGCCGTGTTTTGTGTTCCGGGAGGGGGGGGGGTTACAAATGGTATCAGATTGTTACAGTCCTGAACTAAAGAAGTCATTCAACATTGGTGCCACCCTCATTCGATTAGTCAGTTTGGGGACAAACTGACTTATCGGAAGCAGTGGTGTGCTCATATGTAATTCACACTAAGTATGTCCAATTTTGACCCTACGATTATCCAACCTGACCTTAGGTTCGTACCTTTATACGTCGATCTCCTAAATTTTGGATGATCCCAGGTACGTAAAACTGTTGTATAAAGTCTTGCAAGACCCCTTAGGGCAAGCACTTTTGTTTATATCGGATTTTGAATCTAGCGGAGATAGTAGACATCGCAGATTCCCTAGGACAACCACTTTTGTTTATAGCGGACTCGAGCTTGGCAGGGATAATAGATATGGTAAAGTGGTTGGAAGCGGATCTTTTGGATGTTCAGACAAGCGTTAAGAGACCCGCTGAAGGAGTAATGGAAAAAGGACCCAGCTTTAGGACGAGGACTATGAGGAAGAAATTCACACGTTATAAGCATTCATCCTTAGTTTGCCTAAGTTTGTTCTAGGAATCTAGTTTTAGCCTTTACAATTTGATACTTGGATGTAATGGCTCGTGAGAAACCGACCTACACTCTATTCGATACTGGTGCCACACACTCGTTTATGTCGGCGGACTTTGTTAAAAGCCTAGAAGGAGTGCAATACTTCATCGGTATTGCTCGGAGAGTACGCCTCCCAAACGACTCTGACATGACTACAACTGCCAAGTGAGAATTGGAGATACTTATTGGGGGAAGGATCTTTGATACCCCTGTCATAGTTTTGAGGATGCCAGAATTCGACCTCATTCTGGGGATGACATGGTTGAATTGGCATAACACAAGAATTGACTGCGTGGAAAAATGAATTTACTTAAGACATGGAGACACTGAAGTCATTTTTTAAGGTATAAGATTCGCACCACGTTTGTTATTATCTTCAATTCAGGACTTGAAAGCCTACATAAGTGGGGATAAAGTTTACATGATATGTTTCGAATTGAAAGAGAGGACAATAAATATGAAGTATGTGCGAGTGGTGCGGGATTTTCCCGAGGTATTTCCTGAGAAATTGTCAGGACTACCCCCACATAGAGAGGTGGATTTTTAAATTAAGCTAGTACCGGGTTCCAAGCCCGTCTCTAGGACCCCTTATCGAATGGCCCTGAAGAAACTCATAGAGTTTAGAGCTCAGCTGCAAGAACTGGTGGAATCAGGGTTTGTTCGCCCAAGCTCATCACCTTGGGGAGCCCCTGTCCTATTTGTCAAAAAGAAGGATAGAACGCTGTGATTGTGTATCGATTATCGGGAGCTCAATCGACTGACGGTGCAGAACACCTATTTGCTGCCCCAGATCAACGAGTTGTTCGATCAATTGGTAGGAGCGCATTGGTTCTCCAAGTTGGATTTGCATTCGGGGTATTACCAATTGAGGATACAAGAGGAGGACATTCATAAAATAGCTTTTAGCTCAAGGTATGACTTGTACGAGTTCACCATAATGTCATTTGGACTCACAAATGCCCCTTCAGCTTTCACGAGTCTGATGAACAAAGTGTTTGAGCCATATCTAGACATATTTGTAATCGTCTTCATCGATGACATTTTGGTCTACTCAAAGACAGAGGAGGAGCATGTCAAACTCTGACCTTGGTGCTGAAGAAGCTAAAAGAGCATGCCTTGTTTGCCAAGTTCAACAAGTGCGAATTCTGGCACCAAGAAGTTTCCTTCTTGGGCCATGTGATCAGTGGGACTGGAATAGCTGTGGATCCGACCAAAGTGCGTGCCGTGAAGGAATGGTTGCCCTTGAAGTCAGCGGCCGATGTACGGAGTTTCCTTGAACTTGTCGGGTATTATCACAAGTTTTTAAAAGGATTCTCAAAGATTGCCATTCCTATTACTACTCTAACAAAGAAAGGTGTGACATACGAGCAGACACCCTAGTGTGAAGCTGCGTTCCAAGAACTGAAGGATAGACTTACTACCGCACCCATCCTAGCCCCTCCATCTGGGAAGGAAGGATTTCAAGTCTACACTGATGCGTCGGATCAAGGGATGGGAGCAGTACTGATACAACACGAGCATGTGATTGCTTATGCTTTGAGACAGCTGAAGAAGCATGAAGTCAACTATCCAGTACATAATCTAGAATTGGGAGCAGTTGTGTTCGTCTTGAAGGTTTGGAGACACTATCTATACTACATCCACTGCGAAATCTTTTCGGACCACAAGAATTTAAAGTACGTTCATACTCAGAAGGAACTGAACCTGAGACAGCGACGGTGGCTAGAATTTTTATGTGATTATGAGTTTACCTTGAACTACCACCCCGGAAAAGCAAATTTCGTAGCTGATGCTTTGAGCAGGAAGGTACCATAATCGAACACTGAGTCCCGATTGATGAGTATGAAATTAGCTCGGATGCTCGAAGAGATGGAGATTACCCTGGTATATAAAGACCATTCGGAAGAGTATACGGAATACTTAACCGCGATGAGCATAGTCTGTGATATTCGGGACCGAATTCGGGCAGAGAAAGGAAAGGATGCTGCTCTGGTCCTGGTGTTCAAGTAAATAGAAGATAGGACCACTAACGAGTATTCCTTAAAAGACGGCCTCGTTCATCTCCATGGCTGGCTATACATTCCCAAAGGCTATAAAATTCCGAAAGATATCTTGAGAGAGGCACATTGCTCTCAGTATTCAGTACATCCTGGGATTACCAAGATATACGACGACTTGCGGAAGACTATGTGTTGGTCGGGAATGAAGAGAGACATCATATATTTTGTTATGCACTACGAGGCCTGTCAAAGACAATTATTTGTGAAGGCGGAATGCAAGAGCCCCGGAGGATTATTACAATCGTTTCCCATCCCCGAGTGGGAGTTTGAGGATATCTCCATAAAGTTCATCCACGGGTTGCCTCGCTCACGCTCAGGGAATGATTTTGTCTAGGTAATCGTTGACCGCCTGACAAAGGTAGCCAGGTTTATACCTATGAAGAAAGAGGCTCATGTGGATGTTTTGGTATGCCTCTTTGTGGAGCAGTTTGTACGGTACCATGACACACCAAAGACAATTATTTCTGACCGGGATGAACGTTTTACCTCTAAAGAATGGAAGGCCATACAGACGTATTTGGGTTCATGTCTTACCTTCAACACAACCTTTCATCCACATACGGACGAACAGTCTGAGATAACCATCAGAACTTTGGAAGATCTATTGAGGCTATATGTGCTGGATAGAGGAGAGCCGTGGGAAAGGCTCTTACCCCTGTTGGAATTCTCATATAACAACAGTCACCATGCTAGTATCGGGATAACACCCCATGAAGACCTTTTACAGAAGAAGGTGTAGAACCCCCTTGTCATGGGTGTAAGATGAAGACCCGAAGGTTTTGGGAATTGAGTATATCGATGATACTGATGCCGTTGTTAGACTCATACGGGAACGCATGCTTGAGGCTCAAAGTCGGCAGGCTAAATATTATAATGCAAAACACCGGATGGTGGAATTTCAAGTGGGTGACAAAGTGTTCCTGAAGATCCGATCGATGCATGGAGTGTCACAGGTACGTGGTGTGAAGAAGCTCAGCCCAAGGTATATTGGGCCTTACATTATATTGAAAAGGATTGGCCCTTTGGCCTATCAGTTAGAGTTACCGCCAGAGCTGGAGAATCTTCATGACGTATTCCATTTGTCGTCACTTCGGAAGGTGTTGTTGCGGCCCGATTAACATATTCCCATCACTGATGGAGCAGTAGCATCCAATAGATCTGTGCAACTAGAGCCAGTGCGGATAGTGGACACCGAGACAAGGAATTTGCGTCGCAAGAGTGTTGCTTTGGTAAGGGTGTTGTGGTCTAATCATGGGAAAGAAGAATTTACTTGGGAGCCGGTGGACTTGATGCGCAAGCACTACCCAGAGTTGTTTCCCCAAGGTAATATTTTTTTTGAAGTATAATATATTTCCTTGATTTATTTCCCCCACAACCTTAGCCTGATTTTGGGGACTAAATCTTTTATTTTGTTTATAGGATTTGTAACGTCTAATTTTGTGCCAAACCCCTCACACGTGTTCTGAGTCATGAAAATTGACTCAGGTTCGGGGGCGTCGAGTGCTTTGAGTGGACTCAACGCACTCGACGCCACTTAACTTAGAAAGTTTCTGGCGGTTAAGGCGTCGAGAGCATTGAGTGGACTCAACGCTCTCGATGCCATTTAACTTAGAAAGTTTCTGGCGGTTAAGGGGTGGAGATCGTTGAGTGGACTCAACGTTCTCGACGCCATTAAACTTAGAAAATTTCTGGCGGTTAAGGCGTTGAGAGCGTTGAGTAGACTCAACACCACTCAATGCCATATGCCGAGGATAATTCGTCGAAAGCCGAAATTTGTCGACCATCGATTCGTCGAACTCAGGTAATTCGTCGAACATCGAAATCCGTCAATCACTAATTCGTTGAACTTAGGTAATTCATCGAACTCCGAAAGTTTTCAGGCGTTGATTCGTCGAACTCAGCTAAATTCGTCGAGCGCTGATTCGTCGAACTCAGGAAAATTCATCGAACGCCGAAATTCGTCAATCACTAATTCGTTGAACTCAGGTAATTCGTCAAACGTTGAAAGTCGTCAGGCGTTGATTCGTCGAACTCAGCTAAATTCGTCGAGCGCCCATTTGTGGAACTCGGGTAAATTTGTCGAACGCTAAAGTCGTCAAGCGCCGATTCGTTGAACTCAGGAAAATTCGTCGAACTCAGGTAAATTCATCGAATGCTAAAATTCGTCGAGCGCTGATTCGTTGAACTCAGGAAAATTCGTCGAACTCCAAATTTATCGAGCGACATTCGTCGAACTGGGCTAAAATTCGTCGAACGTCATTTAACTTAGATAAATTTTGCCTTAGGCGAATTTTCGTCCTGATTTGCTGTTGAACCAGATTTTCGGGAATTGCGCCAAATCGACATAAATGGGCCGCGTCCTTTCAAAATGACTCATTTAAAGTAATATTAGGCGGTCCAATGTCAGGATGACACATGACTAGACAGTTACCCTAATTTCTCACTATAAAAAGGGACATGCGGAAAACCCTAGCCTTCTTCTTATCAATTTGCCGAACAGTTGTCTCTGTCAAGCCCGACGAAACAATGAAGCCGCCGGAGTCGATTTCTGGAAGAAAATCCTCTCTTCCTTTCTTTCCCGTGAAGAACGAACACCAACAAGGGAGAAGAAGATGCCGCAAAGAAGGGTGACAAGATCCATGGCTAGAAACCTCAGAAATGTCGGAACCAAGGTGAGCTTCCGACCCCCTCCCTTGATGCTAGATCACTAGTTATTCTTAGGAGAGATATCGACTCAAAAGAGTCTTGATTCGTGAGAAGAAGTGTTCCTAGGAGAAGACCATGCTAGGGTTTGTACCCTAGAGATAAGATGTCTTCGACCACTCCTTCCTTCCATGAGAAGATAGGGGCTTGGTTTCGTGAAGAAAGTTGGCCTTTTGAGGGTGAACAAGGGAGGAGGAATTCTGGAGGAGACGTGGGAATATTGTTTGGAGGAAGAAGACGAACCAATGTCGTTCGTCTCGCTTTAAGATGCGCGCAAAAATCTGTTTTCTGCGCGCAGCGATCTTCGAGGCCGTTTTCGGATATGATGCAGCCTGATCTGGGTTTTTGACCAAACACGAAAGTCGTAGCCCGCGGAAATAACTTTCCAACGAGGGGTTATACGCCTTCACTGGATTCATGTAGCCTAAGGAATCCTCAATCATAGTTGTTGTACAGTAAACTTTCCTACACAAATAATTCTCGGGTTTTGTGTTGAGTAGGCTTTGAATTTGGTAGGGAGAGTCTGTAGTACAACAATGCTAACATCTTGGTAAATTTAGTGTATAAGTAATGGTGACAAAATATTGTTAATGAAATTTGTTGGATAGATCCATAACGAACACATGGTGTTGTAAACAAATGGGTTGATGAGTTAAGATGGTTGGGATGATTTCAATATGTGAACCAACAAGGACGTACATGACAATGGTAATTCGTTGAATAATGATGAGATTGGCTTGAACTTGTTGTACATAGTTGGTAGTGATTGTTATGAACAAATGGTTGTTGGCATTTAATGAATAGATCCATGTGTGCACGAATGGTTTGAACTTGGTAGAAGATTGTAACCAGTTGATGTTAAAGTTATGTGATCATAGTCTATATGTAATTAAGTTAATCAAATGGTTGATGGATATGTGAAGTACCATTGTGTTGGTGATGAACCCTTAAAGCGCCTTGGGGCACGAGATTGTGAAGGGTGTAGGTGCGGGTGTTTGAGCGCACTGGGTTGGTATTGATGAAAAGAGACATTCGTGGACGGTTGGCCTTGGTCCTCTGATGGTTTGTCCACAGAGGTACCTTCCATGCCACGATGATGTGAAATTGCATGCGGTGTGACTCGACACACGGTGTTGTAATACTGGGTTAAGGATAGTGCGGCAGGTATACGGGCTCGACAGTCGTCACACCGACGAGAGTTGACAGTTAGATTTGCATGGTTAGGCCTTCGTCCTTGGTGCTTACTTCCCGAGGCACCCTCCGTGCTAGTGGATGGTTGGCCTTGGTACTTTGGTGATTTGTTCACAGAGGCACCTTCCGTACCACGAAGATAGGCCAGTTAGGCTGGGCTCTTGGTGCGCATCTACCCGAGACCCCTTTTAAGCCGTAGTACACATGTGATCTCCACTGTTGTGTTCTTAGCGTTGAGGTGTACGGAGGACTAGGCTTGGTAGTGTGGATGCCTGCCTAGTAGTGGAGAAGCCCGCTCCACTGTCACCGCCTGACAATGATGGTTGACGCCTGAGAGGTTAGCTACCTGCTCGAAAAGCAGGAACTACAAGTCTGTGTCGATATAGCGGTTGCATGTACGTGATCATGGGTGAGTCATTGCATTGTATTCATGTCATTACATTACATTTCATACACAAGATCATCATCGTATAAGTTTGTATAGGCACTCTTATACGATAAATTACTTTACTACTGAGCCGATCCTCAACTTATATATCTGTATGGGCATTCATATAAGTTGAGTTACTTTCTGTTGTAGTTCTATATTTTCATACTGCTGTACATGATAGAATTGATAGAGTAGATTGCTTACTCGTTCTTTATACTGCTGATATACATTGATATTGCTCACTCTTTTACCACTTGTTTGTACTACTACTCATATATATATATATATATATATATATATATATATATATATATATATATATATATATATATATATATATATATATATATATATATCTTGTCCTTTTCTCTGCCCGATGTCGGGGAGTCGTCGGGGGAGCGGATGTGAAGCCACTTAGTCTTTATGACTAACGGTTGCTATGTCTTCCTTTTTAGGAGGGAACCCCGCAGATAGAGTAACATCGGGTTTTGCAGCAGGACAGACATGCCAGGACGAGAGGGCATGAAGGGACGGTGTCCGTCGCTACTGTCGGTGACTGATGTGAGTTAGAGAGACTCATATTTATACACGTACTCTGATGTTATAAAAGCTTGTTGACGCTTCTTTTATTTGATGTACTTCTGGACTATTTACTTATGTGTGTATTTGACTTCTGTTTTATATTCTCGGTTGGGTTGACAATGTTTGATATTGATTATAGCCACCAGAATAGGCGTATTGTAGTACAGGTTAGCCCGTGTGCGAACGCTACTGAAAGGCGGCTGTTCTAGGCATAAGACTCCCCTCTTGCCGTGTTTTGTGTTCCCGGAGTAGGGACTTACATCATGCATATAAAATAGATAAAAATTTATGAAGGTACAAATTAACCAATAAAATGCAAAGGATAATTTTAAGAGGCAGTTAAAAACTAGCACGATAGTATAATGTTTTTATCTCTATTTTTTACCCGTAGTTAAAAAGGTTTATTTCTATTTTCATTTAGGCAATACATCAAGCAAGTGATATGCATTATTAACCAAATTGAATGGGGAGAGGAGATAATATCTTATGAAATGAACAAACTAAGTTTGTGCCATTAAATAAACAAAACTAATTAGCAGATACAAACTAAATAACATCATATCACCTAAACAGATAAAGCTGGAATTATTTAAGTTATTAAATAAACAAAGTATGCTAAGACTGGAATTAGTTTGTGTCATTAAATAAACAAAACTTATTAAATGGCTTATACACATGCTAAGTTTTTCATATAACCAAAACTAATTAGCATGATTCCTAATTTACACACTGTTTCCATTAAATAAACAAAACATCGTAAGCTGGAATTAGTGTGCCATTAAAAAACAAAATAGATTAACAAAACATCCTAAATCAGCGAAGAAAATAGAGAAAAGAGAGTTTGTTTGTCAAAAATAGTTGTAATCAAAAGTTGGAAGCACATACATATAACGGGCAGCAGCATGTTGGAGATGCACAAAAAACAGAGAAAACTATTTTCACAGTGAAAAAGGAAGCTTCCTGAATTCATAGTTAATATTTCCCGCAAGGAAAACAAAAAGGATTTATGTTCTAAAAGCAGTTAATCTACCAAAATCTAAAGGCAGTTAATCCAAAAGCAGTTAATATTTCCCGCACATTGGAGAATCACGGTTTATTAGATACATACAGTGAAAAAACAGGAATCTTGCTAAAAAAGGCAGGTAAGTTGAAAAGGAAGCTGCACTTATAGTTAAAAAATAGAACCGTGAACAAAAAAGAACAAAATCAGTAAAAAAACATGGTATTCTGACAATATACTGTTGAAGTATTAGACCGGGCGGCCTGGCAGTGTAGTCTGGCGGGTTGTTGACCGCGCGGTTTAGCGGTTCCTTTCTAGCAGGTTCGTGTTCAGACTGTTGCTGTTTGTAGTCCGAGCGGTCTGGCGGTCTCTCTCAGAAGCTTGGAGACCGGGCGGTCTAGTGGTCTCCTATTGCGGCGTGTTCTCTTCCTGCTGGAGTTGCCGAGCGGTTAGCCCATTTGTCTAACCGCGCGGCCTGTGCGGTCTCTTTAGTTTCTAGCCGCTCAGCCCTATAAATTTTTAGTCTCACATTGTTTGTTTGTACTCTCACCTATTCCTCCATTCTATAAAAAGGAGGTCATACCTTTGTAAATGATATCTTTTTGGATAATAAAACTTTCAATTATTCAAATTTCTGTCTGTTTGTTAGCTGCGTATTTGCTACTTTTACATGATATCAGAGCCAACGATCGATTCGACCTGATTCCGTCTTTGGCTCTTCTGTCCGCGCGGCTTGTCCAAGCGGCTTCTTTGCCATGTCGCTGCCCTTTTCGGGTGACTTCCTTCGGTCTTTTCTCGACGTGTTCTCACGGGTCCCTTGCTTCCTTTTCTCTCTGTTCGCTCGGCCTCTTTCATTTCGCGCGACCTCTTTCCCTGTGTCTTGGTCTGCTTCCTGGCCTCTGGTGTTCTGCCACCGTGCCGTTGCAGCTTCTTCTCTTTAGCCCACTGCGGTTTCATCCTTGTTCGCTGCGGTCTCCTTCTCGTGTCGCGGCCTCCTCCTTAGGTCGTGCGACTTTCTCTCTTTTTTCTCTCCCCGCGGCTTCTCTTCTATTCGTGCGGTTTCCTGCCTTCTCTATGGACAATTCCGGTCTCTCTACCCCCGTTATCTCTACCACCACCACCCCCGCGGCTCCTCCTCCTACTCCTTCTGGGAACCTTGGCATGCTTTCTAAACTTGTTGGCTCCAACTATCCGGATTGGAGTGTTTCTTTCACCTTTCTTCTACGCTCTCAGCGCAAGCGTCATCACCTCACCGATGACCCTCCTCCTCTTAACTCTGCTCAATTTGATGACTGGGTTGCGAGTGATGCGCTTGTCCTCACTTGGCTGGCCAACAGCCTTTCTGATGAGTGTCTTCCCGTCATTCGCCATGCTGAGACGATCAAGGCTGCTTGGCTTCACCTAGCTGCTCTCTATTCAAAGGGGGGCCAGACGTCCCGCATTTATACTCTCTATGCGAACCTCTTCGCCCGCCCTTCCATGTCTCCTGCTGCGGCTTATCAGCAGGTTTAGGCTCTTGTCGCAGAGATCCTCCAGAATCGCCCCTTCTCTGCGGACTTAGCCGAACAGCACAAACACTTCCAGGAACTCCTGGTTATTTGTTATCTTCTCCGCCTTCCCGAATCCTTTGATATGATCCCCCAGCAGATCTTGGGTGAGGCGGAGTCTTCCACTTTGGATGCCACCGCGGCTCGCATTGCCGCTGTTACTTCGTTGCTTCAACGTCCTCTGTTGTCCTCCCCTCCTTCCCAGGACTCCTAAGCTCACAAA
The DNA here is from genome assembly GCA_039583875.1 of Platanthera guangdongensis. Classification (NCBI taxonomy): domain Eukaryota; kingdom Viridiplantae; phylum Streptophyta; class Magnoliopsida; order Asparagales; family Orchidaceae; genus Platanthera; species Platanthera guangdongensis. Next base: position 44,545,413 of record CM077150.1, on the reverse strand, counting down.
GCTCAGCGGGGGGGGGGGGGGGGGGGGGGGGGGGGGGGTGTGGGCGCAGCCACTTAGGCGGGCGCGGTTCGTCCAGGTTCCTCTGCTCTCACTGTGGTCGTATCGGCCATTCTGTTGACCGTTGCTGGCAGAAACATCCTCATCTTCGCCCTTCCGGTGATGCATCTTCCTTAACCACCGCCTCATCTCGCCCGTCTACCTCTGTGGCCACGACTTCAGGTAGTGCCCACGTCGTTACCCAAGGTAAATGACTGATTGACTCTGGTGCTACAAATCACATGACCGGCAACACTCATTGCTTCTCTCTCCTTGAAACGCATGACCGATTTCCCCCGGTTCGTGTGGCAGATGGTTCACCCTCCCCGGTTCATGGGACGGGCATGGTTCAAGTCACCCCGTCGCTTCGCTTGGAGGACACTCTCTATGTCCCGAAGTTCCCGTGCAATTTATTATCTGTTACTACTTTATGCAGGCAACTTCAGTGCTCCGTCTTATTCACTCCCACTTCTTGTTCTTTCCAGGACCCGAGGACCCAGTGGACGATTGCTACTGGGACTAAGAGCGGTGACCTCTACTTCCTCGACAATATTTCCACTCTGTCCGCCTACTCCTCCTCTACAGATCTGCTTCAATGAAATCTTCGCCTTGGACATCCTCCTCCTCGGATTCTTCGACAGCTTCTGCTCCACTTACCTCCGACCAGTCCTCTGCTCAACTGTGATGCGTGTCAGCTTGGCAAACATCATCGCTCCTCCTTCCTGCCGAAGCAAGGCCGTGGCTCCTCTCGCCCGTTTGATCTCATTCATTCTGATGTCTGGGGTCTTGCTCCTACCCTCACCGTTGGTCGGGGTAGTTCCTACTTTGTAACTTTTATTGATGATTTTTCTAGATGTACCTGGGTGTATCTGTTAAAAGATCGCTCTGAACTCTTTTTTGTCTGGCAATCTTTTTATTATATGATTAAAACTCAATTTGGCATTTCTATTAAAGTCTTTCGCTCTGATAATGCTAAGGAATATCTTAGTCATGAGTTTTCCTCCTCTCTGCAACATGATCTTGTTCATCGGACCACCTGTGTTTACACCTCCCAGCAAAATGGGGTGGCGGAGCATAAAAACCGTCACCTCCTTGATGTCGCTCGCACTCTCATGACGCAGATGCAAGTGCCCCGCTCCTACTGGGGCTATGCTGTGCTCCTCGCCTGCTATCTCATCAATCGCCTTCCCTCCATGGTTCTCTACGGCCAGACCCCCTTCTCCATTCTATACCCCAGCAAGGAACCATTTCCTCTCCCTCTCCGTGTCTTTGGGTGTACGACTTTTGTACACGCTCCGTCCGCTACCCGCGACAAGCTTTCCCCCCGTTCCACCAAGTGTGTCTTTTTGGGGTACTCTACCACTCAAAAAGGCTATTGTTATTTTGACCCCGTTCTGCGCAAACAATTTGTGTCCGCAGACGTGACCTTCTTCGAGAATGCATCCTTCTTCTCTCTTGAATCCCCTCTTCCTCCTGATGTCTCTGCTTCTCCACCATCTCTCTCCATTCCTTACATGCCTATCGATGTCTCCCCTCTTCCCTCATCTCCTCCTCCGTCTCCTCCTCTGTCCGTCCTACCCCCTCCACCTTCTCGCTCTTCTCCACAGCCATCTCTCTAGTCCCGGGCCAGCCTTCTCCGCCACGGACGCTCCGGTCACTGAGGCACGCGTCGACCTGGATCTTCCCATTGCTCTTCACAAAGGGGTGCGGGCGTGTACTCAACACCCGCTTGCGGCAGTTGTTTATTATGATCGGCTTTCTCCTTCTCGCAGGTGTTTTGCCTTGGCTATCTCCGCTACTGCCACTCCCCGCACCTACCAGGAGGCTCTTGCTATTCCTCATTAGAAATCTGTCATGGATGAAGAGATGGCTACTCTTACTGAAAGGGGTACCTGGACCATTGTTCCTCCACCAGTAGGTACTAATGTGGTTGGCTGTCGCTGGGTGTTTGTTGTGAAATTTCTCCCCGACGGCACTGTGGATCGCTACAAGGCTCGTCTGGTGGCCAAAGGCTTCACTCAGACTTATGGCGTTGATTACTTTGATACTTTCTCTCCGGTTGCTCGCCTCAGCACCATCCGGGTTCTTCTCTCTGTGGCTGTCAACAGGGATTGGGCTATTTCCCAACTTGATGTCAATAATGCCTTTCTCTATGGGGATCTTCAAGAGGATGTCTACATAGAGCAACCTCCTGGGTATGTTGCTCAGGAGGAGACAAGAGTATGCCGTTTAAATAAGGCCATTTATGGCCTAAAGCAGAGCCCTCGTGCGTGGTTCAACAAGTTCAGTGGCATTGTGGCTACCATCGGCTTTGCAAGGAGTTCAGCCGATCACTCCTTATTTATTCGCAAAACTGCCTCGGGACTGGTGATTTTGGTAGTGTATGTGGATGATATTCTTCTTACTGGCGATGACCAAGCTGGGGTGGACTTGACGAAGAAACACCTCCGTCAACACCTGGTCACGAAGAATATGGGCTCCCCGAAATACTTTTTGGGGATAGAAATCTCTCGGAAGCTTGACTTGTTGGTTCTCTCCCAACGGCAGTATGCTCTTGATCTTCTACAAGAGGCAGGATTGACAGGTGCCAAACCGGCCTGGTTTCCCATGGCTATTGGAGAAGACAAAACATGGACAGATGACTTGCCTCTTCTATCTAATGTCACGAGGTACAGATGTTTTGTGGGCAAACTCATCTATCTCACGGTGACCAGACCCGACATCTCCTATGCTGTAGGCAAGGTTAGTCAGTTTATGCAAGGTCCCAGGGAGTGCCATCTTCAGTCTGCCTTGAAGATTTTAGAGTATGTCAAAGCAACACCGAGCAAAGGGATAATCTTTCAGAGGAATGTTCATCTGAGGGTTGAAGCCTACTCAGATTCAAGCTATGCGGATGATAAAGACGATCGTAAATCCACATCAGGTTTTTGTACTTTTGTTGGAGGAAATCTTGTGAGTTGAAAGAGCAAAAAACAGTCTGTTGTCTCTAGATCCAGTGTAGAAGCCGAATACCGGAGTATGGCGTCAACCACGTGTGAGTTAAAATGGTTGCGGGCTTCATGCTTGACCTAGGAGAGGTCTACGACTATCCTCTTCCTATGTTCTGTGACAACAAGACCGCTATATACATATCCAAAAATCCGGTCTTCCATGAGAGAACAAAACATATAGAAGTCGGCTGCCACTTCATTTGGGAAGAGGTTTTGAAGAAATAGATTTGTACTCCGTTTGTCACCTCCGACAAAGAATTGGCGGATATTTTCACAAAACCGGTCTCTACTTCCTTCTTCTACATTTACGACAAGTTGGGCATGATTGATATCTATGCTCCAGCTTGAGGGGGAGTGTTTAAGTATTAGACCGGGTGGCCTGGAGGTCTAGTCTGGTGGCTTGTTGATCACGCGGTCTAGCGGTTCCTTTCCAGCAGGTTCATGTTCAGACTGTTGCTGTTTGTAGTCCGAGCGGTCTGGCGGTCTCTCTTAGAAGCTTGGAGACCGGGCGGTCTAGCGGTCTCCTATTGCAGAGTGTTCTCTTTCTGCTGGAGTTACCGAGCGGTTAGCCCATTTGTCTAACCGCGCGGCCTGTGCGGTCTCTTTAGTTTCTAGCTGCTCAGCCCTGTAAATTTTTAGTCCCACATTGTTTGTTTGTACTCTCTCCTATCTCCTCCATTCTATAAAAGGGAGGTCATACCTTTGTAAATGATATATTTTTGGATAATAAAACTTTCAATTATTCAAATTTCTGCTTGTTTGTTAGCTGCGTGTTTACTACTTTTACATATACCAAATTAGGATCTAGTGTGTATCCTCCTTTTCCTGTGAAGGAGAAGTAATAATAAGCATATAAGGTGGAAATCCTAGGTAAAAACAAAGCATAAAATTCTTTTCAAAGTGAAAAACAAAGCTGCACTCACAATGAAAAAATAGAGGAAACTTGCCAGAGGTTGGAGAAGATTGAAAACAACATAGAATAGGAGCTTACCAGAGGTGTTGATCGATGATGCCCCGGGCGTTTGCGGGAGGAAGCTTCAACATCGTGTTCAGTGATACCCTAGGCGTATGCAGGAAGAAGTATGAAGCGGGAGGAAGAAATGATTTAGGGAGTTGAGGAGGAAGTATGGAGCAGATGAATTGTCTTTATCGAAGAATGGCTCTTTTGGCTGGTTGCTGCTGCTGTGCGGGAGGAGATATCCAGACTACTTTCGACCTGTACGTGAGGCGAAATTTTTTGGGAGTTGTTAAGTGCACCGCAGTTTTGGCTAGGTGTACCGCAATTTCTCCTAATTTTTCGCATCTTTTAGAAATACGCCTTGTACATGTTTTTTAGAAAAAATGTTCAACACAAAAGTTGTAGATCTACAACTTTCGTGTTGAACACTTTTCCTAAAAATGCATGTACAACGAGTATTTCTAGAAAGACGCGAAACCTGTACGTATTTTCAAAATACGCATTGTACATGCATTTTTAGGAAAAGTATTCAACACAAAAGTTGTAGATCTCGTCGAGATCTACAACTTTCACGGTGAACACTTTTCCTAAAAATGCATGTGCAAGGCTTATTTTTAAAAGGTGCAAAAAATTTGGAGAAAGTGCGGTGCACCTAGCCAAAACTGCGGTGCCCTTAACAACTCCCAATTTTTTTTGTCTGGGCACCAGACGAAGATCATCGTCTGAGGCCCACCTGATTGTGATGCTTGACACTTTAAAAATTCATTAAAAAACAGAACCGTTTTGCGCGAGAGTAAGGTTTTTTATTAGTCACTTTTTTACGCGCCAGATATCTCCATTATCGTCATTCGTCATTTCTCATGCTCGATTCACTCTCTGCTCACAGCGATATTTCACATTCTCCCTGCTCAAAATGTTCTAATCAGTTAAGCACCATCAGACTCTTATGAGATCATGGAAGAGGCAAGTCACTCAATCCTTATTCATCGAGATGACTAGTGTAGATTCGTCGAGATGACTCGTGCAGCAGACTCAATGCACTCCACGATTCATCGAGTAAATTCGATGATTCGTCAATTATACATGATGAATGGACTTAATATTTTCTGTGCGTGCTGTCTTAATTACTCACAGCCTGGGAGAAGATTACGGGTTGAACCGGTACTTCGGAATTTATGTTGTTACGATGAAATTAATCTCCTTATCTTGATAAGTACTTTTTTATATTATAACCAAGTTAGGTTTAATAAGGGAGTGACATATGGCATGGAGACTTTTTAACCCTAAATCAACTAGTCATTCTTTTATAAAGAATCATCCGAAACCAAGCCGCAAAGAGCATCATTCTTCTTCAAGCAGAGCCGAGCTTCTCCTCTGGAAGAATGGAGAATCGAACGATACCGCCAAAAGCTAAACAACATGCTGCCAAAAAGGACACAATCCATGGTCGGAAACCAGGTAAGCTTCCTACCCTCTCACATGGTGTTAAATCTTTAGATCCAAAATGTAGGCAAGAGAGCTTGATTTGTGAGTTAATGGAGTTTTCCTAGGAAGGGAGCACACTAGAACTTTCGTTCTAGAGCGTCGATCGCCGCAACAATGTCTTCAATCATCTCATAGCTTCATTACAAAGATGACATACTTGATTTCGTGAAGAAAAATGGTCTAATGAGGGAGAAAAGGAAGAGAGAAATTGGACGTGCCTTGTGTGATGGCTGGAGGAAGGAGACGAACCGATGTCGTTCATCCATCTTTACGATGTGTGTAAAGGTGTTGTACACAAATCTGTTTTTCTATGCGCATCAGACTTTAAGGCCGATTTTAAGTATGATCGGGTCTGATTAGGATCTTGAGCTCAACAAGAAAGTTGAATCCCTAGAAAAGACATTTCCAACAGATAGTTACACGTTTAATGAGGAGTTATGTAAATCACTGAAACTGCGTCTGAATTTTCTGCGTTGAAATGAAGTTTGTACAGGATTGGTGTTGTCCAAGTTTACACAGCCATACAGAAACTAAATTTTTGATGTGATAGGTTTAGATAAGGACCCCAGACTCAACATGAAGTTGTAACCTCGGTAAGACCTTTCTAACGTATGGTTACACATTATTTTTGGAGGACTGTTGGTTCCCATAAATTCAGTTCTATTTAACCTATGTCGTGAAAGTATGGATTTTATTATTTGCATAATTCTCTCATAGTAATTTGCGCAGATCAAATGGCTGAGGACGCGTCTCCTCGATCGGACGGCGGAAGCGGGCCTCCATGGGCTGCCAACGATCGCTCTGTTGTCCTCGCCGGGGGAGGTCGCCGTTGGCCGAGGAGGGGCGGCCGAACTGGACTCCCCTCAGCCGTAAGGCGGCAGCCAAGGAGGGGCGGCCAGCTTGGCCGCCCCTTGGCCGCAAGGCGGCGATCAAGGAAGGGGAGGCCGGCTTGGCCGCTCCTATTGAAATTTCTCAAGCTGATCAACTGGTAGTTCTGCTATCAAGCAAACACTTCCAAAACTATCAAGCTGATCACTTGATCAAGCGGAAAGCGAGAACTAGGCGCAGGAACACTCCAACCATAAACTGAGCTATGTATCAGTAATAATGAAGAGCAAACACAGATCTTGCATTAATCAACTATCAATCTTTACAGGGACAGGTATACATGGCGAGACATGATTTCGCTAACTACAAATGAGAAATAAACAAGCAAAAGTAATCTTCAAGCCAGGCGGACTGCCTTAGAGACCGCTGAGTCCGCTGAGACCTCCCAGACAGCCAAGCCACTGCAACTTTCATTGATCTACATAGTCCACACAAAACGCGATCAACCCGTTATTCTGCTGAGACGCCCGCTTTACAAGCCGCCGCTGAACTGAATGAACAAACCGCAAAGCCCGCCGAGACCGGCGACCTGATTATTGAACTTAGACTTCAATTGATGGAGAGAAGACTGGTTGGCCGCCAAATGTGACCTGCTGCAACTGCTGATTGTAAACTGCAAGCTTCACTGCTTCCTGACTTTGATCAGAACCAGACACCTAGCTTCACAGTGCTAGCCGCACAACCTGCAAACAACAACCATTTAATACTTCTCAAACTGCGCGACCTGAAAAACCGAGTCTGCAACAATTGATCTACGCCCAACTTACTGTTCACTCAGTTACAGTAGAAGTGTCGGGGGGGGGGGGGGGGGGCTATTTATAGGCAGGGTGAGGCTTGTGATCATCGCCCTAGTGAATAGAATCACCACCCCAGCTCGTAGCTAGCACAAACCCAGTCCGCCGAGTCCACAAGGACTAAGCTAGACCAACAAACTTGCTAGGCGCCAAGTCAGGAAGCCAATCCGCCACCAGGTGGACACCGCACCAGTCCACACACATCGCAGCACGCAGACACAACAACTTCCCACTCACTGCGACAGTCCGCATGCTACAAGCGGACATGGCACCAGCCCACACAACTCGCAAACATTGCTTCAGCCCGCCACACGAGTGCATGACCAACAGGCAGATCGCTCGGTCAACAGAGGATTCTGCGGAAACAACGAACACCCTAGACTTGTCACAAAGTGTGACTAAGTCCAGCATCTCACCAAATAACTGGTGCAAGCTCGACAAACACGAATCTAGGCCGCTAGCCCCAAGAACAGTCCGCCAACACGAATGAGGCTATCACCCGCCACATCATAAGAGATCAAGGCAAGGACCAATGACGATCTCATGAACTCCACTCTATCCGCCACAGTGGACTCCGCGGACTCCAACTGAGTCTGCCACATTCTCGCTGACTCACTGCCAATCCGCCTGGTTACATCAAGAACAAGATATTCGCAGAACCGCAGGCCAAGCTGTCAGAACACGCCACCAGTCCGCCATAGAAAGGCTACCCAGGCCGCTCCAATAGTCCCAGGCCACTATCCACCCATGCCGCAACATCAGTCCGCCCAAGCCGCGGACTCAGACTGCCCAGTCCACGCGGTCTACTTAATCAACCACTTCCACTTCATAATTTTCAACACTCCCCTTGAAGTGAGAAGTGGTGATCATGTAACGCCCCCACTCGTCACATGACATATAACGGTGGGTCCGGCCGGGGCCCCACGCCATATATCACAGACAAGCGGCGAAATTACTTGTGGAAATCAAAATCTACTCGCATCCTAACTCAATCCATTCTAGCGCAACATTGTAAGTTAACATGAACTCAACTCAAAGAATGTCCACTACTATATAAACTCCACATTTATATATCCAAAGCAGGAATGTATACAACTCACACACAATGGACTTAAGACCTTACAAGTTTCTCTCTACACAAGTACATTTTCGTACATCGGCGCGCAGGCCGGCCACACATGAAATCCAACCACGCTTTCTTCGCACGACCTTCGAGGGCCTTTAGCAGCAAGCCTCCATTCCGCTCAAGCAATTCAATGTAATCATCAATACCTGCAATTCATTATCCACCCGAGAGCGGCCAATAAAGTATTAGACAGCTTTAGCTGACCACTTATAACGACCCTAACCCTTTCTCGGGGCAGTGGTTCCTTCCCTGTATGCATGGCCATATCATAATCTTTATCAACTTAGCAATCACAATCACATCACAAACGCCGGTATCCACCAGACGCTTTGTGCACTCAGGGCACCTTTTTGGTATACCGGATATCCCAGTCGTATACCGCCGATCAGGGGTTATTAACTTGTTAGCTGGCCGGTCCTAGTCACCACAACACGCATGCTGTGAGCATTCCGCCCAAACCATTCAGAGGTCCTAACCCCATAGAAAACTTGAGCATTTAGATCGACCCACCACTATGGTGTAGCAAGCCGTGTATGACCGCAACCCCCATTTGCATTGCCATCCATCGATCTCCCATAATAACCAGGTAGAGGTCAGCCTTTTCCCGTGCTCAAATCGTCAATACCGTAGCTTGACGTGGGTCGGCTTTCCCTCCTGATCAACCGAAGCTTTTCACTGTTCTCGCAGAACAAATAGCACCCACAGAGCTCATAACACAAGGAGCTTAACCAAAGCCTCCATTCATCCAGAAGCAACATCACATATCATTTATTCATCCCATACACATATTTCATATCATTAAATCCATGAAGTCTTCTCCGGTTTACCCATGATCTTCACCAATCCAGACTATCCGTCCAGATGGGCTTCACACAACATGCCTATGCCGTACTCCACACTTCCGGCTCTAGATGCAAATTTAACTAAGAAATCACTTACGAGATCCACCTCTTGGTGGAGGATTCCACGTACATGAATAAAGCAAGGACTTCGATGTCCAAGAAGGAGATTGTTATCCTTGAAGATCACTTCGGAGCCATGAATCAGCCGGATGGAAATCACTGTCTCAGCGTTGCCTCCACGAATCCGAACTCGGATCTTCAATCCACACTCTGCAACTCCTCCAGCATCGGATTTCCTCCTTCCTCCTTTCCTTCCCTTGTCCTCTCTCTCTTTCTCTCTCTCTTGGAATGAGAAGAAGAAGAAGATGAAAATGAAGAGCTAATTCTTAATTTTCGGCCTTATAACAGCAAGGAGAAATCTGAGCCATCAGATCCCATATGAAGAAAAGGAACGACCAGAAAATTCCCTTGAAAATAGCTCTTTCGGGCCTGACACGCCCTATGACACGCCCATGTCACAGGCCATGTCACCTAAGCGGTGCACGAACCTCCTTATCCAAACTTATCCACGCCAAGGTTACACGCCCATGTCACGCCCGTGTCAGCCTAGTCACGCCCGTGACACGGGGCGTGTAACCCACTCAAGAGGACTTACTCGAGAGAAAACCAACTACTCGAGTACCCAGATAGGACACGCCCGTATCATAGGGATGACACGCCCATGTCACCCCCTCTTATTCCAGTACTTTTCCACCTACTCAAGTACATTTCGACCTACACGAGAGCTACTCGAGTATGAGCGGGACACGCCCTGTGACACACCCGTGTCATAGGCCGTGTACCCTCTTTCTCGAGTAGTCGTTGACCTCAACTACTCGAGAGAAAAATCGTCGACTAGGGGAGGACACGTCCTGGGTCACGCCCCCCGACACGCCCGTGTCATAGGGCGTGTACCTCCCAAAGAATTCATCGACCGAAATTTGTCGACCACGCGCTCGACCACTCAACCCAAGCAGTACATGCCCTGGGACACGCCCGTGTCACCCAATATTTTCCCGTTTCTCGAATTTGGGCTGTTACAACCCTCCCCTCCTTCAAAAAATTTTGTCCTCAAAATTGAGCTTACCTACAGACCAACCAATACGCATTGCTCGCTTGTTGCACCACAAACAAACGAGAACCTTAACAAAATGATCCGGGTTCGAGCTCAGCGGTCGCAGCTTGTCTCTCCCCACGACATTACACAAAAATAATCATCACTTATATACCATACACACAGACATAATGCTAACATATGTACGTCCATATAACTCAAACATCATATTCACATATGATATAACATACACCACAAATATGTGCACAAACATCTTATTTCCCATCATACACACCATAAATATGTATACCAAAATGATCAGAGAGGGCATTTATTTCCGCTCAGCCGCATCGTCATTCATGATACGTTTGATAGCCTCTTGTAGTTCCAACCGAAACACGCGCAGCTGCATTTCCCAGACTGAGCTTTGCGGCTCTTGCACTTCCAGATTATGCAATCGAGGTTGCGTCCGGGATGCAGATGATTCGGCCACTGCTTTACCCTTTTCGTTATAAGACGCACCCGTCCTCTTCTCACTTCCTGAAGGGCCACTCCAACAATTAGGGGCTATATGTCCCTGTTTTCCACATTTAAAACATGTACGGGTTTCCACCCGTCCTTGTCCATACGTTGCACCCGATGAAACAGTTGAAGAAGTTGGTTCAGCAGGCCTGAACTTCTTCTTGTCTCGTTTCCGAAACTACAATTGTTGAGACTGCGACACTTTAAATTTCGGCTTCTCCATTTCCAACTTCTTTTTATCCTGCACCCATTTCAAATCTTTCTCCAGTGCCCTGGCCGTATCGACCAACGCTTGAAAGCCTTGATTCACCAAACTTGGGAGTTCCAATCGCAAGTCATCACACAGTCCCTCAAAAAAGCGGTTCGTCTTTCGAGCTTCCTCCGCGAAGGTAGACCCCACATATCGCCCCAGTCTGGTAAACTCATGCAGGTACGTATCAATATCAGTCTCACCCTGCACCAGACGTTGGAACTCGTTCTCCATTGCAATTCGTTGCGACACAGGCAAATATTTGGCAAGAAATAATCGGGAGAATTCATCCATTGAAACCTCCGCTAAGCCTCGACCTGCCAAGTGATGCACCTCCATCTCATCCCACCATAATCTCGCGTCTCCTTCCAACAAAAAAATGGCTAAAGTCACTTTCTGCTCCTCCATCGTCCTTATTGTAGTCAGGATTCTCTTTACTCGAGCCAACCAATCTTCCGCCTGGGTTGGGGAACTCACCCCACCAAACGTAGGTGGATGAAACTCCATAAAGCTTTTTAATGCCTCATTTGCTGCTTGCTCTTCCGTCACAACTGCAACACGCTCTTGCCTTGCACCTGCCTGTCCTGGTCCTTCTGCAGGCCTTGACTACCCCATAGGTTGTGCCTGTAACACCACAAGCACCGTTTCCGTCACCATCCGTATGGTCTCTGCCGAGGGAGGTGTAGGCACTGCAACTGGTGCTACACTCTCATTAGATTGCTGGGGCTCCGACTGCCCACCACCACTTCTCGCCACCTAGCAATGTACAAAACACCATTACTCATCCATATCATAACGGTAATTATACATTGTCTACACACTCATGCGCCTTGCATGCATGAAATACATTCCTAGTGGGCATTCGTGAGTTCAATTATGTTCTCTCCTCCCAAACAATCTCAACCTGGCTCTGATACCACTTTGTAATGCCGCCACTCGTCACGTGACATATAATGGTGGGTCCGGCCGGGGCCCCACGCCATATGTCACAGACAAGCAACGAAATTACTTGTGGAAATCAAAATCTACTCGCGTCCTAACTCAATCCATTCTAGCGCAGCATTGTAAGTTAACATGAACTCAACTCAAAGAATGTCCACTACCATATAAGATCCACATTTATATATCCAAACCAGGAATATATACAACTCACACACACTGGCCTTAAGGCCTTACAAGTTCCTCTTTATACAAGTACATTTTCGTACATCGGCACGCAGGTCGGCCACACATGAAATCCAACCACGCTTTCTTCGCATGGCCTTCGAGGGCCTTTAGCAGCAAGCCTCCATTCCACTCAAGCAATTCAATGTAATCATAAATACCTGCAATTCATTATCCACCAGAGAGCGGCAAACAAAGTAACGGTCAGCTTAAGCTGACCACTTATAACGACCCTACCCCTTTCTCGGGGCAGTGGTTCCTTCCATGTATGCATGGCCATATCATAATCTTTATCAACTTAGCAATCACAATCACATCACAAACGTCGGTATCCACCAGACGCTTCGTGCACTTAGGGCACCTTTTTGGTATACCGGATATCCCAGTCGTACACCGCCGATCAGGGGTTATTAACTTGTTAGCTGGCCGGTCCTAGTCACCAACGGACCTTTTTGGTACACCGCCGAGCTGTTAGCATTCCGCCCAAACCATTCATAGGTCCTAACCCCACAGCAAACTTGAGCATTTATATTGACCCACCACTGTGGTGTAGCAAGCCGAGTATGACCGCAGCCCCCATTTGCATTGCCATCCATCAATATCCCATAATAACCAGGTAGAGGTCAGCCTTTTCCCGTGCTCAAATCGTCAATACCACAGCTTGACGCGAGTCGGCTTTCCCTCCTAATCAGCCATAACTTTTCACCGTTCTCGCAGAACAAATAGCACCCGCAGCGCTCATAACACAAGGAGCTTAACCAAAGCCTCCATTCATCCAGAAGCAATATAACATATCATTTATTCATCCCATACACATATTTCATATCGTTAAATCCATGGAGTCTTCTCCGGTTTACCCATGATCATCACCAATCCAGACTATCCGTCCAGATGGGCTTCACACAGCATGCCTATGTCGTACTCCACACTTTCGGCTCTAGATGCAAATTTAAATAAGGAATCACTTACGAGATCCACCTCTTGGTGGAGGATTCCACGCACATGCATAAAGCAAGGACTTTGATGTCCAAGAAGGAGATCGTTACCCTTGAAGATCGCTTCAGAGCCATGAATCAGCCGGATGGAAATCACCGTCTCAGCGTTGCCTCCACGAATCCGAACTCGGATCTTCAATCCACACTCCGCATCTCCTCAAGCAGCGGATTTCCTCCTTCCTCCTTTCCTTCCCTTGCCCTCTCTCTCTTTCTCTCTCTCTTGGAATGAGAAGAAGAAGATGATGATGAAAATGAAGAGCTAATTCTTCATTTTCGGTCTTATAATAGCAAGGAGAAATCTGAGCCATCAGATCCCATAGGAAGAAAAGGAACGACTAGAAAATTCCCTGAAAATAGCTCTTTCAGGCCTGATACGCCCGTGTCACAGGCCGTGTCCCCTAAGCGCTGCACGAACCGCCTTATCCAAACTTATCCACGCCAAGGTGATAGGCCCATGTCACGCCCGTGTCAGCCTAGTCACGCCCGTGATATGGGGCATGTAACCCACTCGAGACCTACTCGAGAGGACTTACTCGAGAGAAAACCAACTACTCGAGTACCTAGATAGGACATGCTCGTGTCACAGGGATGACACGCCCATGTCACCCCCTCTTACTCGAGTACTTTTCCACCTACTCGAGTACATTTCTACCTACACGAGAGCTACTCGGGTATGAGCGGGATACGCCCTGTGACACGCCCGTGTCATAGGCCGTGTACCCTCTTTCTCGTGTAGTCGTCGACCTCAACTACTCGAGAGAAAAATTGTCGACCAGGGGAGGACACGTCCAGGGTCACGCCCCCCGATACGCCCGTGTCACAGGGCGTGTACCTCCCGAAGAATTCGTCGACCGAAATTTGTCGAACATGCGCTCAACCACTCAACCCAAGCAGGACACACCCTGGTACACACCCGTGTCCCAGGCAGTATCACCCAATATTTTCCCGTTTCTCGAATTTGGGCTGTTACAACCAAGCCCAACAGTCCTCGTAACCGTGTAAAAGACACCTTCAGCAACGGCTTCGTGAAGATGTCAACGATGTTGTCCTCACTCCGCACATGCTCCACCATCAGAGATCCCTCCAACAACTTCTCTCGTATGAAGTGGTGCTCAATCTCGATGTGCTTGGTCCATGCGTGACAAACTGGTTTATTTACCAGCTTCAGGGCACTTTCATTGTCACCGCACAATAGAGTAGGACCACATACTTATTCATAGACGTCCTCTACTAATCTCCTGAGCCAGATGGCTTCCCGAGCTGCCAAGGCCGAAGCCTTGTATTCTGCTTCCGTAGTAGAGACGGACACTGAGTCTTGCTTCTTGATGCACCAAGAAATACTCCCTGATCCACAAGTGAAGACATAACCAGATGTTGACTTCCGGTCGTCTGAATCTCCCCCATAATCAGCATCCGAGTATCCTTGAAGAACAAACTCTGTGCCTCTCCTATATAAGAGACCCATGTCAGAAGTGGCCTTCACGAACTTCAAGATATTCCTAGCCGCCATCTGATGAGGCTTCCTGTGTTCCGCCATATACCGACTTACTCGGCCAATCGCATAAGCAATGTCTGGTCTTGTAATCATTAGGAAAATAAGACTCCAAACTAGAGCCCAAAACACCAAAGGATCTGGAAGAATCCTCCCCTCATCCCGCCGAAGTTTGATGCTTGAATCGAATGAAGTAGAGCTACTCTTCCCCTCCTGCATGCCGAATCGCTGAATGATCCATTCCGCATAGCCCTTTTAGGACATGAGGATGTCGCTCTCCTTCCTCTCCACCTCAAGTCCAAGGAAATGGTGAAGTTCGCCCAGATCCTTCATCTCGAACCTAATAGCAAGCTCTGCCCTGAGCCTAGATACTTCCTCCTCAGAGTTCCCCGTGATGATCATGTCATCCACGCACAACAACACCAGGACTAGAAGCTCCCCCTTCTTCTTGACGAACAAGCTTAAGTCTGAGTATGAAGCCAGATAACCGCAGTACTGGAGGTATTCTGCAATCTTCCCATACCAGGCTCGAGGAGCCTGCTTTAACCCATAAAGCGCTTTTCAGATCTTGCAGACGTAGTCTAGATGTTCTTCAGATATGTACCCGAGCGACTGATCCATGAAGATATCCTTGTCGATCTCCCCATAAAGAAAAGCGTTCTTTACGTACAGCTGCCATATCTTCGAACCCTGGCAAGCCGCCAAAGCTATCACCACTCGTACCGAAGTCATCCTTGCCATAGGACTAAACGTCTCCTCATAGTACTCTTCGTACTGTTGCGAATACCCCTGATCTACAAGGCGAGCCTTGTACTGCTCGATGCTTCCATCCACCTTCTTATTCAACTTGTAGACCCACTTACAAGTAACAGGAGTAACACCATCCACCTCATGCACTAAGTCCCAAGTTTCATTCTTCTTGAGGGCAGCCATCTCCTCATCCATGACATCATCCCACTCCTTTACTCCAGTGGTTTCTTCAAACTTTAAAGGCTCCCGCTCATCCAAGGGGCCTACGAAGAAACAATAAACGAAGCTCACCGTGTTTCCTTCGTAATACCGAGTTGGCGGCTTAATGGTCCTCTTTGATCTCCGAAAAGGCTGCTCCTTGCTCACCACCTCCGCTGCTTCTTCAGCACCAACTCTGTTCCCGGGCACACTTGGAGCATCGCTCCCCTGCTTCCCGAACCAGAAGCTTCCGCCCTAGAGCTTGAAACAATCAGAGCTCCTGGTGACACAGACAACTCTACCTGAAGATCTTCAGCAGCTTCCTCCTGCCCTTCATCAACCCTTCTCTCCTGTAGTTCAACAGTGCCACCTCCATATGAAGTCAGTTCATCAAAGATAATGTCTCTTGAAATAAAGAACTTCCTTGTCGCAGGATCCATGCACTTCCAGCCCTTCTTCCGCTCATCATAGCCCACAAAGACGAGCTTCCTCACCTTCGCATAAGGCTTGGTCCTCTGAGAATCCGGGATATGAACATAACAGGTTGATCCAAACACTCGAAGGTGTTCCACACTTGGCTTCTCCTTGAACATCATTTCCACGGGAGACTTCATGTTGATCGGACTTAGAGACATCTGATTGATGACATAAGTTGCGCAGACCATTCCTTCCGCCCAAAAGGACATGAGAATGCCCTTTGCATGAAGCCAGCATTTGCAAGTTTCCGTCAAGTGACAGATCTTCCTATCCGCTACTCCATTTTATTGTGGAGTATGAGCACAAGTAAGCTTCCTCTAAATCATGTGCTTCCTGTAGAAATTAGAGAACTCAGATAAGACAAATTCACCACCGTTGTCTAATCTGAACTTCTTAATCTGCAAGCCAAACAGGCCCTCCACCAGCTCCTTGAACTCCACAAATAATTGGAAAGCTGTTGACTTCACCTTCATGAAATACACCCAAGTGTATCTTGAGTAATCATCAATTAATATCATCATGCATCTGCTACCTCCAAGACTAGCTGTAAGCATGTAACTGTTGGCCCCATCAAATCACTATGAATGCATTCCAATGGTGCATTGCTCCTCGTTTGTGACTTATCAAATGCAAGGCGATGAACCTTACCGTACTGACATCCCGCACAAACGTGACCATATCCGTAGGAGGACAAGTTCGGCAAGCCTCTCACCAGGCTCCTTATTGACATAGCTTTCAGCTTGTCCATCCCTACGTGCCCTAATCTTTCATGCCAGATAGCCGCACTATCATTGGCCCTCATCCGATCAACATAAGAGCTTGTTGATAAGACAAAAAAGTCTCTTACTCTTCTCCCTACATGAGCAACATCAGCGTTAACCGCTGATACGTTGCGGAGAAGCGTTACTTCTGTTGGGCCAAACAGAACATGAAAGCCCACGTCAACTGCATTAGTCACTGAGAAGAGGTTCTTCTTCATGCTAGGAACGTGGTACACACTCATTAGTGTAAGCGTACCCTGAGCACTATCCAAAGAAACAACGCCCGCCTTCTCTACAGAATAAACAGAATCATCAGCTGTAATAAATGCTTCATTACCTGAGAACGGTTGCAGAGACGAGAACTTCAACTCATTTCCAGTGAGATGATGACCACACCCCAAGTCTACTATCCAGTCATCTTGGTAGTCAACGGTGGCAAGAGCACGAACACACGTGCTTGTCAAGAAAGCTCCTCCCCATCCGGCTTCCTCAGTACTGGAACAAGCTCCCTCCTTGCCTGCAGCATGTCCAGGTTGCAACTTGACCTTGCAGTCACGCTTGAAGTGGCCTGCCTGATTGCACCTGTAGCACTTCAACTCTTTCTTCCAATTCTTCTTAGGAGCAGAGCTCCTCTCTTGCTGATAAGAGGTTAAAGGCCCATCCTCAGTAGCAGGCTTCTTCTTCTTCTCCCATCTCTTCTTCTTCTTCTTCTCAGTGATGAGAGCTTAACTACCTCCTTCAGAGATAGTCACACCGGCCATCTACCTGGCCGAACTCTCCTGTGACGGTAGCAAGTTTTTCAGCACCACCAGATAAGGTTGAGTTGCCCACCCTTGCACGGAAGTCACAAAGGCCACATATTCCTTCCGCAACCTGCGAACTATGTGCCTCTTCAACTTTACTTCAGAGATGGGCTCTTCAGGATCCAATGATGATATTTCAGCACACAAGTTCTTTATCTTTAGAAAGAACTTAGAGATGGAAAGATCACCTTGAGTTGCATTAGCCAACTCATTCTCTAGGAACTGCAGCCTTGCCACATTCTTCATGTTGAACAAACCATCAATGGTTGTCCAAATCTCCGCAGCAGACTCACATCCTAAGATGTGATCAAAGAGATCATGTGAGACATCACGTTTGAGAGCAAACTCTGCCTTTGCATTAGTTCTTTTCCAAACCCTCACTACCTCGGCAGTACCGGTAACAACAGTTACCTCTTGCTTGTCGTCACCACTGATGACCTCCCACAACTCCTCGCCTAAGAGTTAACTCTTCATTCACGACTTCCACTTCTTGAAGTTAGTTGCTGTAAGAAGTTCAATGCCGGGACCACTTCCGTAAGCTCCTTCCATTGCAAGACACCACTGATCACAAAGCTTCCAGAAGTGCCGAGCACAGTCTGAGGTTGATCGCAGCTCACTGCTCAAGCCATTGTTCCCTCTGATACCATGTTGAAATTTCTCAAGCAGATCAACTGGTAGTTCTGGTATCAAGCAAACACTTCCAAAACTATCAAGCTGATCACTTGATCAAACGGAAAGCGAGAACTAGGCGTAGGAATACTCCAACCATAAACTGAGCTATGTATCAGTAACAATGAAGAGCAAACACAGATTTTACATTAATCAACTATCAATCTTTACAGGGCCAGGTATACACGACGAGACATGATTTCGCCATGTACAAATGAGAAATAAACAAGCAAAAGTAATCTTCAAGCCGGGCGGACAGACTCAGAGACCGCTGAGTCCGCCTAGACTGCTAATCCACTACTGCTTTCACTGATCTACGGAGTCCGCACAAACCGCGAACAACCTGTTATTCTGCTGAGATGCCCGTTCTACAAGCCGCTACCGAACAAAATGAACAGACCATCAAGCCCGCCGAAATCGGCGACTCAGACAACCCAGTCTGCGCGGTCTGTTTAATCAACCACTTCCACTTCATAATTTTCAACACTTCCCCTTGAAGTGAGAAGTGGTGATCAAGCTCAATAGTCCTCGTAACCGTATAAAAGGCACCTTCGGCAACAGCTTCGTGAAGATGTCAGTGATGTTGTCCTCACTTCGCACATGCTCCACCATCAGAGATCCCTCCAACAACTTCGCCCGTATGAAGTGGTGCTCAATCTCGATGTGCTTGGTCCGTGCGTGACAAACTAGATTATTTACCAGCTTCAGGGTAGTTTCATTATCATCGCATAGCAGAGTAGGACCACACACTTTTTCATAGACGTCCTTTACTAATCTCCTGAGCCAGATGGCTTCTCGAGATGCCAATGCCGAAGCCTTGTATTTCGCTTCCGTAGTAGAGACGGTGAAAGAAATTGTACCTAATCACCTAGAGGGGGGGGGGGGTGAATAGGTGACCTTATCTTTTTAAACTTTTAGACAGATTATAATCACAGATTTCACAGAACATAAAACAACAATCACAGAATGACACACACACATAGTACACACAGTTTTATAGTGGTTCCCCAAGGTCTGGGTACATCCACTTTCCCCCTTCGCCTATCTAGTAGTGTACTAGATTCGGCCAAACTCCTCCACTATACCTCAGATCCTCAGATCTTACACTCAGAACCCCAAACAGGTTCCTACAGCTCAGAGTGATCCCACTCCTACAACTCAGGCTCAACAGCCCTACCACTCAGTCTTCACAAAGACCTACACTCAGCCACAAGGCCTACACTCAGAGAAATGAATCTCCTACACTCAGGCACACAGGCCCTACCACTCAGCCTTTATAATTTTAGGCTTACAACTCAGATCCCTAAGGATCCTACAAGAAATTAAAAATACAATGTATATAACCTCAACTCAGAATAAGAGAGAAAAGTTGACAGGTTTCTTGATGAGTTCTTGGAAGAACTTTGCTGAGATCAACCTCCCTTGGCTTCCTTCAAAGCTTCTTGAATGTAGAACACAGTAGGGTTGATTCTCTATGCAGCTGATCTTCAATCACTACAACTTAAGATTCAGATCTCAATCTGAAACCTTCTTCACAGCCTGGTTCAACTGTTATCTTCTTGGAAGGAGCTCTCTCTCTCCAACTACTTAGATATTCACTTGAATTGATTCTTCAATGAATTGCTTGATCACTTCTTAATCCTCTACTTCTGTTGATAGAATAAGCCTTTATATAGGCTTCCTTCATGTTGACCGGCTGATCCGGTTTCTAACAGCTTTCTGACATCTCTGACAGTTACAGTAGACCGGCTGGAATGGCAGCTGTCAAGTCATCCAGTCACTTCTTGAAATATCTGTAACTGTCTGAAAGTGTCAAGACAGTCTGTCTTTAAGTGTCGACACAAGTTGACTAAGTGTCGACACTAGCCTTCATGGTGTCGACACAACTCCTTGTGTTGTAGAATCTGCTTCTCAACACTGCTTCTTCAACATGTGTCGACACTGATATTGTGTGTCGACACAACTCCTTGTTCTTTAGTACTTAGTTGAATTCTTGTAAGTGTCGACACAAGTTCTTGGTGTCGACATATCTTCTTGTGTTGATACTCACTGAGTGTTGACACATCTTCTTAGTGTCGACACCTGCCTTCTGTGTTGATACTTCCTGAGTGTCGATACATCTTCTTAGTGTCGACACCTGGCTTCTGTGTTGATACTTGCTGAGTGTCGACACATTTTCTTAGTGTCGACACATTCTTCTTGTGCTGAGACTTTGGATGAGTGTCGACACATCTCCTTTGTGTCGACACTTGTACTTAGAAATTGTTGAACTTTGCTGAGTGTCGACACAACCTCCTAGTGTCGACACTTTCTTCATGTGTTGAGTCTTCTGCTGTGTGTCGACACATTCTTCATTATGTCGGCACTTGTACTTGAACTCTGTTGAATTTGCTGAGTGTCGACACAACCTCCAAGTGTCGACACTTTTGATGTCGACAAAGTTCCTCTGGGTGTCGACATAGCTTCTAAGTGTCGACACTGCTTCCCTGGACATTTCTTCATTGAGTGTCGACATAGCCTGTATGTGTCGACACTTTCCTTCTGGTGTCGACTCTGCATCCCTGGTGTCGACACAATTACTCCAAGTGTCGACACTGCTTCTCTGGGTGTCGACACAAGTCTTCTTAAGTGTCGACACTTTTCTTCTAGGTGTCGACACATGGACTTAGAAACTTTTCAGCTTTCCCTATAAATACTTAACCTGCACAACTAAACTCAAAACACATCAAATACATTTTGATGTATATCATTGAGTAGGGTGAGGCTTCTTCAAATCAGGTACATATTTTCCAATGTACCCAACAATCTCCCCCTATTTGGAGAAGTCATAACCCTTAGTCAATGATATACACCATACATAACAAATTTACAGTATGATGTAAAACAGGATTATATAACAGGGTAAGTACATAAACATGTATAAACAAACATGTATACACAAATATCATCTCAGAACAATAATGTAATAAATTTAACACATATCACATTGTTCTAACAACTTTATCATATTCATTATTCAAAAGTTTACAGAAAATTTAAAATCAAATGATTACAACTAGTAAACTTAAGAAAAATTCTATTATATTGCTGCTCAGGCTCCTTGATAACTATGCCCTTTCCTGATTGTATCTTTGCTTGGACTGGGGCTTCAGCATCTTCAGCAGCAGCAGGCTTCTTCCCTTTAAGATCCTTCTTTTTCAAATCTTCAGCTTTGATCTTCTGCCTTTCAAAGTAATGATAAGGCTTTGGAAAGTACTTGCTAGGCTCCTGGGCAGTAGGAGGTAGCTTTCCCATCTTAGCCTTTCTTATATACTGCACAATGGCCTCTTGCCTACTCTCATGCTTCCTTCACTCCAGTTCAGAATACCACTTGTTTCTATCCTGGATATTATCCTTGGCAGCTTTCCAAGCAGTCAAAATGATATTCCTGGAGGTGGGGCTCCATTGTTCAAAGTCAGGCCTGAGTTCAGCTTGCTCTCTGAATCTCTTCTTAGACAACTGAGTCTCTTGTTCTTTCTGCAAAGCTTCTTGTTCTTTCAGTATAGCCTCTGGCACTGGCTGAACCACTTTCTCTATGATGACCTTCTGAATTCCCTCAGGAGGGCTATACATTGATTGTATGTCTTGATGTACCATATCAAAGTCTGGTGGAGGGTATATTACTTGAGCCACTTCAGCTTGCTCCCCTCCAAGATAAGCAGGATTAATCCCAGACTCTGCCACATTGTCATCATCACATAATGGAGGATATCCAAGGGTGGCTCTGATGGAATTGGAAATCCACTTTGCTTGATCAGAGCTGGCTTTGACTAACACCCTCTCCCCCTTTATGACTTCTCTTTCAATGTGATCCCTCAGATCATCTTTCTGAAATCTTATTTGATGATTCAGATAATTAACTCCATCCTTATAGAAAGGTTTCAACCTTTGGAGCTTGTCAGTTATAGCTTTTTGAGAGTCTTCTATAGCAGTTTTAACAGCAGTGATGTGCTCTTGGAACTTCTTATCAAACTCTTCCTGGGTAGTAGTCCTTGCTGTAGTTTGAGCAGCAGCCAGATTCTGCATCTTAGTGACTATCACATTATGTGATTCAGTCAAATTGTCATTCATTCTTATCTGGTTTTCCAGGATATAGCCTTGCTTTACCGCCAGGTCTTCAATTTATTTCTTGATATTTTCTTGATGAGTAGCCAAAAAGACTACTGCATTCCCTCCTTTATGGAAGCAGTCAGTCATCTCTTTCTTGTTCAGATTCATTTCAAACCTGATTGACTTGATATCTTGGGCCAGATCAAATTGCAGTGACTTATGCCCCTCATCTATATATTTTTCTATTGCTTGCCTTTGCTCATCCATCTTTATTTGTAAAGCAACCATCAGAGAACTAAAATATATAGATGGGGCTGGCTGTGGTGCAGGCTATGGTGTTATTGTTTGTAAAGCTTTCTTATGTGTCTGGCTCCTTTTGAAAACTTGAAATTTTCTCTTCTTGGCTCTTGCAGCCTCTTCATCTTCAGAAGCAGATGTGCTTGCAATATCAACCCCGTCCTTAGGGCTTGGAGGTAAATCCTTGTCAGTCCTAGGAACCTGCTCAGCATTCTTTGGCACTTCAGGTTCTTTCCTTGTAGTTTCCTCAATAATCTCCACATGCTCCCCCTCAATTATTACTTTCTCCCCCTCAACAGCAGCACTTTCTTTCTCAAAGTTTGTTTGTAGAATATCTGGGAATAGCTCTTCTAGGGTAAATTCCTGTTGATGATGGGGTGGAGAATCTCTTATATCATCAACTACTAGATCAGCAACAGATGTGTCCTCCATGACAACATCCTGGGGTTGGCTATGTGTCTGTGTTTGCTGATTAACATGAGGTAATGAATCAGACAAAACATCATCCTCAATAGGGAAATTTAATTTATTAATTTCAGTTATTACCTCTAGTGTTGTTTGTGTAGCTTGTTCACTTTGTAGTGGAGTTGGCTCATCCACCAGTAGAGGCTCCCCCCGGATTGAATCCCGGTGAATTGGGCTTGCTGGTGGTAGCTCCCCCTGCCTCTCTGCATCTTCTTGTCTTGCTGGAGATTGTCCAGCATTTCCAGTTTCTTCCTCATCTGGAGTGAACACTACATGCTCTTCAGAGCTGCTTGATGATTCTTGAGCCACAACGGCTGACTTCTTCTTCCTTTTCTGGGCTGTTACCTTCTCAGGAGTTGGCATTTCCTTGGTTAACACTCTATTCCACCTAGAGAAGATCCTCAAATCCATTCTCCTCATGTGGTTAATTTTTGATCCTGTAGCTTGGGTCATTACCTCTGGTATACTACCAGCTAGGTAAAGACTTAGTATTCTACCATATATTGGGCTTCTTCATACTCTCCTTTATCTTCTCAAACACAACTGCAGTCCAATCAGTTTCTAGTTTGAAGATAATTCATGTCATTAGACTGAACATATAAGCTGATACTCTATCATGCACTCCAGGCTTGCTTAAGATAACCTTGCCAACAATTTCAGATAGAAATTTGCCTTGCATGTTCATTCCCTTCCTGTTGAAAACAGAACCTATTTTCAGGTTGGAGTCCAATCCACACAATGTTAGTTCTTCTCTAGTCTTTGAAGCAGAAACATCTTCTTCTGCCTTAGTCCTCGGTAGTTGTAGTACCTTTCTCAGACTCTTAGGAGAGACTTTCACCTTAGCCCCATGAACTCTAGACTTTATCTTGAGTCCAGATTCATCTATTGTTGCTCCATTTAGAAATTCCAGGACCTCCTTCTTCTAAATCTTGATCGGCTCTGAAACAAGAAATTCTAACCCAGTCTCTGCGATTAGGGTTATCACGCCTTTGATATCAGGTTCCGCGTCATCAAATACATGTCGCACGAGTTCATATCCTTCATTCACATTCTCTTCTAGCTTGGGCGCCATTAGGGTTTGAAGAAATTTGAATTGAGAGAAGAGAGGTGTTGACACACAAGTTTGGTCACGAAACTTTGGTGAGCGTGTCAACAGACAATGACAAAAACCTATTTATACCTTTCTAGAATCGAAGATGAAATGGCGCGTCAAAATACTTAAATTGTGTCGACACTGTTGTTAAGTGTCGACACAGACTTATAATGTCTCGACAACCATGTGTCGACAAAAGTATAGTCGACAAAATATATGTGTCGACACTTGTTTATGTGTCGACACCGCTTAGCTCGACACTTAGGCTCTGTTTGGTTGAGCTGTTGCTGATGGAAAGCTGCTGATGAGCTGTTGCTGATTGAAAAAGTGCTGATTCTGGAAAACAGAGTTTTGTTAAAAAACTGTTTGGGTGAAACAGAGTTTACAAAACGGAGTTTTTGAAAAGTTGTTTGGTTTCAAAATGGAGTTTTTACCAAAAAAAATTTTTCAAGTATGAAAGTGACATAACACAATACTAAACAAACTTTCATTCACAACACAAAATTAAGGTTCATTGATACAATGTTTTACACTTTACGCTCTTGATTCATACAGCTGATTCGCAATACTATTACGTAGCGCAATCATCTCCTCTACACCGCCTGCAGTGTCAGTACATGTCTCTTGTGGACCTTGTGAGGAGATTCCATGGTCTTGAACCCTTTTTTCAGACTCACTAAAATCAATGTCCACACGCGATGGATGCCGACGAATGAAATTATGTAAACACATAGTGACAATCACAATATCTACTTGCTTGTCAAAACAATAGCTTGGCATGTCCCGTAGTATGTCCCATTTCTTTTTCCAAACACCAAAAGATCATTCTATCACACTTCTTAGTGATGAGTGTGCGTGATTGAAAATCTCTCGGTCTCCTTCGGCTCGACGACCACCATGAGCAAAGTCTGGCAGATGATAGCGCGTATCTTGATACGGTTTCAGGTATCCTCTTTGCAGAGGATAGCCAGAATCTACCAAGTAATATTTTCCTGAAAATTATTTAATAATATTTAAGGACAATTCTTTTATATATAATATAACAAAATTTTACATAGTTACCTCGAGGTGGATGCGGGAAGGTGTATCGTGGATCACTTATTGCAAAATTGAAAATACGACTATCGTGCGCTGATCCCTCCCAACCCGGCATAACGAAAGTGAAGCACATATTGAAATCACAAGCAGCCATGACATTTTGGGTTGGACTGCCACGTCTCCCAATATAAGGTACCTGACTTCCAACTGGTATGCACGCGTGAACATGTGTCCCATCAATTGCTCCGATGCAATCTTTAAAAAATGGCATGTAACGTCTGTTATACATAATCTCTGGGGGAGTACTGCTAAAAGATCTATCTGATGGCTGAATCACTTCTTTCGCTAACTTCAGCAAAGCACGAAGACCTCAAGAAAAAAATCGGCTAGCTGTCTCCGTTGAATGCTGAAAGTGCTCAATTGTTTTTCTCATTGATTCATTATGCGATAATACGTATATTGTCAGCGCCAGGATTTCCCGGGAAGCAGTCCTTCTTGTTCCTCGAAATCCACACTTCTCTTCCAGAGCATGCAATAAGTCCATAAAAATTTCTTGACTCATCATGAAAGAGTCATGAAACCTCACCTGTGACCCGCATAGTAGCTCTACCACCCATTTATCGCCTGTTTGCTTTGAAGTCATGCGTGGTACCGGACAAAGCATCATGGAAGTATACTCGGTCACCAAAGATACAGCTGCAACCACATTCTGATGACGGGCAAGCACATAATTTCTTCTTGTAATCTCCTGCCCTTCAGTCGAATTTTCAGATTCATCGCTAGACATATTCTGTATGAGAAATAAATTATCAACACTTACTGTGAGAAATAAACTTCACAACATCATAAGTATAATAATGTCAACATCATTTATCAAAAAAACACACATCATAAACATAATTTTGTCGACCACATAATAGTGTCCACTACAACATAAAAAACAAAACATAATCTGATGGCGGGAAATATATCAGAAGAGAACACAAAGGTCTCCACTACCCCCCACGGAGGAAGCGTTTATGTAGCCACTTTACGTTCAGCCCTTCTGGTAAGCACAAAAAGGTCTCCCTATGATTTTTGTCCATGAAATACGTGATTGCAAAATCATGGAACTCTTCATCAGACTGTACTTCCTGGTACGTAGCCAATTTGTCTATTTCCTGTCGGATGCTAAACTCGGAAGTTATTTTTTTGGTGCCTCCTTGATGCATCGACTAATGGCTTTAGAAGACTCCGCCAAGTCTTCTAACACGGAAGTAATAACATTGTTTTTCCCTTTTTTTCGCTTCTTCACAGGTGCTGACGTAGCTGTGTTATCACGTGTCGCTGGATCACCAATGACATCAATGTCCTCCGGCTCACCCTCTGACATTCCTCTTTCGTCAACTGACTCGGGGATCTCGTTAATGGTGCTCGGGGTGCAAGCATGATGTCCTGTGGCGACAACAGAGCTAAACATCATATGTAATTTCTCCTCCAGGTCTGGATGTATTCCTGAGTAACGAAATTTTTTGGCCGCCGGGACAACCTACAAAATACAAATATTTCAAGTTAGCTACTGTTTCTATAAAAAAATGTTAAACAAAGCAGTTATGGAAAATGAGTACCTTCAATCTTTCGTCCCACCACTCGTCCGAAGCATCTATAGTTTTCCTTGAAGCATTCCAACCCAAACCGGTGTCACCACGTTTTAACTCCGTCCATAATTTCCACTCCTTCTTCAAATGATCCCATTTATTTTTTAATTGGAATTTGTCGTACTGTTTTGTAGCAAGCTCCTCAAAATTCTTCATAATGTTGTTCCAACCTTCTTTATTAAAATGTGTGGTTGGTCGATTCCCAAGTTCAATCTCCTTAATACATATGTCACAGAAAAGCATGATATTTGTATTGTCCCAAAATGCGGCCACACCACCATCTTTTGATTTTCCCATCTTTAGAAAATAAAAAAAGTTAATTTTAAATGAAAACATACGCATACATAGTACATACACACACACACATACACATATAACATACACATATAAACACAACAACATACACATAACAACATACACATACACAAACACACACACATAAAACACAACACAAACACACACATACAAAACACACACACACACAAACACACACACACATACAAATATTTCACACACGTAACAACACACACACACACATATAACATACACACACACATAACAACATACACATACACAAACACACACACATAAAACACAACACAAACACACACATACAAAACACACACACACACAACACACACACACACATACAAATATTTCACACACACACACACAACACACAACACATATACACAAACACCCACAAAATAACATACACACACATACACATATAACATACACACACACACACATAACAACACACACACACATAACATACACACACATAACAATATACACATACACAAACACACACACATAAAACACAACACATACAACACAACACACACACACAAACACACACACACACACACACATACAAATATTTCACACACACACACACATACAACACACACACACACACATAACACACAAATATATTTATTCCAAACAAACACACACACACACACACATACAAATATTTCACACACACACACACACAACACACATACACAAACACCCACAAAATAACATACACACACACATGCACATATAACATACACACACACACATAACAACACACACACACACACACATATAACATACACACACACATAACAATATACACATACACAAACACACACACACACACATGCACAAACACACACATGCACAAACACACACATACACATATAGCAAAATCTGGAAGCAAATCTGCAACACACACACACATACTTTCCAAAATCTGGAAGCACACACACACAAAATCTGAAACACACACACAACAAAGAGCACAACCCACATACAACCCAAAATCTGCAACACACATACAAAGGACAAAAAATGAAAAACCCAAATCTGCAAGCATGAAAGCACACACATGGAAGAAGACACCCAAATCTGGAAAAAAATGAAAAACCCAAAATTGAAAAGGAGGAGAAGGGGTATACCTGCTCCGGTCGGTGGAGAAAATTCTGGAGTTGTGCGGGAGGGGCTTCGGCCGTCGTCGTCGGGGAAGAAGCCGACTCGTCGTCGGGGAAGAAGGCGTCGGATGTGTCGGGGAAGAAGCCGGCTCGTCGTCGGGGAAGATACCGGATCATCGTCGGGGAAGAAATCGGCTCGTCGTCAGGGAAGAAGCCGGCCCGTCGTCAGGATCTCGAGCTCTCCTCCTCTTCGCGCTCTGCTCGAGCTCTAGGGTTGTGGCAGAACGCAAAGGTTGCGGCAGAACGCAAGAAAAGGTTGCGGTTCGTGATCAATAGGAAGCCGCGGAGTTTAAGAACCGGCGGTTCTTGAAACAGCAACGCCAAACAGAGCTTTTGCCTAAAATAGAGGTGCGTTTCAAACGCACCGTAGGCAAAAAGCCCAACCAAACGCCACCTTAGTCGAGACTTTACCAGACTAATGTTGAGTAAATCCTAAGTGTCGACACCACCTTGGATGTGTCGGCACCTACTATTTATGTGTCGACACTAATTCTCTTAAGTGTCGACACTGACTGTCTAGATGTGTCGACACCATTTCTCTAAAATGTCGACACCACTTTTCTGTGTCGACACAAACAACTCTGTGTGTCGACACCATTTTACTTAGCCAATTTTTGAAAATTTATTCTAAGTTTATCATACCTAATTCAATTTTGAATCTATTGAATTTGGTTTCATCTAAGGGCTTAGTGTACATGTCAGCTAGTTGATTATCTGTATTAACATACTCTAGGGAAATATCTCCTTTTTCCACATGTTCTCTTAGAAAATGGT
Organism: Platanthera guangdongensis; assembly: GCA_039583875.1. Lineage (NCBI taxonomy): Eukaryota > Viridiplantae > Streptophyta > Magnoliopsida > Asparagales > Orchidaceae > Platanthera > Platanthera guangdongensis. Next base: position 44,516,246 of record CM077150.1, on the reverse strand, counting down.
ATTTGATTTCTATATGCTTAGTCCTACTATGGGAGACAGGATTGTTTGCAATAGAAATAACACTATTAGAATCACAAAATAGAGGTGTTCTACTTACTTGTATACCATAGTCTTCTAGCTGATGTTGTATCCATAGAAGTTGAGCACAGCAACTTCCTGCAGCAACATACTATGATTCTGCTGTGGAGATAACCACACTTGTTTGCTTCTTGCTATTCCATGATATCAGTCTTCCACCTAGGAATTGACAGGTACCAGTTGTACTTTTCCTATCTTCCTTGCAGCCTACAAAATCTCATCTGAATAACCTGTCAGTTCAAAGTCTCCATTCCTAGGGTACCAAAGGCCTAGATAAGGAGTGCCTTTAAGATATCTCAGTATTCTTTTGACTGCTGTCAAATGAGATTCTTTAGGGCAAGCTTGGTACCTAGCATAGACACATGTAGTATACATGATATCTGGTCTACTTGCAGTCAAATACAATAGGGAGCCAACTATCCCTCTATACAAAGTCTCATCTACAGGTTTTCCTGCATCATCTTTGCCAAGAGATATGCTTGACCCCATAGGAGTTTTCATGGTACTGGATGATTCCATACTATACTTCCTTGTTAATTCTAGAGTGAACTTAGACTGACATATGTATAAATCATTCTCAGTCTGTCTAACTTGGAGACCCAAGAAAAACTTAAGTTCCCTCATACTGCTCATTTCAAATTGTCATTGCATAAGTTTTGCAAACTTCCTGCAAAGACTATTTTCAGTAGACCCAAATATGATGTCATCTACATATATTTGGACTAGTATGATCTTGCCTCTGGATTCCCTAAGGAATAGAGTCTTGTCTATTTTCCCCCTTGTGAATTTATTCTCAATGAGGAAACTAGACAGGGTTTCATACCAAGCCCTAGGAGCTTGTTTTAACCCATACAAAGCCTTCCTAAGTCTATAGACATAATTAGGTTTAGTAGAATCAACAAAACCTGATGGTTGTTCCACATAGACTTCTTCCTTCAGATTACCATTCAGAAAGGCTGACTTAACATCCATTTGGTATACTTTAAACCCTTGATAGGTTGCATAGGCCAAGAACATCCTTATTGCCTCCAGTCTGGCTACTGGAGCAAAGGTTTGATCAAAGTCAATACCTTCTTCCTGCCTATATCCCTTAGCAACCAGTCTAGCTTTGTTCTTCACAATAACTCCATGTTCATCCATCTTGTTCCTGAAGATCCACTTAGTTCCAATTATGTTGTGGTCTTTTGGTTTAGGAACAAGCTCCCAGACTTTGCATCTCTTGAACTGATTCAGCTCCTCTTGCATTACCTCAATCCAATGAGGGTCTAGGATGGCTTCTTCAAATTTCTTTGGCTCAACTTGGGATAGAAAACTGGAGTAGAGTACTGAACTTAGATTTCTACTCCTTATTTGTACCCCTTGACTTAGATCACCAATTATTTGATTGGCTAGATGATCTCTTAGATGCCTAGTAGCTGGAGGCAGCCTGGCTTCATGTTGAACTCCTTCAGCTTCTTCAACTTGCTGCACCCCTTGATCTTCTTCTACATCAGGTGCATCTAGTACTCCCCCTGGACAACAACCACTATCATCCACTTGTTGTCTTGTAGTAGAACTTTCTTCAATAGTAAGCTTGTCCATCTTCTTAGTCACACCTGTGGAGCTGCAAATACTTCTAGAAAATTCATGGTTAATGAGTCTAGCTTCATCAAATACTACATGTACGGACTCTTTTACAACTTGAGTAGTCAAGTTGTAGACCCTATAAGCCTTACTATTATTACTGTACCCAACAAAGATCCCTTCTTGGGATTTGGCAGCAAACTTGGTTAAGTAAGACTTACCATTGTTAAGTATATATCATTTACAACCAAAGATCCTGAAATAGGATAGGTTTGGTTTTTTGCCTTTCACAATCTCATAGGGGGTCTTGTTGTGACTTTTGGTGATAGTAGCCCTATTAATTACATGGCATGCAGTGTTTACTGCCTCAGCCCAGAAATATTCTGGGAGAGATGTGTCACTTAATAGGGTTCTACCAGCCTCTATCAAGGTTCTATTTTTCCTTTCAGTAATGCCATTTTGCTGAGGTGTTCTTGGTGAAGAAAATTCCTGAAATATCCCAAATTCTTCACACAGTTTTGTCATACTGTCAGACTGAAATTCAGTACCATGGTCACTTCTGATTTTGACCACTGTACTGTCCAATTCATTCTGAATTTGTTTAACAAAACTGTATAGGATACTTGGAGTTTCAGATTTCTGTCTAAGGAAGAACACTCAGGAAAACCTTGAGTAGTAATCTACAACTACAAATGTGTAGACCTTCCTACCTAGGCTGTGAACTGGCATAGGACCAAAGAGATCCATATGCAAGAGGTATAAACACCTCACAACATCTTTGTTCTCAATGCTATTAAAGGTGGATCTAGTCTGCTTGCCCTTTTGACAAGCTGAGCATATCCCATCTTTAATACACTTAACCTGAGGATCATTCCTCACTAACTCTTTGCTATAGGGTTGACTAATTATCTTGTAGTTAAGATGGGCTAGTCTCTTGTGCCATTTGACACAATGAGAGACTTTCTCATCAGCTACAAGACACAGAGAAGAAACATTGTTCTCACACTTAATGTCTAGGCAATAGACATTTCTCTTCCTATAACCAGTCAGAATGATCTCTTGATCATTTGATCTCCTGATATGACAACCATCTTTGACAAATGAGATGTCATATCCTTAATCACTCAGCTGACTTATACTAATGAGGTTGTGTTTCAAACCTTTAACATAAGCCACTTGAGTAATTGTAATAAGGTTGCTAGAAATGTTACCAAAACCTTTGATGATTCCTTTTTCAGAACCACCAAAGGTGACTTTAGGACCATCCTTGATTGGTATGTAGTCCTTTAGCAATCCCTTAGTTCCAGTCATGTGCCTGGAACATCCACTATCCAAGTACCATATTGGGGCATGGTCACTTGGACTCACCTGCAAAACAGATTAGTTAACCTTAGAACCCAAAGAATTCTTGGGTCCTTGGTGCTGGTTAGTTTGCCTCTTAACAAAACTACCTGTAGCTTTTCTAGCAGTCAGATTGCTACTCACCTTTGCACTTGAATTATGCCAACAGTCCATGGCAAAGTGGCCTACCTTGCCACAACACCAGCACTCAAATCTGTTGTACCTTTGCTTAGGTACAACCCTAGCTGTTTTATCTACAGCAGTCTTGTTGTGTACTGGGGCTTTGCCCTTAGACTTGGACTGAACAGTCCTAGCAGGTTTTGTAAACCCTAATCCAGTTTTACCCTTTTGATGTACAAATTCATCTATCAAAGGTAGAATAGACTTTGGTTTAGAAAACCTTGCAACTATGTCTCTCTCTTTCTGAAGACTAATCTCCAGATTTCTGATTTGATCATTCTTGAATGTTATAGTCGCAATCTGAATAACAGTTATGTTCTTCAGCCTGGCTATTTCATTTAGTTTTTGATCAATCAACTTATCAAAATCTGTTGCAGCAACTTTAAGACTGACAATCTCCTTAGCCTGACTCTTGGCCAAGGATTTGCTTTTCTTTAAAGCTTGCAACACTACTCTATATTCATCAATCAATTGATAAATATCTCCTTCAGATTCAGATCCACTCTCATCACTTGATGCTGATGAATCTGATTCTGATCCAGTACTAGAAATTGAACTAACAGAACAATTTTGTACCTGACTTGGTCCAGGCTGCTGTTGGATTTTATCTCCTTCTGACAAGGCCATCAATCCCTGGCACTGATTGTCCTCATGTTCATATATAGAGTTCATTAACTGGATGAACTCCTCTTCCTCTTCTTCAGCAAACAGTCCAATGTAAGCTTCAGCTTCTGAATCAGTTTCTGAAGAAGACATATCTGACAGGCTTTTGTCCTTCTTAGCAACAAAGGACCTTTCCTTTTTGCCCTTGATTTGAGTCTTCTTCTTATCAGTAGACTCTTTCCTCTTCTCTGGATAGTCAGCAACAACATGTCCTTGTTTGTTACAACAATAACAAACTATCTTTGAAGATGTAGTTCTACTTGACTTAGGCTTTCTCCTGTCATTCTTTGAAGACTTCTGTGAAGTGGATGGCTTAGACCTCCACTGTTTCTTCTTTAGGAACTTCTGAAAATGTCTTGTGAAGGCTGCAAAGTGCTCATCACTCTCACTGCTTTCAGAATTCCTGCTTTCTGATTCATCTGACCCAGTCTCAGCAACTTTTGGAGGTGGAGATGAAGACTTACTTTTATATTTCTTGGTGGCTTCTGTCTTGAATGCCACAACTCTTTCTTTATGCTCAATTCTTGTAGTCTTCTCTTCCTCTTTCCTAACCATTAGCTGCATTTCATAGGACAACAGCTTTCCAAACAATGTTGGAGGAGGAATATCTGCTAACTTGGCCATTTCCCTTATGACACAAATCTTAGTGTCCCAGTCTTTAGTTAGGGATCTCAAGAACTTATCATTCAGCTCATAATTGCTGAATTCTCTTCCATAGGACATCAACTCATTGACAATCCTATAGAATTTCTTGTAGCATTCTGTTATACTATCAGACCTGCCTTGCCTGAAACTTTCATATTCCTGATTAAGTAAAGACTTTCTGTCGTGTCTAACTTCTTCAAAACCCTCCATGTACACTATAAGTGTGTCCCACATTTCCTTTGATGTTTTACAGTGTATTAAATTCTGGAATGTGGCATCATCTATTGCACTTACAATTATATTCTGAGCCCTCTTGTCCATGGAGGCCAGAATAATCTCATCTTTAGTCATCTCTGAAAAGTCCTTAGGGGTTCTCTGATTTGCATCCAGGACTGATACTTTCATAGGCACATGTGGCCCTTCTTTGACTGTGATATAGATTCTAGGGTCAGAGGCTTCCATAAATAGTCTAACCCTTTTTTTCCAGATGCCAAAAATCTCCTTTCTACAGATTGGCAACTTCATGGATCCAAGTTCTTTGTGATTCTCTGTGGACCCCATTTTCTTGATTTTCTTGATTCTGCACTTGATTAAACTGAATCTGCCAACATGATCTTTTACTCAGACAGTTATGTCCTTTTTGAGCAACCTGGCTTTGATACCACTTGAAATAAATTGTACCTAATCACCCGGGGGGGGGGGGTGAATAAGTGACCTTATCTTTTTAAACTTTTAGGCAGATTATAATCACAGATTTCACAGAACATAAAACAGCAATCACAGAATCACACACACACAGAGTACACACAGTTTTATAGTGGTTCCCCAAGGTCTGGGTACATCCACTTTCCCCCTTCGCCTATCTAGTAGTGTACTAGATTCGGCCAAACTCCTCCACTATACCTCAGATCCTCAGATCTTACACTCAAAACCCCAAACAGGTTCCTACAGCTCAGAGTGATCCCACTCCTACAACTCAGGCTCAACAGCCCTACCACTCAGTCTTCACAAAGACCTACACTCAGAGAAATGAATCTCCTACACTCAGGCACACAGGCCCTACCACTCAGCCTTTATAATTTTAGGCTTACAACTCAGATCCCTAAGGATCCTACAAGAAATTAAAAATACAATGTATATAACCTCAACTCAGAATAAGAGAGAAGAGTTGACAGGTTTCTTGATGAGTTCATGGAAGAACTCTGCTGAGATCAACCTCCCTTGGCTTCCTTCAAAGCTTCTTGAATGTAGAACACAGTAGGGTTGATTCTCTATGCAGCTGATCTTCAATCACTGCAACTTAAGATTCAGATCTCAATCTGAAACCTTCTTCACAGCCTGGTTCAACTGCTATCTTCTTGGAAGGAGCTCTCTCTCTCTCTCTCCAACTACTTAGATATTCACTTGAATTGATTATTCAATGAATTGCTTGATCACTTCTTAATCCTCTACTTCTGTTGACAGAATAAGCATTTATATAGGCTTCCTTCATGTTGACCGGCTGATCCGATTTCTAACAGCTTTCTGACATCTCTGACAGTTACAGTAGACCGGCTGGAATGGCAGCTGTCAAGTCATCCAGTCACTTCTTGAAGTATCTGTAACTGTGTGAAAGTGTCGAGACAGTCTGTCTTTAAGTGTCGACACAAAAAGACCAAGTGTCGACACAAGTTGACTAAGTGTCGACACTAGCCTTCATGGTGTCGACACAACTCCTTGTGTTGTAGAATCTGCTTCGCGACACTGCTTCTTCAACATGTGTCGACACTGATATTGTGTGTCGACACAACTCCTTGTTCTTTAGTACTTAGTTGAATTCTTGTAAGTGTCGACACAAGTTCTTGCTGTCGACATATCTTCTTGTGTTGATACTCGCTGAGTGTTGACACATCTTCTTAGTGTCGACACCTGCCTTTTGTGTTAATACTTGCTGAGTGTCGACACATCTTCTTAGTGTCGACACCTGCCTTCTGTGTTGATACTTGCTGAGTGTCGACACATTTTCTTAGTGTCGACACATTCTTCTTGTGTTGAGACTTTGGCTGAGTGTCGACACATCTCCTTTGTGTCGACACTTGTACTTAGAATTTGTTGAACTTTGCTGAGTGTCGACACAGCCTCCTAGTGTCGACACTTTCTTCACGTGTTGAGTCTTCTGCTGTGTGTCGACACATTCTTCATTATGTCGGCACTTGTACTTGAACTCTGTTGAATTTGCTGAGTGTCGACACAGCCTCAAAGTGTCGACACTTTTGATGTCGACAAAGTTCCTCTGGGTGTCTGTTGAAACCGGAAACCGGCCTCTTGTGGAGTTCGACCCTTGGGGAAGGGGTGGTCTCGCGCCTACTTCGCACCTGCAAGAAAAACAACGAGAGAGACAAGAAAGGACAGACCCAAGGGCTCGGCAGGGAGGTCCCACCACAAACCCGGAAGATCTCTGAGCGCTTCCCCTCCTTAGCCAAGAGCCGAGCTAAGATACTCTCAGAGAACACTTGAAAATGAGAGCAAGGAGGCACTGAAAGCGTGTCCTCTGAGGTACCCCTTGGGTCTTATTTATAGATTTTCAGAATCTGAACTGCCAATAACCAAAAGGACTAACCTGGAAGTACCAAAAGGTCCCTGGATGGGTCTGCCAACAGCCAAACTCCGCTGTTCTGAACAGCTATGCGCAGTCCAACCTGGTCTGCCAACAGCGAGGCTCCGCTGTTCTGAGTAGCTATTCGCACCCCTGGGGATCAGCTCGCCTCCAGTTTCCCCGCAGGAGGCGGGCGGGGCCTGGCCTCGCGGCTCGCCTATCCTCCCTGGGCGAGCGCGAGGCGATATGGGCGAGCTGTCCGTCTTCTGCCGGGCGGACCGGCAGCCAGGTCGCGTGCGGGTTGGCCGGCGATCGTCGCGATCAAGGTCGCGACTCGCATATCACAGGTCGCCGGGCTTATCTGCTTTGGCCAAGGATTCCTTGTGCGACCCGCTCGCTCGCCTGCCGGTTCGCTCGCCTGAAATGGGCGGGAGCGGGCCAACCCTTCTGCCGCTCTGCTCAACCTCTCTGGCGGGACCCGCTCGCCGGACACGGGGTTGTACACAATCCCCGCACCAATATCCGGCTCGCTTGCCGCGGGTCGCCAGCTCGGGTCCGGCTCGCTTGCTGCGGGTCGCCAGCTCGCTCGCCTGAGATGGGCAGGAGCGGGCCAGCCCTTTAGTCGTTCAGCCCGTCCTGCCGCTTGGGTGCGAGTCGCGGGGGCAGGCCTGTTCAACCTCCCTGGTGGGACCCGCTCGCCGGACACAGGGTTGTACACAATCCCCGCTCTTTTTGAGCTTGAACCAAGCTCGGAAAGAACCATCCAACCCGCGTGTTCGGCGAGCCCCTGTGCTGAGCTGGCAGGGAATCTTCTGGTGGGGGCCCACTGTTCTGCTATAAATACATACCGCTGACCCCTGTAGGAGGCTCCCCAAATCCCTTTATTTTCTCTGAGCAGACTTTTGTTCCTCGATGCCGGTTAGCGAAGAAGTGCGAGCTCGCCTGGCGGCAGCGGTCCTGCAGACTCAGGAGGAGGCCCTCGAGGCCGCCCCATGGCTAGTTCGCGGATCCTCCGGCCCCCTCTTCAGGCCGGCGAAGGGAAAGATCGTTAAGCGTTCTCTGGCGGGCGACTGCCCGGCCTCCAGCTCGGCGGCGGGTGCTGAGGTCGTCCCCGGGGTGCGTGGCCTTCCGCTGATTATCGCTATTCGTCTGACTCCCTGTTTTGCAGGTAATTCCCTGTGAGGAGGTGGAGAACCGGGGAGAGGATCGTCCCCCGCCTCCATCGCCTGAGAAGATCGCGAGTTCCCCAGGTCCGGATCGCCCACCTCCGGAAACTCCCCGTCCGGCGGTCTCCCATGGGCTGGGGAAATCTCTTGAGACCCTCGAGGGAGGGAACTTTCAGGGTCGGCCGGGCTCTTCTCGCCCATCTGTCGGTGCGGGCGATGTGCCAACCCCTGGTGAGCTGGTTTTTATTGTTGGGCTTCGTCTCTTGCTCGCTCCTTCTGACTCGCCTCGCTTGCAGGCTTCCACAGGGCCTCTCCCGAGACCGAGATGAGCGAAGGGTACTCGCCTCCGCCTGATGTGGACAGCGTTTCTGACTACCTGGGTGACCCGACCGACGCGGTCGCGATGAAGGGGCAGGTGACACGGCTGTTCCAGAAACACACACTGATGTTGAAGGAGATCATGAGGAGGGTTGACGAAGATAAGGCCGAGACTGAGGCCCGGCTCGCTGTCCTGGAGGGCCCTCGGCGTGAAGCGGAAGACGACGACGTCACCTCGCCGGACGTGCACATAACGCGGGCCGAGGGACATCTTAGGAGCGCCACAGAGCAGGTCGGCATGGCTCAGCGGGAACTGGTGGCGGTTCGCGACTACCACGATCCTCGCGTGCCGCCGCGAGCGGGAACGAAGAGGCGGCACAGGTGGAAGTGGGTCGAGTACTGACCCAGCTGTTTGCCCCTCGCTCGCGGGATACCGCGGGGTTACTGTTATTTCGCAGTTATCTTGTACTTATAATTGCTCGCGACTCTTTTAGCCCGCCTAGGGGCCTAACTATTTTATTGCTGAGATGTATTGAAATTATCGCGCTGCTTTTCTTTTGATTTCTGTGTGCGGGTTAAAGGGAAGGGTCCATTCTCCCTTTCGCGCTGATCGGGGCGAGGGCGAGCCGGGGAGCTCGCTAGACGGGAATCTCCCGTCTCGCGCGGCACGGCGTGCGGGTGCGGGTTGGGGTTGGTTCGCCCGCGCCGGTCTCCCGCGGTTGCAGCCGGGCGAGGACCGTGCCAGATCGACCTTTGAGGCGCGGTCGCGCGCGGGAAGTCGAACCGTCGGATTAATTTTTGCTATCCGCACCCCATCTTTTGGCGGGAAGTTTCCCGCCCCTTCTCTTTTCCTATAAATAGGCCTTGCCGGCCCTTATTTCTCCACCGATTCCAAAACGTCTTCTCGCTTCCCCTTTTCTCGCGAAGTGCGATTCTAGCTCGCCTCCCGGCTTCTTCTCTCGCGTTCGGCGGCGAATCGACGGGATGGGCGGAGGCGGCGGCGACGCGGACGGCCGAAGCAAATGCGCTTGGACCTTCTCCGAGCATGATTTCCCTCGCGCCGTCATCACAGAGCGCGAGTACTTGGAAGCTTTAGGCGACCACATCCCAGCCGGGTTCTCTGCGAGGCGACCCGAAGAGGGGGAGAAGATCAACGACCTGTTTAGGGATGAGCTCGCCATCCCTCTCGCTCACTTCGAGGTAGGCCTGCGACTCCCCCTATGGCCCGAGGTGCGCCAGGTGCTAAAATACTTCGGGGTCGTCCTGGGCCAGATGACCCCGAACTCCATCGCCGTCATGATGGGGTTCGCCTGCTTCCTGCGAGAGGAGCGGGTGGAGTTCAGCCTCGCAGTATTCCGGAAGCTGTTCTCCTTCAGGGCGAACCGAGACGGGACGACCTACTTCTCCAGCCCCCACCTCAAGGTGCGGGAGACAGTTAACAAGAGCCACAATTGGCTGAAGAAGTTCCTGTTCGTCAAAGGGGACCTCGGCAACGTGCCCTTCTCGCCGGTGCAGCTCAGCGAGGCGAGCTACCGGCCACCCAGCCTAGGCGGCCATGAAGCCGACCTGTTCGCGTTTTTCGTCGGGAAGAACTTTGAAGTAGCGTTCCTGCGCCGCCACCTTGACGATCTCGCGGCTGTCCCGCCGGGGGGAGGTTTGCCACCCGTCTCCATTAGTCCTTACTTTCCCACTCTTCTTTCATCTCACCTTCCCTCCTTCGCAGGTGAACGCGACATTCCTCTTCACCCCCCTTATGAGAGCGCTCGGATTCCCCCCGGGGTTCTCGCCCGCGCCCAGGCCGCGGATGCCACCCAGCGCGACATCTCATCGATCCCGGCCAAGAAGCGACCGGGCGGCGGACAGTCAGCGCCTCCGCCGAAGTCGGTGAAGACCGCGGATCAGCAACCCTCCGCGAGCCAAAGAAAAGGCAAGGCCCCCGCGGTTTTGCCGACTGAGGCCCCCTCGCCCCCGCTGGTTGCTTCGACCAGCGACTCCCCGGTCGGGGCGGCGGGCACCTCCGCGCCGCCGGGCGAGTCTGAAGCTGCTGCGGGGCCGGTGCCGAGAGGGCATCGGAACTTCGGTTACGGCGAGAAGTACTTGGACGAGCTCGGCGTCCCGCTCCTGTCGTGGGACAAGGAGTCGAATCGCGCAACGATCTCGACCCTGCTGCCGAGCTGGATGGAGCAGGATACCATCGGCGGGGAGGCGTACAGCCTCTCCTTTGGTCTGTACTCGCGTGAAGACGCCGCCATTTATGACAAGGAAGCGACGCGAGTGCTGATTCATGAGAGCTCGCGGGCCCAGCTGCGCGGTCTGGAGCTGGCTCACATGGTGGGGAGGCGCTGCACCCAGGTGGAGCGGAACGCCGCGTCTATCCAGAAGATGGCGGATGAGAAGGAAGAGGCCCGGAAGCTCGCCCAGGCGGACGCGGACACTCACAGGAGGCGAGCCGACGCGGCCGAGGAGACCCTCGCGCGGTATCTGGGCGGGGTGGTACGTGCTCAGCCTGAACCGTACTTCCTCCTTTTCGTTAACACGGCTCACGGTTATTCCTGTTCATTTTTCCCCAGGACGCGGCGACGGCGAGCCGGATGGGTGCCGAGATCGCCACCCTTGGCCAAGAAAAGGCGGCGCTGGAGGCGCGAGTACGCGAGCTGGAGGCCGCCGCCGCTGTCCATCCTCCAGACAGCAGGGTCTGCCCGCGCGAGCACCTCTCCGACTACGACCTGGAGGTGCTAATGCAGAAGAACGCGGCCAGCGCAGCGAGATACATGATGCAGACGCTGAGGCGCGCGGATCTGCTTACGAGCGAGGCAGCGGGACTCTCGGCAAAAGACGTGGTCCCGGCGCTGTTCCTCCCCGTGCCGGAGCCCGGCGACAGAAGCTTCCAGCCGCTTTAGGGTCTCTAGATCTCGCGTTTTCCCCCCCCCCTTTTTGTAATATACTTTGTAGATGAACATGATGTATAACAATCTGGTCTGAGATGTATGCGCGAGTTGCGCTTATACTTTATATTCCTATCTATTGTTCCTTTCAGCTATTGTTCCTCTTATATTTCTCGCCCGCCTTGTTTTTTCCCAACGACGTCATTGCCGGACGGCGCGACCCCCCCCTGCGGTCCGGTTCTGACGAGGCCGCTGCCCGCTCGCCGCGCGAGGCGAGCTGGCTCGTCCGCCGAGCGTGGTGAGCTGGCTCGTCCGCCGAGCGAGGCGAGCCGGCTCGCTCCTCGGCCGCACGCTTAATTTTCTGGGGACTCTCGCCCGGGCCTTTGCATTTACTCGACCACCTTTTCCGGGGCTTGAGGGTGGGGCTATGCTAGACCCTTTCCTTCTTTTCTGGCTAACTCTTGCGATTCCTTCCTGCTGCGCACGCTTTTCGGGTAGTTCCCGGCCTTGCCGGCTAGGTGGGAGTCTGACAACGCGATTTGCTCTAGGTCGCAGGCCATTGCTTTCTGAGTCATTCCATCGAGTGACTTCCGGCTCCGCCAGCTAGGTGGGAGCCTGGCAGCGGGATCTCCTCGAGGCTAGGGATGACACCGAGTGACTTCCGGCCCTGCCAGCTAGGTGAGAGCCTGGCAGCGGGATCTTCTCGGGGTCCAAATTCATTCTCCATCGAGTGACTTCCGGCCCTGCCAGCTAGGTGGGAGCCTGGCAGCGGGATCTTCTCGAGGCTAGGGATGACACCGAGTGACTTCCGGCCCTGCCAGCTAGGTGAGAGCCTGGCAGCGGGATCTTCTCGGGGTCAGAATTCATTCTCCATCGAGTGACTTCCGGCCCTGCCAGCTAGGTGGGAGCCTGGCAGCGGGATCTTCTCGAGGCTAGGGATGACACCGAGTGACTTCCGGCCCTGCCAGCTAGGTGAGAGCCTGGCAGCGGGATCTTCTCGGGGTCCAAATTCATTCTCCATCGAGTGACTTCCGGCCCTGCCAGCTAGGTGGGAGCCTGGCAGCGGGATCTTCTCGAGGCTAGGGATGACACCGAGTGACTTCCGGCCCTGCCAGCTAGGTGAGAGCCTGGCAGCGGGATCTTCTCGGGGTCCGAATTCATTCTCCATCGAGTGACTTCCGGCCCTGCCAGCTAGGTGGGAGCCTGGCAGCGGGATCTTCTCGAGGCTAGGGATGACACCGAGTGACTTCCGGCCCCGCCAGCTAGATGAGAGCCTGGCAGCGGGATCTTCTCGGGGTCCGAATTCATTCTCCATCGAGTGACTTCCGGCCCTGCCAGCTAGGTGGGAGCCTGGCAGCGGAATCTTCTCGAGGCTAGGGATGACACCGAGTGACTTCCGGCCCTGCCAGCTAGGTGAGAGCCTGGCAGCGGGATCTTCTCGGGGTCCAAATTCGTTCCCACTCTCTGAGCGAGCCCGGGTATGACAATCCTGGGGGAGGGAAAAGAAAAGCTTCATTATAATAAATCGTGTTGCTTACAGGAAATTAGGGAAAAAATCTCTTCAAGTCGTCTCCACTCCAGGTGAGACTCAGGGCCTCGCCTTCTACATTTTGGAGCCGGTAGCCCCCCGACTTCAAAGCTTCCTTCACAATGAATGGCCCCTCCCAGCTGGGGTTGAGTTTCCCTACGGACGCTGACCGCCCCGCCGCGTCCACCTTCTTCAGTACCAGGTCCCCTTCAGCGAACTGCTTGACCCTGACATGCTTGTCGAAGTATTTTGCCATCCTCCTTTTGACCTCCTCCTGCCGGATGGCCGAAAGGTCCCTCAACTCTTCCACCATGTCGAGGGAGAGCCTCAGTTCCTCCCCATTCTCGGCTTGCCATTCCTCTCGGCCTTCTCTGGCCGTCCCGACTCGCGGCGTTTGGACTTCGAATTCTATGGGGAGCACCGCCTCGCACCCATGGGAGAGCTTGAAGGGGGTCTCCCCCGTGGCCGTGTTAGGGGTGGTTCTAAGGGCCCAAAGGACGGCGGGGAGCTGCTCCACCCAGCTCCCCCTCAGGTTTTCCACCCTCTTTTTGAGGAGATTGACGATGACTTTGTTTGCCGCCTCCACCTGCCCGTTGCTCCTGGGGTGGTGGACCGAGGCGAATCTGAGGTCGATCCCAAGCTGCTCGCAAAAACTGGTGAACTCGGCGCTGGCGAACTGAGGCCCGTTGTCTGTGACGATGGCCTGGGGCAGCCCATGGCGACAGATGATCTCCCCCCAAACGAAGTTCCTGATTACCTGGGAGGTCACCTTTGCCAACGCCTTCACCTCCATCCACTTTGAGAAGTAGTCGATCATCACCAGGAGGAACCTTCTCTGGCCGCTAGCCTGGGGGAACGGCCCAACCAAATCCATTCCCCAGATTGCAAAGGGCCAGGGGGCCGTGATGCTCTTGAGTTGCTGGGCCGGCTGTAGCTGGAGGGGGGCAAATAGCTGGCACTTATGACATCTTCTTGCGAACTCCGCGGCGTCCCGGCCCAGGGTGGGCCAGAAATACCCCTGCCGGACTATCCTCCCCTCCAAGGCCCGACTCCCGGAATGACTCCCGCACTCCCCGGAGTGGACTTCTTCCAAGATCCTCTGCGCCTCGCCCTCGGACACGCAGCGAGCCAGCATCCCGGAAAGGGTCTTTCTGTATAGTTGCCCGTCTTTGAGGAGGTCGTAGGCGGACTTATGCCTCAGCTTCTTCTTATCTACTCCCTCCGGATATTCTCCCGTGGAGAGGAAAACTGTTACTGGGTCCATCCACGAGGGCTGCTGATCGATCTCCATGAGCTCCCCCTCTTCGATGGAGGGGCGGAACAGGTCGGTGATGGTGCCCCCCATCCGGGGGCCATGCTTCGCCAGTTGGTCGGCCTGTTCATTCTCCCCCCTTGGCACGTGCTGGATGGAGAAGGTCTGGAAGGTCCCGATGACTCCCTTCACTTTGGCCAAGTATAACTTCAGAGCGGGCTCCCTTGCTTCGAACTCCCCGTTGATCTGGGAAGCCACCACCATGGAGTCGGTCAGAACTTCCACATCCAGCACCCCCAATTCTCTGGCCAGGCGTAGTCCCGCTATCACTGCTTCGTACTCAGCCTGGTTGTTGGTAATGGGAAAATGCACCACCACTGTCTGTTCGATCCGAGTCCCCTGAGGGTTTTCCAGAACCACTCCTACTCCGAGAGAATGCCTTCCTGAGGCTCCGTCCACCCTCACCTTCCAAGGAGTCGGGCGGGTGAGCTCCTCCTCCGCTACTTCCACCACGTAGTCGGCCAAGAAGTCGGCCATCGCCTGAGCTTTGATCGAGAGCCGCGGAATGAAGGAGATGTCGAACTCGCTCAGCTCCACCGACCACTTGGCCAGCCGGCCTGAATGCTCCACCCCCTCGAAGACGTTGCAGAGGGGATGGTCGGTCACCACTCGGATCGAGTGTGCCTGGAAGTATGGTCGTAGCCTCCGAGCCGAGATGATCAGTGCGAACGCAAGCTTCTCCAAGATTGGATATCGGAGCTCGGCCTTCCTCAGGACCCGGCTGACATAATAAATAGGGAGCTGCCTCTTCCCCTCTTCTCGCACCAAGACGGAGCTCAAGGCCTCTGCCCCGACCCCGAGGTATAAGAACAAATCTTCACCATCTTTCGGCCCCTGGAGCAGCGGGGCCTGTGTCAGCTGCGCCTTGAGGGCCTGGAATGCCTCCTCGCATTCCTTAGTCCACTCGAACCTCTGGCCTCCTCTCAGTGTTTTGAAGAAGGGGGAGCACTTTTCCCCTGCCCGAGAGAGGAAGCGGCTCAGTCCTGCTAGCTTCCCTGTCAACCGCTGGACCTCCTTCGCATTCCGCGGGGACCCCAACTCCAAGATTGCCTTGACCTTGTCCGGGTTCGGCTCGACCCCTGCGGGGGTGAGGAGGTGCCCCAAGAACTTCCCTCGGCCAGCCCCAAAAACGCACTTAAGGGGATTCAGCCGCATCTTGCATCTGCGCAGGGTGGCGAACGTTTCCTCTAGGTCCCGAAGGTGGGAGTCCACGTCCCGGCTCTTTATCATGAGGTCGTCCACGTACACCTCCAAGTTCCTCCCCCTCTGTTCCTTGAAGACTCTATCCATCATCTTTTGGTAGGTGGCCCCGACGTTCTTCAACCCGAACGGCATCATCTTGTAGCAGTAGCAACCGTCCCCTGTGATGAATGAGACATCCTTTATGTCTGGGGGGTGCATCCTGATCTGATGGTAACCTGAAAATGCATCTAAAAAACTCATTACAGAAAAAAACCGACGGCTGAGTCCACCAGCGCGTCGATCCGAGGCAAGGGGTAACAATCCTTAGGACAAGCTTTATTAAGAAGGGAGAAATCGATACATAAGCGCCAGCGGCCGTCTCCCTTTTTGACCATCACAACGTTCGAGACCCAGCCGGGGTATTGAATTTCGGACACGAAGCCCGCTTTGAGAAGTTTTGCCACCTCCTCCCTGATGGGTTCCGCTAGCTTGTCCGCCGTGGATCTCTTCTTCTGCTGGACGGGGCGTGTTCCTGGGTCCAGGTTGAGGCGGTGGCAAGCCACATCCGCGTCAACCCCCGGCATCTCCGCGGCGCTCCAGGCGAAGATGTCCACGTTCTTCTGGATGCACTCCAGCATCCTGCCCTGGTCCTCCGGGGTCAGCCCCCCGCTGACGCGGATCTTCTCCACCCTGCCTCCGCGGGTGAGCACCTCCAGCTCCACCACCTCCTCTGCGGCCTCCAGCCTGGACTGCTCCCCCCATCCTTTGGCATCCCCTTCCTCCTGAGCGGGGGCCTCTACCTCCATCTCCTCTGTCACGGCCCTTACCTCGACCACTTCCTCCAAACTCCCTCCTTCCACCTTCTCTGCGCAGCCCTTCGCCTCCAGCTCCACCTCTCCGGCTTCCCGCTCGTCCTCCTCCATCCTCCGCCCCATCTCCTCGGCCCCTTCCTGCCAAGAGATGGTGTTTACCGCGGTGACGTAGCATTCCCGTGCCACCTTAGGGTCTCCCCTAACCCTGACCTGCGCCCCCTCAGCGTTGAACTTCAAGCACTGATGGAAAGACGAGGGGACGCAGCGGAAGGCGCTGATCAGGGGCCTCCCGAAGATTGCGCTGTAGCTGCTGGGGGCGTCCACAATGACGAACTTGCAGTTTCGGGACTGCCCTCCCAGGGTTACGTGGAGGCCGACTCCTCCCTCTACCTCCTTCCTCTCTCCCGAGAACCCGAACAAGGGCCCGTCCGAGGCCAGCACCCTCTTAGCTTCTACCTGCATCGCGTCAAACGCCTTCTTGAAGACGACGTTCACGGAACTCCCATTGTCCACTAGGATCCGAGAGACAGTGAAGTTCTCGATGGCGGCCTTGATGACCAGCGCATCACAGAACGGATCCTCGTGGTCCGGCATGTCGCTTCTGGAGAAAGTGATCCTCTCCTCTGGCGGCGGGGTTTGGGACGTAGAGGCGACGCTCCGCCGATACATGGTGTGGAGACTTGCCTTGCGGGAAGCCTCGACCCCCACTCCCCCGTGGATCACGCCGATCATTCCTCGGGTCCCCACATCCACCCGGTCTTCACAGCGATCCTCCTCCGTCCGAGGCAGGACCTCCTCGATCCTTACTTCCTGCCGCACCTCCTCCTGCTGCTGCTGCCGCCCCCTGTTCTCTCTCATCTCCAAGAATTCCGGGCACGTGGCCGTTGCGTGCCCCTCTTCCTGATGGAAGTCGCAGTAGGGCAGTTCCACCCTGAACTCCCTTCTCCTCCTTCTCATGACTCCTCTCCTCGCTCCCAGAGCTATGGCCATGGCCTCCTCTTGATCGGGGAGCCGCGACCTCTGACCCTGCCTCCAGCCTGGGGGGTGGAACTGGTCCTGCCTCCCCTGATAGTGACCTCTCCCGTAGTATCCCCTCTGTGGCCCCTGCCCCTGCCACTCTGGTCTCCAGCCCAGCCTACGGTCGGGCTCCTGACGCCCCCATCCGGGCTGCTGTCCTTGGAGCTGCCTCTGCTCCCTCTGCTCCCTCTGCCTGGGCTCCTCCCTCCTCTCTTCCTGTCTTCTTCCTCCCTTCGACTCCTTCTCCTCCTCAGTCGCCCACCTGGCCAACTTCCTCGCAAATTCTGGGTTCGACGCCTCCCCGTCGACCTCTCTCGCCGCCCTCTCCATCAGCTCCTCGTAGGAGAGGGGGGGAATCCTCTTCAGCTCCATGCGGAAGAAACCCTGCTGCAGGCCTAGTGTGAAGGCCATCATCAGACTGTGGCCCGGCATCTCCTGGACTTGGGTAACCTCCTCCTGGAACCGATCGACGTAGCTCCCCAACGTCTCGTTCACCCCTGCTTTATGTGGAACAGGGACTCAGACTCCTTCTTCCTCTTCTTTGAGGTAGTGAACCTCAACATGAACCCTCGGCGTAGGTCCTCGAAGCAATAGATGGAACTGGCCGGCAGCTGGTGGAACCACTCCCTCGCCTTATCCCGGAGGGTGATGGCGAAGAGACGGCACTTGAATCCGTCCGACATCTGACGGATGGAGACCACGTCCTCGAACCACTGGACGTGCTGAACCGGGTCTCCCTTTCCGGTGTAGTAGGTCATCTCGGGCTCTCTGAACCCGTCTGGTACTGGAGCTGAGGATACCAGCTCGCTGAAGGGGCTGCCTCCCCCCACCTGGCGGGCTGGCGAGTCACGCGGACCCAGCTCGCCGAATCGGCCTCGGCCTGCCGAGCCGGGGAAGAGCTCGCGCCCCGAGAGCTCGCTCCCCCGACCTTCCTCAGCCACTTCCTTCCCGGCTCGCCTGCCAGGAGCGTCTTCGCCTAAAGAGGGGGCGGCCGCGATCCGGGCTGCCGGGGTCGAACACTCGGCCCGCACGCCGAGTGCGATCTTGACGAGGTCCAGCACCTCGTTCCTGAAGTCTTCAAACATCCCACTGTTGCGAGAGCCGGGGGGGGGGGGGGGGGCGGCGAGTTCTGCCTGTCAGATCCTTGACCTCCCGTCATTGAGCTCGCCGAAGCTTTTCTGCACTGACCACTGTCCACGCTCACCGCACCAAAATGTTGAAACCGGAAACCGGCCTCTTGTGGAGTTCGACCCTTGGGGAAGGGGTGGTCTCGCGCCTACTTCGCACCTGCAAGAAAAACAACGAGAGAGACAAAGAAAGGACAGACCCAAGGGCTCGGCAGGGAGGTCCCACCACAAACCCGGAAGATCTCTGAGCGCTTCCCCTCCTTAGCCAAGATCCGAGCTAAGATACTCTCAGAGAACACTTGAAAATGAGAGCAAGGAGGCACTGAAAGCGTGTCCTCTGAGGTACCCCTTGGGTCTTATTTATAGATTTTCAGAATCTGAACTGCCAATAACCAAAAGGACTGACCTGGAAGTACCAAAAGGTCCCTGGATGGGTCTGCCAACAGCCAAACTCCGCTGTTCTGAACAGCTATGCGCAGTCCAACCTGGTCTGCCAACAGCGAGGCTCCGCTGTTCTGAGTAGCTATTCGCACCCCTGGGGGTCAGCTCGCCTCCAGTTTCCCCGCAGGAGGCGGGCGCGGCCTGGCCTCGCGGCTCGCCTATCCTCCCTGGGCGAGCGCGAGGCGATATGGGCGAGCTGTCCGTCTTCTGCCGGGCGGACCGGCAGCCAGGTCGCGTGCGGGTTGGCCGGCGATCGTCGCGATCAAGGTCGCGACTCGCATATCACAGGTCGCCGGGCTTATCTGCTTTGGCCAAGGATTCCTTGTGCGACCCGCTCGCTCGCCTGCCGGCTCGCTCGCCTGAAATGGGCGGGAGCGGGCCAACCCTTCTGCCGCTCTGCTCAACCTCTCTGGCGGGACCCGCTCGCCGGACACGGGGTTGTACACAATCCCCGCACCAATATCCGGCTCGCTTGCCGCGGGTCGCCAGCTCGGGTCCGGCTCGCTTGCTGCGGGTCGCCAGCTCGCTCGCCTGAGATGGGCAGGAGCGGGCCAGCCCTTTAGTCGTTCAGCCCGTCCTGCCGCTTGGGTGCGAGTCGCGGGGGCAGGCCTGTTCAACCTCCCTGGTGGGACCCGCTCGCCGGACACAGGGTTGTACAGTGTCGACACAGCTTCTAAGTGTCTACACTGCTTCTCTGGACATTTCTTCATTGAGTGTCGACACAGCCTGTATGTGTCGACACTTTCCTTCTGGTGTCGACTCTGCATCCCTGGTGTCGACACAATTACTCCAAGTGTCGACACTGCTTCTCTGGGTGTCGACACAAGTCTTCTTAAGTGTCGACACTTTTCTTCTGGGTGTCGACACATGGACTTAGAAACTTTTCAGCTTTCCCTGTAAATACTTAACCTGCACAACTAAACTCAAAACACATCAAATACATTTTGATGTATATCATTGAGTAGGGTGAGGCTTCTTCAAATCAGGTACATATTTTCCAATGTACCCAACAGACGGACACTGAATCTTGCTTCTTGCTGCACCAAGAAATACTCCCTGATCCACAAGTGAAGACGTAACCACATGTTAACTTCTGGTCGTCCGTATCTCCCCCGTAATCAGCATCCGAGTATCCTTGAAGAACAAACTCCGTGCCTCTCCTATACAAGAGACCCATGTCAGAAGTGGCCTTCACGTACTTCAAGATATTAAAGATTGATAGTTAATTAATGCAAGATCTGTGTTTGCTCTTCATTGTTACTGATACATAGCTCAGTTTATGGTTGGAGTGTTCCTGCGCCTAGTTCTCGCTTTCCGCTTGATCAAGTGATAAACTTGATAGTTTTGGAAGTATTTGCTTGATACCAGAACTACTAGTTCATCAGCTTGAGAAATTTCAACAGCTCCTTGGCAGCAAGGCGGCGACCAAGGAGGGGCGGCCGACTTGGCTGCTCCTTGGCCGCAAGGCGACAGCCAAGGAGGCCGGCTTGGCCACCCCTTGGCCGTGAGGCGGCGGCCAAGGAAGCGACCGCCCCATGACCGCGAGGCGGCGGCCAAGGAGGGGCGACCAGCTTGGCCTCCCCTTGGCCGCAATGCGGCGGCCAAGTAAAGGGCGGCTGTCGGCGGCCCCTTGACCGTGATGCGGCGGCCGCCGCTTGGCCACAATGCGGCGGCCGCCCCTTGGCCGCGAGGCGGCGGCTGGGACGGTGCGGGGGCCATCGGGGTGGCGCCGGTGGCGGTTCCTTTGGTGTGCATAGTGAGATCGGTGCGTGGGAGGATCGGGTGCGCTGATCGGGTGCGCTGATCGCGTGCGCGGTCAAACTCATGATCTCACTTCTTTTGGGTGGAGATCATTGGGATATGACTATGTGCACCCCTTATCTTCTATAAAATGGGGTTCATCCCCAACACTGATCAAAGGTAAAACAACAAGTAAAAACCTCTTATGAAAATTGACATTCTTAGGAAAAGGTTTAGAGTAACTCATTCAGCTTGGAGAAATCTGCAATTTATCTAATGTCTCAATGAGCCCACTTGGAGAAAAAAAAATCTTTTAAGACATTCTAAGAAAATTTATTATGTAAGCTAATGGCTTGTGATATAAAGAGAATACCACCATCATCGAGGACAACCTGGCTCAACTTTGTTTCTCACACCACCAATTATTAGATTCCATTGAACATGCAACTCTGTAATAAGCAGTTGCCTCTAAGATGTTATGATTAACAAATAATTCTTCCGGTGTGGAAGTGTCCTAGCGGTTCGCATGCACCTTTTACTTATATTTATCTTCTTTCTATCCATTTTTAATTCCATTTCTTGACACTACTGATTATCCTTGATTTTTCTTTCCTATTTAACATTTATACTACGTTTTTGCATTTCATTCAACGTAGTTTGATGATTAATCAGTTAAGTGAAGAACACACAATTATGATAAATGCTAAGAAATAATTAAACCTAGTACAATAAAGATAATAAAACCATACCATTCTTCGCCTTCAATTCGAACTTCATGACAACAGATGTCCCCAATAATGTAGAAGTGTTCTTGCAAATGAAAGTAGCAGCTTTCGATATTGTGGATTGGATGCACCCTTGATCTTTAACAAATGAAGAGAAACCTTGAATTAATTTGATAAAATGAAGTGGATGACATTTTTGTAATAGCCCAGGCCCGACCCCACATAGGTGAATCTCACTGACATCATCCGGGCTACAACCTAACTCAATTGGTGATGAAGAGTGGTTTGAAGGCTCTTTATCAAGGGGTTGCGGGTTCGAGACCCGAGCTCAACAATGCACTACAACGAGAAACAAGCACTAAGAGGATTTGGGGTGCTTGGGCTACAGCCTAGATGATCTCAGTGCACTTCGCCCATGTGGGGCCGGGTCTCGATTGTTACATGGCCTCCCTCTAATTTCTTAACGGTAAAGTCTGAAGGTGGCAAGAAAAAACTGATTTGTGATGGGATCCCACTAACCCGATTTATAGGTGTGGTGAAGGATTAATATTTACCCAGAATTTTGCATCCCTAAAAAGTAATCAGCATGTTATATGCCTATTGGCCAGGGAAGCCTCAGTTTATGTTGACCGCCCATACCGCCAAAGGTAACTCTACAATCATCTTCAGAAGGATCAAGAACAATGATTAGGCTGACTGTCGGACTACGTGATCAAATTCCTTCCTCTTTTCTAGTGCTTTTCGTATATTATATAACTTCTATCATTGTATTATTCTCATGGATCCAGTGTAACCCTTAATTTGGGAGCCTACCTATCAGGGCAGGCCCCCTGTAGTATAGTAGGGTGAACAATACCCAGAAGGCATACTGATTTAGAACCACAAGCTGATTTTCTCCCAGTTGCGATCTCAAGTTGTCTCCTCTTAGTCTCGATAAGGCAGTCTCCCTCTTATAATCGCACTTTTTGATCTATAAGATTATCCACAATTAGTGGTATGTGTCATTGCGAGTAAATCTGGCATCGTCGCTTTGTAGCCTTTGTTTCTCTTTCTTTAGTCAAACCTTATCAGTGAAAAAGTAACCGACAACTCACGGTTCCCCCACTCTCTTTAGCGTGAGTTTGTGAAGGTGCCTTTTCAGCACCAACAAAATGAACGTTTGACCATTAGGTCAAGTTATTCCATAAACATATGGATTAAGATGACTGATCACGACATTCAACAGTATTCGCTTGGAGAGCCTAGAATCTGTTCAAGAAATTGACCATTATAGATTTGAGCAAGCTCGCAGCAAGACTGTGCAACAGATAGAGGCAATGACATAAGCTCGTATCAATGACATAAATGCTCATTTTGATAACTTGGCGGTTAGTTCCTCTAAATGTCACAGTCGTAATTCCCCCAGCTAGTTTGCAATCTACTCCAGCCAACGCTCCAGCTCCTCCTACACATCCGACTAATCTGCTTGCATCTCCTTGGCATCCTTAAGCTAAGGAGTTTGTAGCTGCCCACCGTGATTTCTTTAGAACAACTTCTCAAGGAGATCCATCCAAGGTGTTAAACTTCTAAGAAAGATATGGCAATCCTCCTACCAACGATAGGGAGTAGCCTTCTTCTTTTTCTGAACGAGTTTGTTAGGAACCTATTCCCAATAGATTCAGAGAGCATCATCTTCCTTTCTTTTCCAAAAGAGAATATTCAATCTCACATATCAAAGCTTTCAAATCAGTTGTCATGATGAGGACCTTATTATATGGAATCAAGTGCAAATAACTTGCTACTTCTTTTGATGGAAAATACAGAAAGTTGTTCTATAAGTTATTATCCCAGTCAGCTTTCTTTTTCTCAAATATCTGAAGATAACTTATTCTAAGGTTTGTCACTTTGAAGATGAGGAAGAGTGGTCCTCTGACACTCTTCTAGATAAAGTAGGGTGATAGTGAAACTCTTGGTCATTTCATTGACAGATTTTAAGAAGAGATCCTGGGAATTCATGATGTTAATCCTTCTTTGTACCAATTTGCTATTACCTGCATCCTCTTGGAAGGCCTCTTCAAATTTGAAGTCAATAGCACGTAACTAGGTTTCTTGAAAGGTGACATTAGCCTATATATATATATATATCAAAAACAAAAATTACATTGGCACCATATCCTTAGAGAGGATGAAAGATAGAGCTTGGGGAAGGGGCATACCCCTATCCCAATTAAAGTTCAATCTACAAGCTTAATTAGCAACATAGTCGGCCACAGAGTTGGCTCTACGATCAACAAGTGACAGCACAAACTTAGGACAATCTTTCAAGGATCGAGCAAGTAGTCCTTCCATAGCCCCATTCCAAGTACCTGATAGAATGCGGTTTATAGTGGCGCAAGCGAAGGCGGAGTCTCCCTCAAGGATCACTCCAGTAGCGGCATCCATGAAATTTTTGGCAACATGCATACCAAGCTGAGCACTTCTGAGTTCAGACATGTTGACTGAGCGGCTATGTATTTTGACCCCCCTGGCAGTAATAAGAGCACCATTATGATCCCGAATCGAGCATCCAATCCCGGCCAAATTGTTTGGATGAACCGATCCATCGAAATTAATCTTCAACCATCCAAATGGCGGGGGCGACCAAAAAAGCTCACCCATCAATGTAGAGGTCTGGATTTTGACTCCTAATGCCAGACCTCGTAGGTGTTGGTTTCCTGTAATAAGGTTGCTTTTAAAGAATTTGCACTACTTCACCTCGGGAGAATAAGGCTCCATTTGTTTGATTAATCACCATGGATAATCATTTTATAGAGGGTGAATTCTCCAACTTGGGGTTCATCTCCTCTCTATCTGAGTTAGTCCATAAGAAGCTTGTTGTTGCTCTAACCTCTACTACTCCTTGGCATCTTTTAAGATCACCTCACCAAGAGTTCTAACTGCCAACTCAAAGGGGCAAGAATTTTTGCCATACCGCCCTTATTACAACCATCAACAATTCCACCAGATGAGACCCCAAGTGCCTGTTCAGCCTCAGCAAGCCCCTCAGTACTTTCAACCTCCACCTCCTATCTTCAACCCTCAGTAGCAATATGATGAATCTAAAGATTCATTCAATGGTCTTAGCCTTCATTTGGTTCGGCGGTGGCGGGTCGATCTGGCGGGTGGAAACGGAGTATTCGAAACAGAGGGGGAGGTGGCTGCTACAAAAGGAGCTTTTTGGGGGCGTTTCTCAAGGACGGCGGGTGGAAACGGGGCAAACGCTGCCGGATGTTCATTTGTTTATCCTCCTTCCGGCGGCGTTTGCCCAAAACGGAGCAGCAAAACGCCCAAACAAATAGAGCCTTATTCTCCCGAGGTGAAGTAGTGCAAATTCTTTAAAAGCAACCTTATTACAGGAAACCAACACCTACGAGGTCTGGCATTAGGAGTCAAAATCCAGACCTCTACATTGAATATCTTAAGAAAAGTTGTCATTTGATCGAGAATTGCTAAGATTTTTTGTATTCTCATTGAGAATCTATCGAAAGAAGGAAAGCGTTGAGATCTGGTTCTTAGGAAAGAGATTGATAGTTGACGCCGTATTGGGGTAGCTCTCATGTGGAGCTAGAGATTAGAAGGTCAGATGGTGGGCTGAAGGAGGCTGCCGCTAAGGAAGTGGAGCTGCCTGAGTCACCAGTTGCTCCAGGTTATTCTAGCTCCGGGGCAAAGACGTCAGAGTCGGGAAGCAGGGGGAGCGAAGCTCTAGGAACTTCTGGCTAGAAGGCGGAGGCTTCCGGTTCAGGAAGCAGGGGGAGCGATGTTCCAGGTAGTTCTTGTTCAAGAGGGGAGTCTTCTGGTTCATGTGGTAGGGGGAGCGTTGCTCCAGGTGCTCTTGGTTCTAGTGAGGAGGCGTCTTGTTCAGGAAGCAAGGGGAGCGATGTTTCTGAAGTGCATTGGGAGTGTGAAGAGGTAACTTACATTGGATCTCTTAGGAATGTCATTTATGAAAATGAGTGCATAGAAACTGAGGACCAAGGCCCGCTAGGCCATCTTTTTTGTATCTACGAGGGGATCAGGCTCAAGTCCTCTCGGAAGGCTAATATGATAGGTTTTTTGTTCTGAGGTTGCAACAATCTCCTCCTCAGCTCATATTTGAGGGACTATTACATTCAACCAGGATGAACTCCCTCCAATTTCCAACCCTTTAATGATGTTGTGGTTAACAAAGTAGTGTTGAAAAACTACACAGTGTTAAAAATCATAGTGGAGACAGGTAGTTTTGTTAATTTTGTTAAAAATCATAGTGGAGACAGGTAGCATTGAACACTAGAAAGACCTTCCTTTCAAATGATAGATGACTCTACGATATATATAGGGAGAGGAAGGAGGTCAAAGGAAGTATACCCTTTCAGTAATATTGGGAGGAGTGACCAAGCAGCTCTTATTCGTAACATATTTTGAATTACTTTGTAAATTATATATATATATATATATATATATATATATATATATATATATATATATATATATATATATATATATATATATATATATATATATATATATATATACATGCATTATTTCTTCACTCACCTTGTCATTATCTGTTGTTCTTGCCTGAAACACTCACACTACACTCATAAGCATGAGTTTTATGCACAGGAATGTTAAGATGTTATGGACAAACTTAACATTTATGTGCACATGAATTTCCACTAGGATATACACTGCTTGTGAATACTAAATGAATATGGGCATTTTAATATTTTCAAGTGTGATGACATTAAAAACATAATATACGTGACATGTTAAGAAAAATGGGCACTTAACATGACATGTGTATCCATCCATTGACATTCTTAGGAATGTATATTAGGCATAATTGCATTGTATGCATAACATAACTCATTGCATAAATGTTAGGCTAAGAACAACAGATGATGATTGTACATACATGAGTTTTCAAATTATTTGCTACTACATGTGAATTCATTGTTGCATTTGCATGATTATTACATATGCTTGTCTAATGAAAATGCTATAATTATTATATGATTTACGTATCCAACAGTATTAAAGTTCTAGAACCTCTAGTCTTAGTCCTCTCCATTTATTTTGACTATTTCTCTTACCCAATTCTCTTATATCTCTTTCTAGATGACTCATAAGCGGTCGCAATGCAAGCATGATATCTCTATCGAGGGGCATCTAGAGATGTAACTGCTTAGATTCTAAAACAGATTCTGGACCGCATCACTCGCCTGGAAGATGATTGCCAAACTCCTAATCCATCCTCTAGTTCCAACCATCTAGGAACAACTAGAGTAGCCATCACTACTGCCCCTCCTAGAGCAAAGTGTATAGATACACATTCCTGTATCTGATTTTGAAACTAGCTCGCCTGCCGTCAACCTGGCGAACACACCCATGTCAAATCCAATTGCTCCTCCTGTAGTGATGGAAAATACCCTAGCATTCAAGATACTAAAGCCCCTAACTTTTAGTGGTGATTGTGATTTCTTTGTCATCTTTAAGTGGCTCTTCAAGATTGAGAATCACTTTGAGTATGTTAGAGTTCCAAAGGCTTAGAATGTTCTTCTTGCAACCTACTAGCTATCCGATGATGCTTACACTTGGTAGCTTCAATGTTGCAATCTCCCTAATTTTGCCTCCTTGACCCGGGGTCAATTCAAGGAATCTATCTTAAAGAAGTTTCTCACTTCTGTTGAGTAAGACAAGCTAGCTGAGAAGTTCTTATCCATTCATCAGTCTGATATGACAGTGATCGAGTTCAAAAGGAGTTCTCTCATCTTTTCCTCCTTACCGCGGAGTTCGTTTTAGATGATACCAAGAACATCAGCCATTGTGTGAAGGAACTTTGTCATGATTTTTGTTAGCACGTGGTAACTCATGATGCCACACCTATGTCGAGACTATGAAAGATTCTTTGCAAGAGGAAGTTATTGAGTTGGACCGAACTGCCAAGAAGGTCCAGCATAGTACAAGCAATGCCACTTCCGACCATAAGCATAAGGGCACTCCATTTCAGGAGCCAGGTCTCAATTCTAAGGAGGTGTGTGCCTTTTTCCATAAGGTGGGTCATGTCGCCCAAGTATATCACACCCTCTTGAAGAAGCAGAAGATGCTTGTTCCAGCACAATGACCTTAATTGTTATTTGCTTTTCCTTCCACCATTTGTGCTTACTGTAAGAATTCAGGTCACCTGCTGAAGGACTGACATCGTAAGCAAAATGCATGCTACAAATGTGGTCAAGTTGGGCACTATATCCAAGACTGTCTTATATATGAAAGAAAACCCAATTCACCATTCAACATCTACAAGTTGTTTCTGGAGCTCAAGAGAAGGGAAAAGTTGTGCTAAACATCATCTCTCAGGGGGAGGCGCTCGCATCTACCGATGTCAGCTCTAGTATGTATACGTTGTTATTAGTTTTCTACGTCTTAATTTATCTAAGCTAGTATCGAATAGTAATAAAATGCATCTATGATTTCCATTTCTAGGGAGATTTAGGGTCAAGAATAAATGGATGCAAATTCTTTTTTATTTTGGTCCATCTCACTCTTTTATCGCTTGTCATATTTTGGACCTTCATTATCGGCCTAATTTGCCACTAGAGGTCCCTTGTGAGATCTATGTGCATGGTCATCTACACCTTTCGAATATGGGCATTCTCAATTGTCTGATCTTGCTTGGTGAATTATGACTCTTAGTCGATCTCTTAGTCCTGGATATGATAGAGTTTGATGTAATCTTGGACATGAATTGGTTACTTGTGCATAGGGTAAAGCTGGGCTGTGTGGTAAAGAAGGTCAATCTCATCATGGATGGTGAGGACTATAATGTTCATGTTTAGACATGTAATCACATAAAGGTAATTTCTATTGTGCGCGCCACTCGCCTTCTTAGTCAAGGATGTTTTGCTTGTTTTATATATGCTTCATTTTCAAATTCTTCATCTCCTCAACTCAAATCTATTTTGATTATTTTTGAGTTTCCTGATATCTTTTCGGCCAAAATGCATGGGTGCTTTCTGATTGATATGTGGAGTTCCCCATTGATGCAGAGCCTGCAATGCACCCCATATCTAAAGCTTTGTATCATATGGCCCCGCGCGAACTAGAAGAGCTTAGATCATAATTGGATGAATTACTTGAGCATGGATACGTTCATCCTAGCTCTTCACCTTAGGGAGCCCCCATCCTCTTCGTAAAGAAGAAGGATGGTTCCATGAGACTATGCATTGATTATCAGAATCTAGTGGTGCGCATAAAGCCCGGCGGGCCCGGGCTTTTCCGAACCGGGCCCGGGCCGGGCTTAACAATGTAACCGGGCCGGGCCGGGCTATGCTCCCTGGGGGGGCCTGGTAAGGCCCCCCAGGCTGGGCCGGGCCGGGCCCAGGCTAAGCCCGACCCGGTTATTTTTTTAAAAAATTGTTTTTTTAATTCATAAAAAAATCAAGTTTTGATTTAAAAAAAATAAAAATATCAAGTTTTTGATTTACAAAAAAAAACACAACATCGCAATATTGAAAAATAAATTTTTATTAATGTAACAAAATTATACAAATTTAGAAATGTGCAAATATACAAAAATTTGGAAATTCTAAATTATTAAAAATTACAAATGACAAAAATTCTAAATTATTAAAAATTACAAAATTACAAATGACAAAAATACAAGAAGTTGTCTAGTTTAAGTTGATCGCGTCCATCTCGTCTTCCATGTCCGACGAGCTATCCTCGATCGCTGAAATATGCTGCTTCCTCTTCATCGCATCTAGGTGGTCCTTGTAGCATATGCAGATCTCGAGCGATTCTTCTCTTAGTCGACTTCTCCGCTCATTCAAAAACCTGCCACTAAGAGAAAAAGCAGACTCCGAAGCTACCGTGCTAGCTTGGATCGTTAGTAAATCTCGGGCCATATAAGCCATAATAGGATAGGTATTTACTTTACCTTTCCACCATTTTAAAATATCGAAATTTTCTAATTCATCCGCGGACATAAAATCACGAAATTGTATTTTTGTGTACAACCCTAATTCATTTAAACTACTAAATGTTGTGCGCGCTTTTTGCCTAGAGGCTAACTATAACATTTTGTTTTAAAACTACTAGTTGTTTTTGGTTGCGACACATCCTCTCGGGGCCGCGATCCGTATAAATTATCGTAATAATTATAACATTCAGTAAAAATAGTGTTAAAATTTAAAATACTCAGATTATCTAAATCTGAATCACTTAGATTTATGCCTATATTGTTATTTATTTCTTCAATAAAATTTTCTACGCCATCTACGCCGAAAAGAGGATTCAAAGCGGGGGCGCATGAAAACATAACTGAGATTTCTCTATAATATTTTAAAAATTTTCTTTCCATTATTTCTATTAATTCGCTCCATCCGGCGTGTTGTTTAAAATAATTTAATTTTTGTGAAATATTAACAATATTTTCAATAACTAGCGGGCTAGTAGGATAATATACGCCCGATAAATTATTTGTCGCCGTATAAAAAACTTTTAATAAATGCATGTAATATTCTAAAATTGTCCAATCGGACTCGGTTAATTCATGTTGACCTAACAGAGAATAAAATTCCATTAGTATTGTTTTTTAGCGAATCACTCGTTTTAACATTATATACGTAGAGTTCCATCTAATTAACATGTCAAATAGAGGTTTCAAAAATTTTTGACCTTGCCCGGTTACGAATTTTTTAAAATCTTGACACCGTTGTTTAGAACTATAAATAAATTGTAACATTAAACGTATTTTATTAGTGTATGGTTCCATATACGACAAACTATCTTGTACTACTAAATCTAAAACGTGGCACGCGCAACGAGTATGAAAAAAAGCGCTGTTTAACATAGGTTTCAAATCACGTTTTAACCACTCAATTGAGGTGGTATTATTTGTGGCGTTATCGAAAGAAATATTCATAATTTTATCTTTTATTTAAATTCGCGCACACATTTTGAAATTATTTGATAAATCGCCTCACCGATGTGCGGGACTTCGAAATTTTCAAAACAAATTATTTGCTTATTTAGATCCCAGGAAGCAGGATCGACCCAGTGACACGTTATAGACATATAAAATAATTCTAATTTTATACTAATTGTCCAAACGTCGCTCGTTAAACTCACTCGACCCTGAAATTTTTCAAAAAAATTAATTAAAGTTTGTTTTACTTCTAAATTATATTTAAGTGCGTCGCGCCTAATTGAAGATCGACTTACTTGGTGATATTTGGGTTGTAGCCCTTGGTGGATGTACTCGGTTTCTTCTTCGTTGTCGTAGTGGCTGAACGACAACCAACGTCTGATGATGTTCTTCACCTGCAGCTCCCGCTGCCGACGTTGATCGTACGTGCAGATTTGTTCGGATGCCGATAATTGTGCCTGGGTCGACTCGGGAGGAGCTTGTTTGGCTGTGCAAGACTTAACGTGTCTTGCGAGTGTCGAGTTGCCAGCGATCGAAAGTAATTTCGAGCACTGTTTGCACCTCGCCTTTTGCTCCGCGCCGACTTGCACTAAGTCGAAATATTCACAAACCGGCGCCGTACGCATGTGCTCCACCACTTCGCGAGCGACGGATGATGAATAAGACGCCTGCGTTGACGACATATTCGAGAGAATAGAGATTAGAGAGAGAGAGAGAGGTGGGGGATGAGGGGGGAGAAGAGGGAAAGAAGGAGGGCGGGGGGGGGGGGGGGGGGGTTATAGATTTTTTTTAAAAAAAAAAATTTAAAAATTTTTTTTTTTTTAATAAAATAATGGCTGCCAGCATACCCATGTGGCATGCTGGCAACCAACGGCTCTTAGAGCCATTGGTTTCCAACGGCTCTAAGAGCCAGCCCGGGCTTAGCCCGGGCTTTTCCAGGCATGGGCTAAGCCCGGTAACCGGGCTTTGCCCAGCCCGGCCCGGCCCGGCCCGGGCCGGGCATTTGCCCTACAATGGGGCCCGGAAGGGCCCCATGGCCCGGCCTGGGCCCGAGGCGGGCTTGGCCCGGGACCGGGCCTGGCGGGTTTTTCACCGGGCCGGGCCGGTCCGATCCGGTGGGCCTAGTTTTTTAGGACACCTCTATCAGAATCTAAATAAAGGTACAGCCAAGAATAAGTATCCTCTTCCATGCGTGGATGATCTATTTGATCAAGTCAAGGGTAGTATCGTCTTTTCTAAGATAAATCTCAGATCAGGTTACTATCAGCTGAAGATCAAGTATTCCGACATTCCCCGAACTGCTTTCAGAACTTAATATGGACATTTTTAATTCCTAGTGATGTCCTTTGGCTTGACTAACACACCTTCTGCCTTCATGGATATGATGAATCGAGTATTCTGTGAATATTTAAATAAGTTCATCAACATATTCATTGATAATATCCTGGTCTATTCCAAGACTCATGTGGATCGTGCTGCACATCTTAAACTCTCTCTAGTTTGTGTCAATATCAATTTTATGCCAAGCCGGTGAAATGTGAGTTCTATCTGGATAGTGCCGCTTTATTGGGGTATGCTATTTCAGGATATAGACTTTCCATCAATCTTGCTAAGATTTTCATAATTATGGACTAGAAGTGACCTTCTACCCCTACTGAAATTTGTAGTTTCCTTTGACTGGTTGGCTACTACCGACATTTCGTCAAAGGTTTTTCCTCTCTTACTGCTCCTCCAACAAAAATAACTCAAAAACATGTTAAATTTGAGTGGTCAGATTAGTGTAAGTATTCCTTCTTAGAATTGAAGCAACATTTGTGTTCAGCACCAGTTCTAGCTCTTCCTTTAGAGGGGATAGATTTTTCAGTTTACATTAATGCTTTTGGAGTTGGTTTGGGTTGTGTCTTGATGTAAAATGATCATGTTATCACTTATGGGTCATGGTAGTTGAAAGTTCATTAACACAACTACCCCACTCTTGATTTGTAATTCATTGTGGTTGAGTTTGCAATGAAACTTTGGCAACATTTTCTCTATGACGTGAAGTGCCACATCTACACTAACCATCAGAGTTTGAAGTATATTTTTGTTCAGAAAGATCTCAATCTTCATCAGTGGCAATGGATCAAATTCATAGCAGATTATGACTTGCAGCTCATGTATGTTCTGGTAAAGACAATTCGATAGCAGATGCATTATGTCGACAACCTTCTATTTCCTCTTGTGTACCCATGTCAGCTACTCTTGCAGTATTGATTGATGACCTCGAATGAATGGACATATCCATCTCACCTGAGGGTCAAGAAGAAGTTTCTAGTCCATTATGGGTAGATCAGGTAAAAGATTTATAGCCATCTGATCCGTACTCCAGCCCATTTGCAAAAAAGTTAAACTTAGGACTCTTCCGGATTTCTCTATCTCTGATAATGTTTTTGCATTTTTGAGGTCACCTATGCATCACTGATGTTCCTGAATTACTTGATCGTATTTTCTAAGAAGCTCATGAATCCCATACATCTGGTCATCTAGGCAACAACAAGATGAATCATGACTTGAAGCAAATTATATGGTGGCCTGGAATGAAGAATTACATAGCCCGCTTCATCTCTCGATGTCTGATGTGCTGGAAGGTGAAATCTCAGCATTGGCATCCTGGTGGTCTTTTGCAGCCTTTGCCTATCCCAGAATGGAAGTCGGAAGGTATCTCTATATACTTCATCACAGTTTTACCCCTTACTCCAAAAGGGAATCATATGATTTGGGTCATAGTAGATTGTATATCTAAAGTGGCACACTTCATCCTGTATAAGGAAGATCATTCCACCAAGAAGATGGCTCGGATCTATCTTTCAGATATTGTTAGACTCCGTGGAATTCCTTTACGAATTATATCAGATCGTGACTCGAGATTTATATCTTATTTCTCGAAAGGCTTTCAATAAGCTTTGGGCAACAAACTCAGCCTGAACACTGCTTATCATTTGACGAACAATGGTCAAACTGAAAGGGTTAATCATATACTTGAAGAAATGCATCAATGTAACTTTCTGGAATAAAAGTGAGCTTGGGATGTGCAATTGAGAGACAGAGAAAGTATGCAAACTAGTGTCGTCGTCCGTTAGAATTTGTTGTGGGTAATCAAGTGTTCCTAAATGTTTCCCTTCTTTCGGGGTGAAATGGTTTGGTCGCCAACATAAGCTCAATCCGAGGTTTGTGGGACCGTATACTATCTCATAGCATGTTGGAGGATCTGCATATTATTTTGAGCTACCTTCTTCCTTAGCTGGTCTTCACAATGTCTTCTATGTTAGCTAACTTCAGAAGTACATTTGTGATCTTGATCACATCATTGAAGAAATTCATGTGATTCCTGAAGCTAATCTTTCTTATCCGGTCGAGCCCATTAAGATCGTAGAGTATCAAGAATGCAAGCTCTGAAAGAGAACCATTTCTATGGTCAGAGTGCTCTGGATGTATGACGAGTTTGAGGAGTATGTTTAGGAACTTGAATTTGACATGTGTAGCAAGTATCCATAACTTTTCTCTTGATCTTGATAAGTCTCTATGCTTATTTTCATTTCTATTTCATTATATTCATAGTTGTCTCTCTGTGCTTTAATTTGCAAGTCTTGTTGGAATGAATGATATCTAAATCTTCGCCATAAGAGACCCCATTCTCAGAATCCTCAAAATTTTTGGGATGAAACTTCCTATGTACGGAAGAATATAATAGTATATATATACATAAAATTAAATTAAAATAAAACAAACAAGGAGTGGCAATTTCAAAATTAACCATACTAGGGTTTTTATTTTATTTATCTCTCATAGCTACCCGACCATCCCCCTATTATTTCCGCAAACTTTCGGCCTAAAGCATTCCAATTCTACAAAGCCACACGTTCTCGACTTCAGCTAGTGCCGCTCATCTGTGGCTCCCTCTCCAACCCCATCTCCAACATCCCACCTCCCGTGCCTCTTGCTAGCCGCTGCCTACTCCACTTTTCCTCCTTTTTTGGGTTGGCAAACACATCCTTTTCCTTGTTTGGCCACTTCTGCTCATCCCCAAGTGGCAGCAACCTCCTCATTCTCTTCCATGGGGTGGATAGCCTATCCCCTTCTCTTCCTTAGGTCGTCTACGACCACCCTTATTCTCTAAGAGTAGTAGCCCTCTTCCCCTCTCCTCTAAGGGGTCAGTATCCTGCTTCCTCTTCCTTTTGGCTGAGATTTCCATGAGGGACAACTATGGTTCCCCTTCCCTCTCTTCCTTGGGCTCGGATTTGATTTCTTTAGGTAAGAATCTCTCTCCTCTCCTCCTCTATTTAGATTTTCTTAATCCTCCAAGGATTTATTTGTCTCCAAAATTATGTATAATTTTACGATCCAAGATTTGTTTGCCTTCTTATAATTGTCTAACCCCTTGAAAATTGATTTCTGATGTCTCCCATTGGATTGATTGGTGGGATATCTCCAAAACACTCTAGGGTTTTATGTTACCTTAGCGCCACCAAATATCTGATTCCTCGTGGTAGTCTCCTCCCTCCTAACTCTTGAGGGAGGTAAATTGCTAAACCCTCTCATGTTTTAGGCCTTGTAAAGTAAATTGTATGTGCTAGTGTATGGATTTTTGTTATATCAAATAACAATTTCGTAGTTCCTGAACAGGTTTAAATTAATTCTTTAAGTTATTCTTGCACCACTAAGCCGCCGCCGCCAGATTCAGCCTTACTTAAGGCCGGTAGAGAAATCACTCTCGCTTGCAAACATTGAATTTAATTTCATGCACCTCTTCTTATGTTCATAAATTCTACTCATGAATACTTGAATTGTTAAATTAGTAGCATGTCCTGATAAAAACAACTAAACTATGGTTCATTTAATTTATTAGTGTCATAAGCAATTATTAAAAATTAATGTTTAATTGATGCAAATCCTTAACTTGAGCTCTCGCTTGACTCTATAGCGGGAATAAATTAATGGTCATAACAAGCACAAATTTCTAATAAGCCTCATATCTGAACATGAATGTGAATCATGTGCATCAAATAAAAACACATACACCTTATATTGGTTACAACTTATGTTATTACAAAAACAACTATATGTTATACTTTGGAGTAGGCTAATAATTCTAGTTATTTATGCTTGACACATTAACTTGCCTATCTTACTAGCTTTGCCTCATAAAAATTGGTACACACACATTTCTGATTCCCTTGCATTTTATTTTACTTTGCTCACTTTTTTTCAATGTTCTAAGGTTTTTTCTTCTTGTTTTAGAATTCATCTTAGCGTCCTTGATTGTGCCATCTACTACCTGATCCTGATCTGCATCAAGTTCCTGCGTTCCTGTAGGTTTATCTTATTTGTTATTATGTTATGTACTATATTGTATTTCCTTTACTGTCAAATTTTGTTTATTATGTAATAGTTATGATCGGTCATTTTTTTGTATCATAGAGAACTGTTAAGCTAAAGCTTCTGCATACAAACAAACTATTTTCCTCCAAATTAATTATTTTAAATATAATAATGCTAAATCAGCTCCTGCCTAACAGACATGAAATTTCTTTCCCTCATGCCTGTGGCATTATGACCCTCCCATAACGCACTCTGATATTTGCTATTAGACGGCTCGTGATAAAGGCTACCTTGTACCGGAGGCGACTTGCCTGAGAGTGATAGAACTCATCCTAGGCTTAGTCTTCGAGGAGTCCAATTCACCCGTGGTGAGGATAAGGATGACGGGGATGAGGAGGAGGACAAAGAGGACATCGACGTCGATAATGAGGATGATGAAGATACTAGGGATGACGATGATTGCTCGCCGACATCGTGATATTCTCTAGGCTCATATGCTTGAACGTGTTGAGTGCTCACTAGACTCATAGGTTCGAGGCGATGGTGAGTCTTGCTAACTTTAGATGACGTGACATTAGATCAAGCTAGACATTGCTGCATACTCCTTGCACGCATACTCATACCTGTGTGCTCGCAAAAAGATAGTTATTATTGTATACTCATGTAATGAATAACTTGCACATATGCATACTCTATCATGTACATACTTGCCTGCTTCATATGTTGCGAGTTATTGGACCGGGGAGTGGCACTCGGGGTACCATGGATGCACACTCTCGAGGCTTCCAACATACCCTTTGCAAAGAAGACAAATGAACCTAGAAAAGCAAATGAAACTTGGAAGGTCTTTCTGGTCATACACACTTGAGGCCTCCATCCTATCCCTGAGTTCCCTTTTCTCGCAACATTTTTGTCAATTTCCCGCCACACAATAATAAAAGGGGGTTAACCACCATAACTCTTATAATTGGAAGAAGTTATAGTGAAATTTGTATTATATAAGATGCTAGCAGCTGGCATTTTTTGCACTTTGGGGGTAGATGAATCCTTTGAGAAAGTTTTCACCGTTGGTTAAGTCGACCCTCTCTTTGTCGAATTGGGAGGTTAGTGTCCAAAATCTCTTTTGATAATCCATCCTGTCAGAAGATAAGTGCAACTGGGAGGTAACTCGAGCAACATGTAAGGAGGAGATGATCTTGGTCGTCAATGTAGAGGCTTGGTCTTATGAGATCGCATTAGAACCTAATGCACCATCCCATCGCCCACTCTGGGTTTTATGAGAGTCAAGTTGATGACTCATTTCCCAACTCGATTGTGGAGACCAACTTTACCTTTTGATGAGTCTGATTTATATAAGATTTTTTGGAATCATCTGAACTCATTTCCACGCACTTAAAGTCACTTTTATTTCATAAATGCTTATATATCACTTGGTTTTCACTTTCACATGAAGTGCACAATTTTTTTTGTTGTGGTGAGCAATTGCGCTTGCTTTTTCTAGGGGCAAGCACATAGTGCTCCCCATTGTGTTTTATAGCTCTTATTGTAGTTTTGGACATGCTGGGGTAGAGCCCGATCCATTATTAGAATTCTGTGAATTTGCACAGTCGTGCATTTTTTCCTTCGTGTACGGGCATTCCTCTCGTGTGTTATCTTTTATCAGCTTGATTGTCTTGATCTCCTATCCCATGACCCTGTGATTTCTCTTCATGCAAGGGCTATTTTGACAGTGTGAGACAAATCTGCCTAAATTTAGAGTTCTGCCTCTGCTTGTGTGTTTTGGTCACACACAGTTGATTCCAATCGTACAAGAAAAATCACATGAGTGACCTACTTTGTCTAAAAATTTTATATATTTATTTGTCGTGTATTTCCTTCATGAACAATTGGATTCAACCGTGTGAGAAGAAAAACGCACGAGCTAGTGTTTGGTCTGAAAATCAAAGTTCTGTCTCTGCCCATGTATTTTTGTTCATGCACGATTGTTGCAGCCGTGCACGAGGAGAAATTGCATGTGTAAACCCTTTGCCTATAGTGGAAGTTTTCTCGTAAATATCACACGGTATGATTGCACGACAACACTAGTTCATTTCTCATGATTTTTGCCATTTAAGCGCGCTATTTTACCCAATTCAGGTTGCTTCTTCATTTTGCTCCAGTTCTGCCGCAAACCCTAAGGGGAGAGCTTCAGCTCCTCCTTCCACCAAGGAGAGGATCTACGCTCATCTTCATCGCCAAGGAAGAAGTTCTTTGTATGGGACATGGCCAGATTGTAGTTTACAAGAGAAGATATGCCAATTGGGAGGAAGTGACTGCCCTCCTCTACCCCGAATAATAATTTGGACTATTGGAACATGTGTTCTGCACTCCTTGATTTGAAAATAACAAATCCTGAATGTATTTGATCACAGTGTGTTTATGGTGTACAAATATCACATGAATAATAATCCGATGACTATAGATTGGCGTCAAGCAACAAGAATTTCAAAGCAAAGATACCGCTAGCGATATTTATCTATCACTAGGCGATAACATGATGACGTCAACCATGACATAGACCATGTTCTCAACGATCTGTACGATACGCATAATTCAACGATATTGTCGGGTGATATCCATCTATCATGGTAGGATAGCCCTACGATCATACACATTCTCCATATTCCTGGCATAGCTATTGTAGAGTGGGACATGTGGCAACAGATAGAGATATTACAGGCGATATCTACCTTTCGCCATGCGATAACGCAAAAACTATAAAATGGTTGTATTTCTGGAAATTGACGTGACACACCTCCAGGAGCCTTCATCCTCTACATCCACAGTCTGTTGACTCCGTGGCACTAGAAAAATTACTAAGTGCCCAAGCAAGTTCAAGAGTGAAGAAGAGACAGTCCGTGTTTTTCAACTCCAGTTGCTTTTGCAAGGATTCACCATCTTCTTCAACACTCAAGACAAGAGGGAGTTTTCACTCAACGCATGTGGACTTAGCCATATTTTCAGCTTGCCAATTGTTAGGTTTTGACTATACAGGCTGTACTCAACGCTTTTAGTCATTTGGTGTTGAGTGAGCAGACTTCACTCAACGCCTGTGGACTTAGCCGATTTTCTTGCTAGCCAACATCCTTCCTTACCTCTGGCATTGAGTGAGCTTGCTCCACTTAACGCCTGTGGACTTAACTGCTTTTCAAACTTTGTTAACTGCTCCTTGACATCTAGCATTAAGTGAGCTTGCTTCACTCAATGTCTGTGGACTTAGAAAAATTCCTTCCTTTCCAGCCAACTTCTTTGTCTCCACCTTTCTGCCTTGTGACCACATGTCACAAACTTGGAATACTTGTCCTATCAATGTTATAAGGACTAACCTGCATGCATGAACTTAAGCATACATCAAATACAACTTTGTGTATGTCGTTGATATGTTTGACTTCTTCAAATCTAGGACATTGTGGGCAATGGATCCAACAATCTCCACCTATTTGAAGAAGTCAAAACCCTCAATCAAATGAGTCAATGACATACAATAACTTTTGCAATAATAATATATCAACTTGAAAAATATATAACAAGACAAGTTATAGTTACCATACTTTCTTGCCTGCAGGGCACACCCGCTCCTGCTTCCCCTTAATTGTTACTACCACTTACATCTCTTGCTACCACTTACATCTTTCTCTTTCTCCTCCCCATTTTTGACATCTGTAAATAGTTAGGGAGTTTAGATTATCTGCTTCCCCTTTTTGAGTACAGATAAGCCACTCTAGCAGTAGTTGAACCACTTGAATCTGCCTTTACAATTGTTGGACTTGCTCCCCCTCAACTGAAGCATCCTCTTACATACTTCCTAGTAGACATTCTAGTCTAAAACTTGAGATTGTAGCCCTCTTGTTGATGTTGTATCCACAAAATTTGTGAACTTCAACATACTCTTGTGGTGATACTACTGATACACCACATCAGTGCAACCCCTTGACACTTGAGTGGTCCAAATATCCACTTGAGTTGGCTCCTATCATTCATTACCTTGACCTAATGCCACTCCTTTTCTCCTACAGCAGCACTATCCTTTCAACTGCAGTAGTAATGATCTTTGATCCCTGGTACCAGCTTCTGATCTTGCTCCCCCTCAATAGGAGCACTTCTATCACAATATCTAATGGACACATGAGTCCATTTAAGTATTGATACCATTTAGGATCTTTATAGTCATGATCCCCCATCAAACACTTATCTACCTACAAGAGAAATAAATCCTGTAACACAAATAAAATTAGGAGCAACTGAAGCTGTCCCAAGTTCCACATACCCAATTCAACCTAGAGGGTGTTGAACTTGACTTCATCTAGTGACATGATAATTATGTCAGCCACTTACTTATCTGTGAGGACAAACATAAGACTGAGTTCTTCCTTTCCCACATGCTCCCTAATTTATTGATACTTAATCTCAATATACATAATCCTGCTATGAAGGACAGGATGCCTAGCAATTGAGATTGCACTAGTAGAATCATAATATGAAGAGTTCTACTTATCTCGAGGTTATGGTCCTGGAGCTGATGTTGCATCCATATCAGTTGACCACAACAATTCCCTTGCACCATGCTAGATCTCTTCTTACTGAGCCAGGTCTTTTCCTTTCCTTTAGAACCAGAGTTTCTTCTGGCTTCATCTTTCTGATCAACATTATAAGAGTGTTCAACCCACTGAGCACCATCTTGATCATCACATTGATCTACCCTCTTGATCATCACACCGGATACCATACAATCCTTCTTGAATTGGAGGAATGTTGTCTGCATACTGTTCAAGCCCTAATGAACTTCTTGTATTGGCAGCCCAAACATTATGAAAGTGTGGCTAGATCTGATATACTCTAGAGGGGGGGGGGGGTGAATAGAGTATATGGTGATTTTAAAACTTTTACAACTGCTGTTGTATTTTAGATGTATGTGTGTGTGTGCAGCAAATACAATAAACCAGAAAGCAGCAGTGGACTAATCACAGCACAATCACAGAGCAAAGCCAGAAAACAAAAGGAAAAGAAAGCAACCAGACGACACAAGAATTTTATAGTGGTTCCCCAAATCTGGGTAGTCCACTCTTCTACCACCCTGGTAGGAATCCACTGCAGGAAGGGGTTGATCAGGTGTCCTGACACCAATGGGGTTTTGATCAGGTTCCCAAAAACCAAACCCTCAAGTCTTTTGGAGGGATACTTGCAACCAGAATAATTTTGAAGGGAATTAAAACCCTGTACAGAGGTGGAGTGAGAGGGTGATGAGGTCTTCTCTTTCTCAAGTCAAATGAGAAGACTTGTGGAAGTTGTTTAGCAGCTTTGCTCCCCCTGAGATGTAGAATGGATCAGGAAGAATACTGGAGCACTGCTTCAGGGTGATAGGTCTTCAAAGACCTATAATTCCAGGTCTAGAGAAAGTCTTCAGGAACTTCTTGCAACTGATATGAATGTATTGTTTGAAGTTCTCCTGAGTAAAAGAAGATGAAGAAGACTCTTGATATTGATGTAATGTTCTTCTTCTTCTAGATCAATTTCTCTCTGGGCCAAGAATGAATTCTTTTTCTTGTGTTATCTGAATCACTGTCTATGCTGTTCTTGTTGTTCTGGTGTTGTGTACTTGTCGTATTACTTCTGGTTTCTATATGTCTCTGTCTGTCATGGAGAGCATTCGAATTTTGAAAATGTCGAGCAGTAATGAAAGACGACCTGGAAAGGAAGCAGCAATTAATTATTTCCCCAACTGTTTCCATGGGAAAACGGTATGTAATAACCCAGAATTAACTGCGCATCCTAACGGTAGTATACTGTGAGGAACTGCCATTAATTGTCCAGGAATCAGCGCCATAAGATGAGACAGGAATGGAAGAAGACCTAGTCTGGAATCGTCGACCGAAGAACAGAATTCGTCTAACAGAGTTAAGAGTTCGTCGAGCTAAGCTGAGTTCGTCGAGCTAAGCTGAGTTCGTCGAGCTGAGCCGAGTTCGTCGAGCTGAGCTAAGTTCGTCGAGCTGACAGTCTTCATTCGTTGAATAGACAATCTTCAATATCAGACAAACATTATTCGTTGAGTAGAGAACCAAATTCGTCGAGCTGAGAATAAACTTCGTCGTCCTGAGAAAAGTTCTGGACTTGGACGAAATACTCTGCATCTGCTGAAATGCTGCGTCGACACAAATTGGTGTCGACAGATTGATCATGGTGTCGACACAACTCCTCTGGTGTCGACAGATTGGTCTAGGTGTCGACACAAATCCTCTGGTGTCGACAGATTGGTGTAGGTGTCGACACAAATCCTCTGGTGTCGACAAAAGCTGGTGTCGACTGAAATCCTGGGTGTCGACACAAATTGTCTGGTGTCGACACAAGCCCTAAGTGTCGACACAGATTCTCTGAGCACAAAAATCGTCGAGTAGAGATTAGCATTCGTCGACTTGAGAAGCTGTGAACTTGAGGTCCAAGTTCGTCGAGCTCAGAATATAATTCGTCGATCGAAGCATGGAGCTGGACTTAGAGAAATTTGTAGTAGTCCTGAGAATGCTTGAAGTAGAACCTGGTGTTCGTCGAGCAAAGAACAAAGTTCGTCGAGCTCAGCACTGCGAATTGTCTCACGATCATCGAGCGCACAACTTCCTTCGTCGAGCTGAGTTCGACGAACGTCGAACTCATTTCACTTAGTCTGAAAAACTGATAGATCTGGAGTTCCTGAAGGTCTTGAAGAAGGCTGGTCCATCTGAAGTTGAGATAGAGGACTGTCCTAGACTCTAAGACACAAACTTGACCCAGACTATACATGATGGGTCACATCCTAAGTCAGTGAACCTAGCCCAAATCAACTAGGGATCCAACAATCTCCCCCTATTTGGGTGAGGTCACTAACAGAAACTCCAAGCAAAGAACAAGCAGAGAAACAAAGCAAAATTAAGAGATATATCTGGCAGAGAATTTACAACACATGCAACAGATATATATATACATACTGGCTTTGTTTTAATGCAAAGATATAGACTGAAACAAAAGCAGAAATGAAAAGAAAACACAAAATTACTTCTCTGATTTCTTCTATTTTGGCTTGACTTCTGGTGCTTTTTCTCCTGGCTTCTTGAAAATGATTTCCCTATTGGGATCTGAAGCTTGAGCCTTGGTCATAGTCATGTTAGCTGCCCCTATGATGTTCAGTGAAGTGGCTCTGGGGACAACTGCTTATGGGTGAAGATTCATGTACTCATCAACATTGAGTAGCTTGTTTGCTTTCCCAAATCTTTTTAGCTCATCTCTCCTGTACTGAGACATAGTAGTTAAGCCTGTTGTATCCTTGCCTTCAGCTTTAGCTTTGTTGATTAGAGATAAGCCAATGATTTCTTGGAATCTTGCCATTCTGGCTGTGTTGGCTGTTTCTGGATTTTCAGGAGGAGAATAGGGCCTTTCAGCTTCATGTTCCTTAGATTCCTGGTGCTGCTGCCGTTGTTGTTGATGGTGTTGACTGCCTGAAGATGGTGGCCTTGGCTGACTACCACCAGAGGATCTCCCTGTTTGTCTCTGATAGTTTGAATAAGAGCAGATCTCTGAGAGCTTGAGCCAGAGGCACCTACTGCTGGAGGAGGAGGAGGAGGATCCTTTCTGTATCTATGCACTGGGGGAGGAGAGTATCTCCTACTCCTCTTCCTCTCTTTTTGCTGGTTCTTAGATAACCACATCCATGTAGGCATCCCTTTGTAAGGAGCAACATTATGCAGAATATAATATGGAGTGTCTGCAGTGGGATTAGGCTTGGGAGCAGGAGGAGGAGGAGCCTTCCATTTATTAGAGA
Source organism: Platanthera guangdongensis (assembly GCA_039583875.1). Classification (NCBI taxonomy): domain Eukaryota; kingdom Viridiplantae; phylum Streptophyta; class Magnoliopsida; order Asparagales; family Orchidaceae; genus Platanthera; species Platanthera guangdongensis. The sequence goes on along the minus strand of CM077150.1, from coordinate 44,472,842 downwards.
GCAACTTCTTTCTCTTTTTAGCAGCCTCCTCATCTGATTCATCATCATCATCATCAGAATCTGAACTCTGAGGGTTATCATACAAAGCATTCAACTTCCTCAGAGTGGCATCAGGAATGGTAAGAGGTTTGTATTGAGGGGGAATAGAAGGTGCAGAGGGTGAAGGTTCAACAGCAGTAGAGACAGAACTTGCAGCTACTGCTTTGTTCTCTTCCTCAATGTCTGCCAGAATGAGCTCATCCAGATCAGGCATGGGAGAATCATCCATGACAAAATCTGGGATAGGGTAGATGTCTAGAATAGACACAGGAGTTGGAACAGTAGAGGGAGTAGCAAAGGATGCACAAAGTTGCCTGACAACTGCTGGATTTGCTGGAGAAGTATACTGGACAATAGCCAAATATGGCTTAGCAATCTCTACTGAAGGAAGCTTCATATATACAGGATCAAAGATCTGAAGTATTGCAGATAAATTAACTGTGGGATTATAAGAAAATCACCAGCAGTTGTTATTGAATCTACTGACTCATCAAAGCTATTGTCAGTCTCCATGAATTGAATAAAATCTATTGCTGTATCAGGAACTGCAAGTGCATTATCAAGCACTGACTCAACTATATCTGTAGTGTCAAGAACTGTATCTGCAGTATCTGTATCTGTATCACCTCTATCCACTTCTGCAGCTGCTGCACCAGCTTCATCATGGAGCATCTCTCCCTGCCTGGGTTCAGGAGAACCTGGAGCCAGGCCCCTGATTGAAGAGGGGGCAACAGAGAGGGGTGAGATTTGGGCAGATAAAGAATCAATTGAATTCACCAGAGGTGTAATGGCCTCTGTGATGAGTGATTTAATAAGAGGAGTCAGAAGGGAGATGATGGAGGGAATGGTGGAAGAGTCCATAGGTGGAGAAAGAATAGTAGAGGAGGAAGGATGAATATGGGGAGGGGATAAGGGAGGGAGAACAGGTGGTGGTTCAGTGGGTATGGTGTAGGATGGAATAGTGGATAGGTGTGGTGGAAGAGGGGACTGAGGGGGTGAGGGAATATGTGTTTCAGTGGGGGAAACTGGAGGTGTAGGCATATGTGTAAGATCAGGCGGGGGAGATTGATGTTGAGGAGGAGTCAATTGAGGTGCAGGAGGAGTGGGAAGAGATTTGGTAGGGGGAATGACCTCTGCAGAGTCAGGGTGGGGAGTGACTTTGACGGTCCTGGTTCTCTCAGAAGCATTGATGGAGGAGGAGGAACCCTTGGAGGGTTTGGAGATTGTCCTCTCCCATCGGCCAAACAAGGCACAGGTGAGGCGCTTGCTGGCGTTGATGAATGTGGTCGGGGAGACCAAACATTCACTGGCCTTTTCCTGGAGGAAAATTCCCAGGATTCTGCCGTAGCAGACTTCCTTCTTGCTAGTTCTTTTCTTGATAAGGTCAAAGAAAACCATGCCCCAATCAACCTGACGCTTGTTGAGCACTGCGCACATGATCAGGAATTGATGGCTAGTGATATAGTCATGTGCCGAGTGCTTGCCCATTAGGATTTTCCCTACAATGTCGGCCAAAAATTGATAAGCGGCTGACAGTTGTTTCTTCAGAAGCTTATTAGGGTTGTTGCCGGAGAAACCCATGACTTTCAGCATATCAGCATATTTCTCAGCGTCCATTTCCAAGTTGTCTTCCCCATTGATCAGTCCAAAAATTTCAGAGAGTACTGCTGGGGATAGGGAAAAGGCAGTGTTTCCGATAGTTCCTGTCAGATTTCCATCTTCAGAAATTGCGGCAGTGTACACCCATTCTCTGATCTCGGTTGAGTGTAGCTTGATGCTGCGTGTCATGAAGTCCTTGAGATGTAGTTCTTCCAGTAATTCAAGGATATACAGAAAAATGGGATCGGAATGTTGGAAGGACTCAAAGTCCATTGAGAATGCTGCATCAAACTTCATCGCTGCAAGTGCTCCTGGAGGAATCGCCATTGATGACCTGCAAAGAAAATTACAGAGAAAACGGCGATCAAGAGCAAAGGAACTGAAAGCGCGGGACGGAGGTCGAAGAAAACCTAGATATAGGATTTTCAAAATATGAATCGACAAGCTCCGCTTCACGAAAAAGAGACAGATCTTCGAACTGAGATCGACGAAATAAGGTATAGGAGAGTAGTTCGTCGAACCCATTCAGAAGAATTGAAAACAGTTCGTCGAACTCCGGTCGACGAAATGGTTTCTGAAACAAGGTTCGTCGATCTCCGGTCGACGAAAATTGTTTCCACACAGAGAATTCGTCGATCTCCGTTCGACGAGAATCTCTCGAACTTTCCCTAATTCGTCGAACTCCATTCGACGAACTCTGGAAAATTCGTCGAATGCAGACAGAAATTAATTTAACTCTTCTCCATCAATCATTCCCAGTTGATTTATAAAGAACAGATGGGTTTTCTCATCCAAAGGCTTGGTGAAGATATCTGCTCTCTGTAGATCAGTAGGAATGTGGATCAAGTTAATTTTCTTTTTGTCCACATCATCTCTAATGAAATGATGTCTTATTTCAATATGTTTAGTCCTAAAATGATGAACTGGATTCTGAGCTATAGCAATAACACTTGTATTATCACAAAATAAGGTTGAATTATTTAAATTGATACCATAATCTAGGAGTTGGTTTTGTATCCATAGCATCTGTGAACAGCAGCTGCCAGCAGCCACATACTCTGCCTCAGCAGTTGATGTAGACACAGATGTCTGCTTTTTGCAAAACCAGGAGACAAGTCTCATACCCAGTAACTGGCAAGTTCCCGAGGTACTTTTCCTGTCCACTCTACATCCAGCATAGTCAGCATCTGAGTATCCAGTAAACTCAAATTCTAACTCTGCAGGATACCAGAGTCCTAAACTAGGACAACTCTTTATATATCTCAAAATCCTTTTTAGAAAAATAAGATGAGATTCTTTAGAATTCACTTGGAATCTAGCACAAAGGCATGTGGCAAACATTATGTCAGACTTGCTATCTGTTAAGTATAATAGGGATCCAACAATTGCCCTATAATGTTTCTGATCTACAGGTTTCCCTGCTGCATCAGAATTCACAACAGCATTTGTAGCCATAGGTGTTTTCATTCATGAGGCATCACCCATCCCAAACTTTTTAATAAGCTCTTTAGCATACTTAGATTGAGAGAGGAAGATACCATCAGGGAGCTGCTTCACTTGGAGACCAAGGAAGTAGGAAAGCTCACCCATGCTACTCATCTCAAATTTGGAATGCACGAGGTCAGCAAACCTCTGACACAATTTGGGATCAGTAGACCCAAAAATAATGTCATCCACATATATTTGTACCAATAAGATTTGGTCCTTATGATGTCTAGTGAAAAGGGTTTTATCTATGGTTCCTCTTGTAAATTTATGCTCTAAAAGAAAGCTAGCTAGGGTCTCATACCAAGCTCTTGGAGCTTGCTTTAAACCATAGAGAGCTTTATGCAACTTGTAAACATAAGAGGGTTGAGTTAGAGAGATAAAACCTGGAGGTTATTCTACATAAACCTCTTCTTGAAGTACACCATTCAGAAAGGCACTCTTAACATCCATCTGGAATACCTTGAACTTTTTATATGCTGCATAGGCTAGGAATATTCTAATGGCCTCCAACCTTGCAACAGGGGCAAAGGTTTGGTCATAGTCTATCCCTTATTCTTGCCTATATCCTTGGGCAACCAGTCTAGCCTTGTTCCTTACTATGTTCCCTTGTGCATCTAATTTGTTCCTACAGACCCATTTGGTTCCAATAACTGGGTAGTTATGGGGTCTTGGAACCAAATCCCAAACTCTACATCTCTCAAACTGATTTAGTTCCTCTTGCATTGCAAGAATCCAGTGGGGATCTTGCTCAGCTTCATGGATGGTGAGAGGTTCAATTTGAGAGAGAAAACAGGCATGCATCAAGTCTTGATTGAGCTGATGTCTTGTCTGTACACCAACTGAAATGTCCCCAATCACTTGAGATCTGGGGTGATCTCTAAGTATGACAAGATCAGTTTGTGGAGTTGGTTGAGCAACAGCTTCTGCAAATAATTCCTCTTGAGGAATGGTGCTGGCTGTTGGTGGAAGTTCAGTTACTTCCTCTTGAATTTCTTCTTCACTATCTTCAGCAGCCTGTGGAGTGGGATGAGTTGGAACCTCTTGGGTAAGGTTTAGTCCATCCATAGACTCACACATTGGTGAAACCTGCAAAGGACTATTGGTAGAAATGTCTGATAACCTTCATCACATAATTGACTTATGGATATAAGGTTATGTTTAAGTCCTCTTACATATGTCACCCTTTTGAAGGTCACTGCTCCAATGCTTACTCTTCCATACCATTCTGACTGACCACTCTTTGAGTCTCCAAATATCACCTTTGGTCCTACCTTGGACTTATAGTTGGAGAGATTTACTTTGCTGCCAGTCATGTGCTTGGAGCAGCCACTGTCTAGGTACCATGTCTGACTTAGCCTTGGACAGTTCTTCACCTGTACCTGCATCAAAAAAACAAAGCTCAATTGTTCTTGACCCAGGTTACCTTGGGTCCTTGGTTTGGCTGAAAAGTAAAGCTAGAAATGACTGATAATGCAGGTTGAGACTTATACCCTAGTGGGTAATATCTCCTAGATGGGATTATCCAATCAGCTACTGGATTAAATGTCTTGTTAGCTGTTTTAAAATTTCTATAGGAGAAATTATTTATATTTGGTCATTTTGGGATCGACGAATTATTGTAAGTTCGTCGACCAGAGTTCGACGAATGGGGATGAGATCGTCGGCCTCCACTCAGAGAATGACCATGGTCATTTTCTGCGTCCCACGTTCGTCGACCTCTGCTCGACAAACCGTACACAGTTCGTCGATCGCAGTAAGACGAATAATTATTTCTGAAGTTTGCGTTCAACGTTCGTCGATCGGGGTTCGGCGATCTTGCAGGATTTCGTCGATCTAAGTTCGACGAATTCTGCTGAACTTGGTTTTTAACAGCTTTCTTCAGTTTTCTGTTGCTATTGTCTAGGGGATTTGACTTGTTTTCTGATCTGGGTTTTTCAGTTAGTTTCTCTTGCCTTTAGCAGTGATAAACTTTATGGGAGTGGAAAGTATATTCTTCTTTATTATGGGGGGTAAACCTGATGAAGCACCAAGCCTAGCCTGCCATTTAATCTGGCATTTACTGTGCTTGTGATATCCATCAGCTTGAGGCTTCTCCCATTGAGAGATTGCTCAAGTTGTTTTGCCTCACATAATTCAAATTTTAACTTGATTATCTGTTCATTAGCTAGAGTCAATTGGTCAGTTAGTTTTCTGTTTTCTGTGCTGACAGATTCAAGATTTTCTAGTCTAGTCCTCAGGGTCTTTATCTTTTTCTCCGAGTTTATTAAATCCATGCACATAGTTTTAAACTCTACTTTAAACAATTCAGAATTGAAATCAAAACTAGAAATCACCTGATCAGCCTCTGAGTCTGAGGCACCTTCATCATCAGAATCCTCTTCTGATCCACAGTTGCTTCTGGAGGCATCTATTACCATTAGGCACACTTCCTTGGATCTAGCTTCTTCCTCTTCTTCACTGGAGCTGGAGGAGGATGTTTCCTCTTCTGTGTCACTCTAGGACTCAGCAACAAATCCTTTGTCCTTCCTTTTATACTTGTTGGAAGAGGGTCTGCTGCTTTGTTTTCTTCTGGAATCCTTGTCCCTGCCCTTGTCCTTTTTCTGATTCTCTGGGCATTCTGAAATATAGTGCCCAGGCTTTCTGCATCCAAAACACACAACCTCCTTAGTTGGTGTCTTGTCATATTTGGGTTTATCATTCTGCTTGGATGATTTTCTTCTAAAGTCCTTTCTTGCCATTTTGTAGAATCTTTTGGCAAAGAGCCTCATTAATTCTTCATTGGAGGTAGATGTTTCACTGTCTTCTGAAGCTTTGAGGGCCAAGCTGTGCTCCTTCCTAACTGGGGTAGTTGCCTTCTGTTCTGCTTCCTCTCTTGATTTGACAAGCTACTCATATGACTTCAGCTTGCCTAGTAGAGATTCTGTTGAGATCTCATTGAGGCTTCTGGCTTCTTTGATTGGCCAGATTCTGGAGTCCCATGAACTGGGGAAACACATCAATATCTTGTCATTCACCTCAGTTAAGGTGATGTCCTTGTCAAGAGTCTTGAGTTCACTAATGATTGAACTTAATCTATTGTACATCTCAACCACTGATTCTGTCTCATCCTTTTGGAAATTCTCATAGAGAGAAATGAGACTGGATCTCCTATCCTTTCTTTCATCAGCTGAGCCTGCTACCATTTGATTGAGAGAGTCCCAAATGGCCTTGGCTGAGGTGCACTCAACCACCTTCTGAAATATGTCATCTGACATTGTTTGGGCCAGAATATTCATAGCCTTTGCATCAGCCATCTTGGCTTTCTTGTAGGCTTCAGTATTGTCTGGAGGTGGTACTGCACTCAGATTAGTTGATGTGCTGGCAAAAGTTGTAGGAGCTGGAGGAACACCTGTTGAAATGACAGAAAAATATCCTCATCAATGGAGTTCATATATAATCTGATTCTTGCCTTCCAGATGGCAAACTTATTAAGATTGCACACTGGATGTCTGATGCTTGTATAATCCTTGTTTTGGGCCATGTCTGTGATAAGGATAAGTCCAATAATAGAATAAAAAAGAAAAGAGATCTAACCAAGGGATCTTTGGGTTCAGGTGTTAGCCTGTACAACCAATCAGGTATGGTATGTTTAACCAACCTCCCTCTGATACCAATTGAAAGTGTAGCTAGATCTGATATACTCTAGAGGGGGGGGGGGGGTGAATAGAGTATATGGTGATTTTAAAACTTTTACAACTGCTGTTGTATTTTAGATGTGTGTGTGTGTGTGTGTGCAGCAAATAAAATAAACCAGAAAGCAGCAATGGAATAATCACAGCACAATCACAGAGCAAAGCCAGAAAATAAAAGGAAAAGAAAGAAACCAGACGACACAAGAATTTTATAGTGGTTCCCCAAATCTGGGTAGTCCACTCTTCTACCACCCTGGTAGGAATCCACTACAGGAAGGGGTTGATCAGGTGTCCTGACACCAATGGGGTTTTGATCAGGTTCCCAAAAACCAAACCCTCAAGTCTTTTGGAGGGAGACTTGCAACCAGAATAATTTTGAAGGGAATTAAAACCTTGTACAGAGGTGGAGTGAGAGGGTGATGAGGTCTTCTCTTTCTCAAGTCAAATGAGAAGACTTGTGGAAGTTGTTTAGCAGCTTTGCTCCCCCTGAGATGTAGAATGGATCAGGAAGAATACTGGAGCACTGCTTCAGGGTGATAGGTCTTCAAAGACCTAGAATTCCAGGTCCAGAGAAAGTCTTCAGGAACTTCTTGCAACTGATATGAATGTATTATTTTGAAGTTCTCCTGAGTAAAAGCAGATGAAGAAGACTCTTGATATTGATGTAATGTTCTTCTTCTTCTTCTTCTAGATCAATTTCTCTCTGGGCCAAGAATGAATTCTTTTTCTTGTGTTGTCTGAATCACTGTCTATGCTGTTCTTGTTGTTCTGGTGTTGTGTACTTGTTGTATTACTTCTGGTTTCTATATGTCTCTGTCTGTCATGGAGAGCATTCGAATTTTGAAAATGTCGAGCAGTAATGACAGACGACCTGGAAAGGAAGCAGCAATTAATTATTTCCCCAACTGTTTCCATGGGAAAATGACATGTAATAACCCAGAATTAACTGCGCATCCTAACGGTAGTATACTGTGAAGAACTGCCATTAATTGTCCAGGAATCAGCGCCATGAGATGAGACGGGAACGGAAGAAGACCTAGTCTGGAATCGTCGACCGAAGAACAGAATTCGTCGAACAGAGTTAAGAGTTCGTCGAGCTAAGCCGAGTTCGTCGAGCTAAGCTGAGTTCGTCGAGCTGAGCTGAGTTCGTCGAGCTGAGCTGAGTTTGTCGAGCTGACAGTCTTCATTCGTTGAATAGACAATCTTCAATATCAGACAAACATTATTCGTTGAGCAGAGAACCAAATTCGTCGAGCTGAGAATAAACTTCGTCGACCTGAGAAAAGTTCTGGACTTGGACAAAATACTCTGCATCTGCTGAAATGCTGTGTCGACACAAATTGGTGTCGACAGATTGATCTTGGTGTCGACACAACTCCTCTGGTGTCGACAGATTGGTCTAGGTGTCGACACAAATCCTCTGGTGTCGACAAATTGGTCTAGGTGTCGACACAAATCCTCTGGTGTCGACACAAGCTGGTGTCGACTGAAATACTGGGTGTCGACACAAATCGTCTGGTGTCGACACATGCCCTAAGTGTCGACACAGATTCTCTGAGCACAAAAATCGTCGAGTAGAGATTAGCATTCGTCGACTTGAGAAGCTGTGAACTTGAGGTCCAAGTTCGTCGAGCTCAGAATATAATTCGTCAACCGAAGCATGGAGCTGGACTTAGAGAAATTTGAAGTAGTCCTGAGAATGCTTGAAGTAGAACCTGGTGTTCGTCGATCAAAGAATAAATTTCGTCGAGCTCAGCACTGCGAATTGTCTCACGATCGTCGAGCGCACAACTTCCTTCGTCGAGCTGAGTTCGACGAACGTCGAACTCATTTCACTTAGTCTGAAAAACTGATAGATCTGGAGTTCCTGAAGGTCTTGAAGAAGGCTGGTCCATCTGAAGTTGAGATAGAGGACTGTCCTAGACTCTAAGACACAAACTTGACCCAGACTATACATGATGGGTCACATCCTAAGTCAGTGAACCTAGCCCAAATCAACTAGGGATCCAACACATTATTCTCCCCATTGATCATTGCCTTCATCCTTAATCATGGCTAGTTACCACTCTCATAGTGATCATATCACTTGACTAGAGATCAAATCTCTTGAGTTGATACCACTGACACAACTCTCATATACCATTTGATACCACTTGATCAATCCCTCTTAGCTTCTGAATAGTCAGGGATGAGCTGGTCTGCCTTGATTTTCTTCTCCACTAGCTGATTGCAGATGATACCACTGGTGCAGCAGCCAACTTCCTCTGTTCATTAGGCTGAATTTTCTCATGTAGCTACTGGACTTTGAGACCACTTGAACCATGAGTGATCTTTCCTTGAACCATCCATTCATTTTAATATCAAGTCTTTCTTTACACTGCTATTCTCATAGGAATATGCTGACTTATATCAGCAATAGCTGGAGAAAACCAGTTGTTCTTGTGAACTTGCTTACTTACAACAGTTGTAGTCATCTGGATAGTCTTTCTCTCATCCTCAGCATTGTCCATAGGGACATTCTGAACTTCAAAAGTATTCTTCTGATCTTTTTGGAGCTGGATATTCTCAGACACCAATTTTATATACCAGACTTTAAGCTTTCTAGACTGAACTTAGACTGTATTAGCTCCCCCTCAATAATTGCACAGATTCTATCCACACTTCCCACTGACATGGACATCCTTTGCTACAGGTTTAGATGATACTGAAACCTAAGCATACTTATTTTCTAGTTTCCACAGAAGTACTAGACAATGAGGAACAACTGCCTCTTCAACACTGCTATCAGAAGAGCAACCTTAGCTTTTCTTATTAATGAGTACAATCTATTTTTCTCTTCACTGATTTGCTGGTGTGGCAGCAAAACTTTGTCCAACAAGACATTCCTGCTGGCTTGATCCAGCTGGCCTTTGCACAAGACTTGTGCAACACTTTATTTACTGAGGAGGTAGCTACACTTTGTCCCATCACTCATGCATCTTAACCTTTAATGGATGGATTCAGCAGGTCTTCATCCATGACTGTGCACTTGTACTTCTTTAGGATTTCACTCAACATTCTCTTCCTCTTGGGCAGTAAGAGGAGTATCCTAGATGGTCAATATTCATCACCAACTTCCCAACTGTAGATCTGATGTCTTTCCCTCACTAGAGTATGATCCATAAGATGACTTTCTTGTTCTAGTCCAAGTTATGGAACATCCTCTGTCCAGGTATCACACGGGGGGAATGGGCACTTGTACTAACCTGCAAAATAGAGGGCATCCTAACTTAGGACCTCAATAAGTATTGGGTCCTAGGTTTTGATTAGTCTGAAATATAACTTGCCTACCAGCAACATTTCTGACAGGGAGGCTAACTCTTGCTCTGGGCACAAAAGGATTGTGCTAGCAATCTAGGGCAAAATGCCCAAACTTGCCACAATACCAACACTCATGGATATTATATATACTTTTATGAGCAAGTCATATAATATGGTTAACTGCTGACTGGACAGAAGGAAGAGGAGCAATAACTTTCTTCAGATTCCTTTCAACATGGATCTGACAGAAGGTTAGTCTTCCAGCAGGCTTCCTTTGCTTGCTCTGAATGCTATTTACAGATGTCTTTTTTGTAGATGACATGCGGTTTATATCATAAGAAATATCCAAGTCAGGCTTACTGGTAGACTGACCCTTGGTCTGAGTCTTTGCTAGATGGGCTTGAGTGAAAACCATCGCCTTATCCTTGAGAGTTGGGGCTGTGGCATCAAATATAAATGGTCCAGAATGGGACATTTGTACTTCTTCATGGGGAGCCTTAAAGGCACTCATTCCCCTACCCTTTCTTATATCATTGGATGTTACCCTTATAATCTTATAAGAAGAATTCACATTCTTCTAGTGACCATGCATGCATCCTTGGTCATACCTGTGAGAAGGGAGGATTAGCTTATGAAAGGTTGACTGAGGAACTACTAAAGCTTTGTATTTCCCTTTCTAAAGGTCACCACTTGTGCTTCCCTTGACTGCCAACTCCTTCTTACCCTTTTGAGAGGAGAAGGAATCTATCAAGGGCAACACAGTACTTGGCTTAGAAAAACTAGCCACTATCCTTTTCTCCTTAATGAGCTCCTCTTCAAGATCCAAGATGATCTTGTCCTTTTGGACTATAGCCTTAAGTTGGATGACTGGGATGACCTTTAGTTGGCGCACTTCCCCAATCTTCTAATCCAGCAAGGATGCTGTATCATCTTGCTAGGAAGCAGCTAACTGAAGGGTGGTAATCTCCTCAGCCTATCTCCTGACTAACTTCCTACTCCTCAAAGCCTCTAGAAGTTTACCATACTTATCAATCATTTGATTGATATCTTCCTCAGATTCAGAGTCATCTTCATCACTGGATGAAGAAGCTTCTGAATTTGGACTGGTCTCATGACCTGAGCAATAAGAAGAACTGGATAGAGATTGTACCTGATCTAAACCAACCTGATCATGGTAGGATTCTTATTTTGTCATGGCTATTAGCCCATAACAGCAGTTGACATCTGCTTTATCTTCATCATCCACCTCTGAATCACTGTCTGAGTGTGATAGAGGGGCCCTGTTACTTATCCCAACATCAGGACAATCTTCAACTTCATCTGTAATAACAACAAGCATCACAATGAAGTCTTCCTCTTCTTCCTTATCATCCTTATCTGTGCCTTCCATGTGGACAATCAAGTTGTCCCACATTTCTTTAGCAGTCCTGCAGTGGACCAGGATCTGGAAGGTGGAGTCATCCATGATACTTACCATGATGTGTTGTGTCCTCTTGTCCATAGTTTGAAGATGATTTCATCTTCAGTCATTTTAGCATAACTCTTTGGAGTCTAGACTTCTACATCTAAGATAGAGACCTTCATGAGGATGAAAGGTCCTTCTTGAACTGTTACAAAGACTCTAGGATCGATGGCTTCCATGATCTGCCAGACCCTCTCTTTCAAAGTCCCAAAATTCTCCTTATTACAGACTTGAAGTGTTGGTGATACCATGGTGATCTGGAAGTGATCAAGCATGTAGCCTCACTACCAACACAGTATGAGCCTATGAGGTTGCACATAAGAGTTTTGGAGAAGTTGGATAGGTTTGTGTTGGCCTTGCTCATATGTGATATGAGTGAATCACCAAGCCTATGATGATTTGGACGTGGTCGAATGTCATTCCGGGACCTGTATTGTGAATATGGGTTGACTGGTATGTAGTCGGTAGAAGCTAAGGGAAATTCATCGAGTATGGGTAAGGGGTTTTGACGAATAGGCTGGATTCGTCGAGTATCGTCGTGACTATTCAACGATTCATCGAGTATTGAAGTGATACTTGATAATTCGTCGTGTATCGTCGTGACTACTCTTCGATTCGTCGTGTTTCATCGTGACCATTCACCGATTCGTCGTGTATCGACCAGATACTCACCGAATTCTGTGAAGGTTTCTTTCTTCTAAGCCTGGTTCAGCCATTCATTGCCGGTATTGGCCTATTCAGTTCAAGGTTTAAATTGGTTTTACTGTTGAACCGATGAAGAAGAACTGTTCCAAAAGGCGACTGTTCATCCAGACCTAAATTGCGAAGCCTACAACGATGATCTCCTCACGACGGAACTATTCCACCTCCGCGACCATCACCGCCACTTCCATCGACCACCTCTTATCACCGCCGTCTGTCTGCCATCCCTAGCCGCCTCAGGAAAGAGTTTCCTAGGCGTCGTCCGCGATCGTTGCCGCCTCTCCTTGAACGGATCTAGTAATCCGTGGAGACGTTGAGGGCAAGCTTTCATCCGACCTAGATCTTGTGTGATAAGAGTCTAGGGTTCTTCGTGCTCGTGTGGATACCCATAGAGGCATGGATACTATTCTGTGCTCGAACTCCGGTCGTTGTCGTTCGTTGAATTTCTTCGGAGCACCTAGGTTAAGTTTTTACTCAATCCCACAAAGGTACAAATTTATTTATTGCAACATTTCTTTTTGATTAATGGTCATCGCAAGATCCACAATTTCCTTTTGGGTTTTACTTGTTTTCTTTATTTCCGCTGCACACACAACTGTTGTGCCACCCATCAAAACCCAACAGTGGTATCAGAGCGAGGTTACACGATGATCATTGTTTTAGAAGTTGCTAAATCCATGGCGTGTAGATTTGAAGTCTTAGAAGTGTTCTAAAAGGCCAAATCTATTCTTGGAAACCCACCAAGAATGCATGTGATTTCTTTGTTGCTACTCCTTAACAGTAACCATCACTATTGTTGGTTTGCAAAGCCAAGGGCGTGGTAGATTTTGTATCTCATACATAAAGTGACGAGCTTGTCTACTATGTAAGTGGAGTTTGTGTTGCTCATGTCCAGTGCATGTAAATCTGAAGATTTGAAGTGTTCTAGATGTTTAGATTTAGCTCAATTCATCAAGTGTTGATGATGTTCTCGTGCACATCGGGGATGCATTTGGATTATGTTTGCTGTTGAATGTTTGTGGATGTGCACACTAGTTAAATGTTAACCATGATTAAAGAGTTAATCGAATATCATCCCTTAAGCAATATTAAGTATCCAGATGCCTTCCGATGGATGACACTCTTACTGCCTCGATCGATGAAGTGTGGGCTTTCCAAAGTAAGGTGCATTAATCTATCTTGGTCAGGGTGTGAGCGAATAATTGTGATATCCAAATGTCGACATCGGGTCAAGCTTAACTGGGTGACATTAAAGGTTGAGTTCCCAGAGGCATAGGGCTGGCATGCACCATATGATGGATGCGAATAAAGAGTTATTCACCAGCCATACAAGAGTTGCATTTTGATGCAATTAGCAAGCATTATCTACCTAAATAACCACATTGTGAGAGAAAAGCCAAAGCTGACTCATAATGTTAGTGAAATATGGATCTTGTTCACTAAGAGAGTTACTCTCATAAACTCTTTGAATTGATATCGAAGGTTATCAGTTTGATAAAAATAGTGGGAGTTATTTTGATTAAAGTCCTAATCAAAAGAAAAAAATTATATTTATGAAATGTATTACTAATTTTACTTTGCATTTATACTTGTAGAATTTCCATGACAAGTGGCTCACACTCCAACCTGTCCCTTAGAGCGATCCTTGAGAAGGAAAAACTGAGTGGAATAAATTATTTGGACTGGTACAGGAACCTGAGAATTATTCTCAAGTAAGAGCACAAGCTCTATGTTTTGGAAGAGGTATTACCTGATGAGCCTACCGAGAATGCATCCCGTGCTGATAAAGATGCTTACAAGAAGTATCTCGATGACTCCTTAGATATCAAATGTCTCATGCTTGCGACCATGAAGTCTGAGATCCAAATGCAACACGAGCGCATGGGTTGCATGGAAATTGACGAGCATCTCAAGAAATTATTTCAAGGGCAAGCCCGTCAAGAGAGATTTGATGTCACTAAGTCATTGTTCCAGTGCAAGATGGGAGCTCGGGACCTAGTAGGGACTCACGTACTCAAGATGATTAGCTATATCAAGAACCTTGAAAGACTAGGGTTCCCTCTGGGCCAAGAGTTGGCTACATACCTGATCCTGCAAGCGTTGCCGAATAGTTATGAGCAATTTATCTTAAACTGTAACATGAATGAGATAGACAAGAAACTGCCTGAGCTGCTAGGCATGTTGCGAACTGCCAAGATAAACATGAAGAAGGTTAAGTCTGTTAGCCCCATACTGATGGTGCATAAAGGCAAGGGCAAGACCAAGAGCTTCAAGAAGACGAAGGTAGGACCTAAGTCAGCTCTGGAGCCCAAATCTTCTACACTGAAAAGGAAAGGCTGAGGGAAAGAAGAAAAGTGACACCACTATGACAAGGCTGGTCATTGGAGGAGGAATTATCCTTCGTATATTGAGGGTGCAAAAGATGAGGGGAGGTATGACTTTCGCTTGAGGTATTTATGTTATAGAGATAAACCTTTCTGCTCTTTCATCTTGGGTATTAGATACCGAATGTGGTTCTCACATTTGTATAAATGTGCAGAAACTGGGAAGGAGAAGAATGCTGAGTAAAGGAGAGGTGGACCTACGCGTTGGCAATGGAGCAAGAGTTGCTGCTGTCGCTATGGAGGTTTACCGTCTTTCTTTGCCCAGTGGGCTTGCTTTGGAACTTGATAACTGTTATTATGTTCCTGCAATAACGAGAAATATTATTTCTATTTCATGTTTAGACATGATTGGATTTTCTTTTCTTATTAAGAACAATTGTTGTTATATATTTAAGAATGATGTTTGTTATGGTGTAGCCCAAATGTTTAATTATTTATATTTTTTGAACTTAGACCATCACATCTATAACATAAAAAATACTAAAATACTAAGAACAAATGACGCGAACCTTATGTACCTTTGGCATTGTAGTTTGGGCCATATAAATGAGAAACGTATATCCAAGCTCCATAAAGATGGGCTACTAGACTCATTTGATTACTAATCATTTGAGAGATGCGAATCTTGTTTGTTAGGCAAGATGACTAAGGTCCCTTTAACTAGCTTCAATGAGCGGGCCGATGATCTCTTTGGTATAGTACATAGTGATGTATGTGGACCCATGAGTTCTATGGCTAGAGGTGGGTACTTATACTTTGTTACATTTACTGATGATTTCAGTAGATACAGATATGTGTATCTTATGAAGTGTAAATACGAAATCTTTGAAAAGTTCAAAGTGTTTATGAACGAAGTGGAGAACTAATTGGGTAATAAGGTTAAAGCGCTCTGATCTGATTGAGGTATAGAATACCTAAGTCATGAGTTTCGTGATCATCTGAAAGAGTGTGGTATTGTATCACAACTCACTCCACTTAGAACACCACAACATAATATTGTGTCTGAGCGGAGGAATCGTACTTTGCTAGACATGATGTGATCGATGATGAGTCATGCATATCTACTTGTTTCCTTTAGGGGTTTTGCTCTAGAAACTACTGATTTAACACTAAATAATGCTCCAACGAAAGTGGTTCTAAAGACACCATATGAGATATGGACTGGGAAGCGTCCTGGTATGTTCATTAAGGTTTGGGGCTGCGAGGCGTACGTGCGACGTCAAATGCCTGACAAGCTGGAACCCAAATCTGATAAGTGTTATCTTGTGGGGTATCCTGAGGAAACTAAAGAGTATTATTTCTACCTACAATCTGAGGGCAAAGTGTTTGTCGCGAGAACTGATGTCTTTCTTGAGAAAGAGTTCTTAGTAGAAAGACTGCTAAGGTAGAACCTAAAGAAGTTCAAGAACCGCAAACTGTGAATGAACCAGAATTGGAACCTGAGTCAGGACTGTAGATGGAGAGCCTGCTCAAGAAACACAAGTTCCACGTAGATCTGGTAGACCAAGGTTTGAGCCTGAGAGATATGGATTTTTCATGTCTCAAATAGGTAATGTGTTGCTTATGAATCATGATGATGGGCCTGCAACCTACCATGAGGCTATGAGTGGACCAGACTCCAAGAAATGTCTTGAGGCCATGAAATCTGAGATGGACTACATGTATGAAAACCATGTTTGGACCTTGGTAGAACCACCTGAAGGGGTAATACGCATATGGTGAAAGTGGGTCTTCAAGAAGAAGACCGACAAGGATGGGAATATATAGACATTCAAAGGGCGACTGGTGGCTAAGGGTTTCAAGCAAATTCATGGTATTGATTATGATGAAACTTTTTCCCCTGTCACCATGGTTAAGTCCATCAGAATTCTGCTTGCTATTGCTGCGTATTATGACTACGAGATCTGGCAGATGGATGTGAAAACAACTTTCCTAAATGGAAACCTCCTTGCAGATGTGTATATTACACAACCTGAGGGTTTTGTATCTCCAGGTGAAGCCACTAAAATATGAATGCTGCATAGATCCATTTATGGATTAAAACAGGCTTCTCGAAGTTGGAATCTTCATTTTGATGAAAAGATCAAAGAGTTTTGTTTTGTCAAAAATGAGGATGAACCATGTGTTTACAAACTGATTAGTGGGAGCATAGTTGTCTTTCTGATATTGTATGTAGATGATATACTGCTTATCGGGAATGACATACCGACCCTACAAGTTATTAAGAACAACCTAGGGGCTGCTTTTCAATGAAGGACTTGGGTGATGCGACTTATATACTAGGTATTAAGATATATAAAGATAGATCAAAGAAGTTGTTGGGTTTGACCCAAAGTATGTACATTGAGAAGGTGTTGAAATAGTTCAACATGCTTGAATCCAAGAAAGGATTCTTACCCATGTCTCATGGTGTGAGTCTCTATAAGGACCAGTGTCCTAAGTCTTGTGAAGATAAGGACCGCATGAAGTTGATTCCATATGCTTCGGCGATTGGGTCAATCATGTATACAATGATATATACTAGACCCGATGTCTCTTACGCCTTGAGCATGACTAACAGGTATTAGTCTGATCCCGGTGAAATTCACTGGATTGTCATTAAGAATATTCTGAAGTACTTGCGGAGGACTAAGGATACATTCTTGGTATTTGGTGGAGAGGAAGAGCTCGTTGTAAAGGGTTATATGGATGCTAACTTCTAGACTGATAGGGATGATTCAAAGTCTCAATCAGGGTTTGTGTTTTGCCTAAATGGAGGTGCTGTTAGCTGGAAGAGTTCCAAGTAGGATACAATTACTGATTCTACAACTAAGGCCGAGTATATCACATCTGCAAATGCAGCGAGGGGGCTATATGGATTAGGAAATTCATCGGCGAGTTAGATGTAGTTCCTAGCATTGTTCGTCCCATAGATCTCTACTGCGATAACAACGGTGCAATTATACTTGTTTTGGAACTTAGATCTCATCAGCGCTTCAAGAACATACTTTGACAGTTCCATCTAATTCGAGAGATTGTTAAGATGTGAGCATTAACAGAGTGTCGACTGAAGAAAACATTGCGGATCCACTAACAAAGCCTCTTACACAGAGAAAGCATGACGATCATGTTAGATCTATGGGTATACGATACCTAAATGATCAACTCTAATTTGAGTCCTGTGGATTGTATGTTTGTTGGCTATAATTTTTCATATATTTGATAAATAATATACTATATGCATTTCATTTATATATTTTGGCAAGTTTTTTTTATTGTGTTATTATTTCTATTGTGATAGAGTAGTTAACTGTATAAATGCCCTTAGTGTGTTTGCTTCCATTGGTCAAGTAGTGACTTGATGTGAGAACCTATGATCCCGGAAGCTTCATTCTTAAAGATACCTGGTCGTTGTATCATCTTAGAAGCTAAGGGCGATGATGATACCTTTAAAACTAGCATATGCGTTGACTGGTGACCCATCCTCATAGGTCATGATATTGTGATATCAAGTCATCACATGCGTACTTGTTATGAACAAGTTGTGCTGGACAGACCCACTATCAGAAACTTTGTGGATTGTTATATAAACGTGTCACAAGTATGACTCAAGTGGCAATGGTGTTTGTGGTCCTTTGACATGAAGTTACAACACTCACTGAGTGAGGAAGAGCGTGCTTTGATGCTGTCAAAAGTCCATTCTTGAGAAAGCTGGATGATAAAGATGGTTATTGGGTGCATTACGAATCATTTGGGCATTTATGTGTGAGCAGAGATGGGATTTGTCCTCCTGTGTGACAGGAGTTGCATCCATGGGCCCCTTGATGGAATGGGACTGAGAAATGCATGTCCATGCTTGGTTGAGTCAATATTTGATATTGGACTCGCCAATTTCTGGAGGTCCATTCTTGATCAAGAAAACTAGGATTGAACAATTATGAGGGTGACACGATCTGTACCTCTAGTTCTATCTGGATATAAGGGACAAAGAGACATAACAACACTGATACATTGGTCACAATGACTTTTGAGTTTTAAACTCTTATTGCTTGGGGAACAATGATGAATTGCAACATGCTGCTCATTATTTGTGAAGCTTTTGTTTGATACAATCTAGATCAAGTGGGAGACTGTTGGTGCTACTATGGTGATCTGGAAGTGATCAAGCATATAGCCTCACTACCAATACAGTATGAGCCTATCATGTCGCACATAAGAGTTTTGGAGAAGTTGGATAGGTTTGTGTTGGTCTTGCGCATATGTGATATTAGTGAAGGACCAAGCCTATGATGATTTGGACGTGGTGGAATGTCATTCCAGGACCTGTATTGTGAATATGGGTCGACTGGTATGTAGTCGATAAAAGCTAAGGGAAATTCGTCGAGTATGGGTAAGGGGTTTCGACGAATGGGTTGGATTCGTCGAATATCGTCGTGACCATTCCACGATTCGTCGAGTATTGAAGTGATACTCGATGATTCATCATGTATCGTCGTGACTACTCTTCGATTCATCGTGTTTAATCATGACCATTTTTCGATTCATCGTGTATCGACCTGATACTCACCGAATTCTGTCTCGACGGTTTATTTCTTCTAAGTCCGATTCAGCCGTTATTTGCTGGCATTGGCCAGTTCAGTTTAAGGTTTAAATAAGTTTTATTGTTGAAGCGATGAAGAAGAACTGTTCCAAAAGGCGATTGTTCATGCAGACCTAAATCACAAAGCTGACAACGACAATATCCTCGTGATGGAATTGTTTCGCCTCCGCGACTATCGCCGCCGCTTCTGCCGACTGCCGCTTGTCGCCGCCGACTGTCCGTCGTCCCTAGCTGCCGCAAGAAAGAGTTTCCTAGGCTTCGTCCGTGATCGTTGTCGCCTCTCCTTGAATGGATCTAGTAATCTGTGGAGATGTTGAGGGCAAGCTTTCATTCGACCTAGATTTTGTGTGACAAGAATCTAGGGTTCTCCGTGCTCATGTGGATACCCGTAGAAGCGTGGATACTATTCTACACTCAAACTCCGGCCATTGTTGTTCGTTGGATTTCTTCGGAGCACCTAGGTTTAGTATCGACTCAATCCGGCAAAGGTACAAATTTATTTATTGCAACATTACTTCTTGATTAATAGTCATTGTAAGATCCACAATTTCCTTTTAGGTTTTACTTGTTTTCTTTATTTCTGCTGTATGCACAACTGTTGTGACACCCACCAAAACCCAACATAAAGCTCCATTGAGCTCCACTTCTTATGGTTCTCTTTTGAACTCATAAGCACTAACCTTTTAGCTATCCTTTGAGGTCTACTTAGACTGTTAAGTCATTTTTGAGTACCTCCCTCTGATACCACTTGAAAGTCTTTGTTTTCAAGTATAGCTAAATCACCTAGAGGGGGGATGAATAAGTTATTTATCTCTTATGACTTTCTTTTATTTTCCTTATTTAATTGCTTGGTGAGTTAGTAAATTATTGCTTTCAAGAACCAAATAACCTGCAACAAAGAAACACACATAAAATCACACACAGAAATTATAGTGGTCCCCCAAATTATGGGTAAGTCCACTTTCTCTCCCATCTTTCTAACTTATAGTTAGACAAGGCACTTATAGAATCTCAGATACTAAGAGCTTACAACATGATCCCGCATGACCACTCAGTCTCCTCCAAGACCTACAGCTCAGGAACAAGGCTCTATAACTCAGTGATCCAAAAATCACCTGCGTCAGGCCCAAAGGCCCTACAACTCAGGCTGGGAGGACAACCCTACCTCAGATCCACAAGGGATCCTATCTCAGAGAGAATGACTCTCCTACAGCTCAGGCACAAAGGCCCTACCTCAGATCCAAAGGATCCCACAACTCAGGCACAAGTTCCTACACTCAGAGAGAATGACAATCCTACCTCAGACACAAAGGTCCTACCTCAGATCCAAACTGGATCCTACACTCAGTGATCAAATGATCACCAACCTCAGATTCTTAATAGAATCCTACCTCAGGCCAAACAACCCTATAACTCATATCCAAACTTGGATCCTACCTCAGAGCAAATTTGTTTCAACCACTCAGATCCAAAGAGGATCCTACAGGGTGGAAGTGGGTTGGTGAGTTGGTCTTGACACAAGAGATATTTCTCTATGCCAAGCTATCTGAACTGAGATAAACTCAGCCCAACTTTGACTCTAGGGAAATAATCCCAGAGCCTACTTCTACCTGAATTGAGATATACTCAGCCCTATCTAATTCTTCTCAGCACCAGAAGGTGTTCCTATTGGAACTGAGAAGTAACTGCAGCTAGTTACTACTACATGAGCTGAGAGAATTCCAGCCCTAACTTCTTCTCAACAACAAGGATGCAGATCTTCAGGATGATTTGTCTTATGCTGAAAGTAACTTGCAGACAAATGCTCTGCTTCTTCTTTCTTTTCTGGGCTGAGGAGATTCAGCCCTAACTTTGACTCCAGAGGAATAGTCCCCAGAGCCTTCTTTCAGATCACTACTTCTTCAAGCTTTCTTCTTCACAGCTTCCAGAGAATGTTCTTTAGAATTTATTTGCTGGATCTGTGAAGTACCTGCTGTAATGGATAGCCCTTACCGTCTCTTGACTGTAGAAATCAGTTGTATCTGCTTCTCCTTCTTCCTCGAAAAGTAAGCTTTCTGACATTGCTGGTGCAGGTGAAAATGGCACCAACTTACTTGATTTTGATCCCAGATCCTACAGCTAGGGTTAGCCCTCGACTGCTATCCTTTTCTCATAAAAATGTCTCTGACCTTGCTGGTGCAGATGAAGATGGTACCGACTATGTTATTGTTGATGATGGAGATGTCAACAACTAACTTTTGTTAAGCTTTAGACCTGCTGATTTGAACTTAGTTCTTTAGCCTCTACAATAATGGAGAGGAAGAAGATGAGGGACAACTGTCTTTTAAAAAAGCTGTTTTATCTTCCTCGATCTCTACCTTTTATTATTAGCCCATCAATGACTATTTTGACTTGTGGGCCCCACTGAAATTGATAGCTGCAACTTTTGTATTTACATTAATTACAGTATAGAAGGCACGCAGCTACATTTGTCGAGTACCGTAGCTTTCCTGCAAAAAAAATTGAATTTTATTGTCTTGTTGACTTTGCTGATGTCACCATCTATGTACTTCGCCAAAATCAAGCATCTGTAGTATAGGTGTTGAGTGAGCAAGTATTACTCAATGCCAAAACACTTAGACAAATTTCTATCTCTCTCAGGCGTTGAGTGAACAAGATTCACTCAACGCTTTTGGCCTTAGCCAATAATTATGTCACTAGACATTGAGTGAGCAACCTTCGCTCAATGCCAAAACACTTAGAAAAGTTTTCTGTCATTATGCATTGAGTGAGTAAGCTTCACTCAAAGCCAAACACTTAGAAAGTTTTTCTGTCTCTAAGTGTTGAGAGCATTGATTCCACTCAATGCTTTTTTCCTTGGCGTTGAGAGCATTGAGTGTGTCTTCATAACTCAATGCTTTTTACCTTGACCACTTTCTGTTAATAGGCGTTGAGAGCATTGAGTGTGTCTTAATCACTCAACGCTTTTTGCCTTAACCAAACTTTCTATTACTAGGTGTTGAGTGAGCCTTCATCACTCAAAGCCATAATACTTAGACAAAATTTGTCACTTGGCGTTGAGTGAGTAAGCTTCACTCAACACCAAACTACTTAATAAATATTCTTCTATTATCTGGCATTGAGTGAGTAAGCTACACTCAACACATTTGGACTTAGCCAATTTTCTGTGAATTTACACTCTCTGACTGACAAAGGTTCAGTCAATGTTTTTTATCATATAACGTTGAATGAGTAAGCTTCACTTAATGCCTGTGGACTTAGTCAAATATTTACACAGATTTTTTGTGGCTTTGACTGACTGAGCAATACTCAATGATTTTGATGCTATGACGTTAAGTGAGTGGACTTCACTCAACGACTGTGTACTTGGCCACTTTCTTGCTATTTCTTCTTAGGCTTAGCCTGTCTCACAGCTTTTAGCTGTATGGAGTTGAGTGAGCGGACTTCACTCAATGCCTGTGGACTTAGCAACATTTTCAGCTTGCCAATTGTTAGGCTTTGACTATACAGGCTGTACTCAGCCCTTTTAGTCATTTAGCATTGAGTGAGTAGACTTAACTCAACGCCTGTGGACTTAGCTGAATTTATTGCTAGACAACATCCTTCCTTACTTCTGGCATTGAGTGAGATTGCTCCACTCAATGTCAGTGGACTTAGCTGTTTTTCAAACTTTATCAACTGCTCCTTGACATCTGGCATCGAGTGAGCTTTCTTCACTCAACGCTTGTGTACTTAGGAAAATTTCTGCCTTTCCAACCAGCTTCTTTGTGTCCACCTTTCTACCTTGTGACCACCTGTAACAAACTTGGAATACCTGTCCTATCAATGTTATAAGGACTAACTTGCTTGCATGAACTTAAGCATACATCAAATACAACTTTATATATATCATTGATATGATTGACTTCTTCAAATCTAGGACATTATGGGCAATAGACCTAACATCTGTTATGCTCTCAGTGTAAGCACCATTATTTGACTGATGATCCTCCTGCATATGGGTCTGCTGGTTTTGATGATTGGGATGTTAGTGATGCTTTGGTAAGAGTGTGGTTGGCTAACGGTTTGTCTGATGAGTGCCTTCCTGTCATTTGATATTATGCGACATTCAAGGCTACCTAGAATCATCTTGATTCCTTGTACTCCAAGTTAGCGCAAACTTCACGTATATATACATTGTATACGAATCTTTTTGCCCGACCTGTCATGACTCCGGCTGCTGCTTATCAAGAAGTTCAAACTCTTGGTCCTGAATTTCTTTAGCATTGACCATTTTTTGCAGATCTCGCTGAGCAACATAAAAATTTTAAAGAACATCTTATTGTTTTCTACTTACTTCGCTTGCCGGATTCTTATGATATGATTTCGCAACATATTCTTGGAGAGGCTGATACTCCTACTCTGGATGCTACTGCTGCTTGCATTTTTACTGTTACCACTCTTCTTCAGCGTCCTTTACTTTCCTCTCCACCTCCTTTTGATACTTTTGCTCATTCGGCTCGTCATGATACTTTCAGTAGTCGAGGAGGCTGCTCTATTGGTCGTGGTTTCTCTAAGTATCTCTGCTCTCATTATGACAAAGTTGGTCACCTTGTTGATCGCTGCCAGGCCAAAAATCTTCATCTTCTCCCTGCTTTGGCTAATACTTCCTCGAAGAAGTCTGATTCTTCTCTTGCTACCTCTTCAGGTGCTTCATAGTTGGCCACTACGGGTATGTGGTTCATTAATTCTGGTGATATTAGTCATATGCCAGGAAATTCTCTGACAAACATAACTTGTTACCTCTAGTTCTTATTATGGATGGTTCTTCGTCTCCTATGTGTGGATCTGGAACAATGCATGTCACTCCTCTCTAGCTTGAGGACTCTTTATGTCCCAAACTTTCCTTGCAACTTACTTTCTGTTACCTCTCATTGTAAACAGTTGAATTGTGTGGCTATTTTTACCGTGTCTACTTGTTTTTTCAGAATCCTCACACTAAGGAGACGATTGCTACTCGGACTGAATGCGTCAGCCTGTTCTACCTTGATAACATGTCTGCCTTTTCTGCCTCCTCTTCTCTTCTATAGTGACATCTTCTCCTTGGGCAACCTCCTCCTCATATTCTATATCAGCTTCTTCTTGATCTACCTCGACGAGATTCTTTTCTTAACTATGAAGCTTGTAAGTTTGGAAAATAGCATAGTTCAACTTTTCCAGTAAAGCAAGAATGTAGTTCATCTCGTCCTTTTGAACTTGATCATTCTGATGTTTGGGGTCCTGCGCCTACCAAGACCGTTGGTAGGGTAGCCTGTATTTTGTTACTTTTATTGATGGTTTTTCGATGTGTACTTGGTTGTATTTTTTTCAGGAACGTTCTGAAATTTTTTTCTATTTTCATTGCTTTCTAAAATGAGATCCGTACATAGTTTGGTGTTCCTATTAAAGTACTTCGCACTGATAATGCTAATGAGTATCTGAGTCATCAGTTTTAAACATTGAAAGTTATTTAATTGAAGGTTAGCTAATCACCTAGAGGGGTGGGGGTGAATAGGTCTTTGAAATTTGTAGCTTTTTTGTTGTTTTCTAACTTCACTATCTAGAGCTTGTCCTTAAGTCCTGCAATAAGAAAGTAAAACAAACAAACACAACAAGCACACAAGTATTTATAGTGGTTCCCCAATTGGGTACATCCACTGTCCCTCCCACCTTTCCAACTTACTTGGTGGATAAGGCACAAACTCTAGCACTATGATCTTTATAGCTTACACCTCAGGCCCACAACCTTACACTCAGTGTGCCGCAGCATACCTACTCTCAGTACCCCTCCAGGAACCTATAGCTTAGCCTCCTCCAAGGCCTATAACCCAGTGACAAATTTGTCACATATAACTCAGTGGCTTTACAACCACCTACCTTAGGCACAAGGCCCTACACTCAGGCTGGGAGGATAGCCATACCTCAGATCCACACTTGGATCCTACCACAGAGAGATAAACTCTCCAGCCTCAAGCAATCAAGCCTTCCAGCAACTCAAATCCACTTGGATCCTACCATAGAGAGATAAAATCTCCAGCCTCAGGCTATCAAGCCTTCGAGCAACTCAGATCCACTTGGATCCTACCACAAAGAGATAAACTCTCCAGCCTCAGGCTATCAAGCCTTCCAGCAACTCAGATCCTCTTGGATCCTACCATAGAGAGATAAACTCTCCAGCCTCAGGCTATCAAGCCTTCCAGCAACTCAGATCCACTTGGATCCTACCACAGAGAGATAAACTCTCCAACCTTAGGTTATCAAGCCTTCTAGCAACTCAGATCCAGTAAACTTGGATCCTACAGTAGAATGGTTATAAGTTTTAAGATGAACAAGGAAAACAAAAATAACTCTGAGATTAGATCTCTGAGTTTGCCCTACTGGACTAAGCAGATATCAATCCAACTAACTTGTTGTAGAAGGGATGAGTCTTCTTCTACAACTATCTTCTCTCTTGCTACACAAGTGAGCAGCTATTTGCTGTTGAGTGGATCAAACAGCTTGCTTTGTTCATGCGAGAGCCAACTTGCTGAGCAGGATCGAAGTGCTCCGACTATCTTCTTCTTGCCCTTTGGCTAACTTGGATGGCTTCAGCTTTCAAGCTTGGTAGGAATAAATGTACAACCGCCTTTCTTTGTTTCTCTCTCTATTTCTTGGATTTGACCCTTTGATTCGTTAACCCTAACCCTCTACTATTTCCCGCTTTTATATGCATTGATTTGAATCAACAACAACATAGTATGTGTGCCCACCAAGGATTGGTGAGCGCCAACTCCATCAGAAAGGGACAAAATACCTTTTGGTGCTGTAGCAGCTTTCCCGCAACGGCTTTCTGCAGATTTGACTTTGATGACGTCTGCAGTGGTCATCAACATCTGAATTAGAAAATTTCTTGAATCCCATCAAGCGTTGAGTGATGTTAAGAAACTCAACACCATCATCCTTGGCTCTCAGTGCTTCTGGACTTAGAAAATTTCCCGGTTTTGTCTCAGCGGTCTCAGCGGTCTTAGCGGTTTTCCATTATTAGCTGAGACAAGCCTTTGTTTCAGTGCTTTCCTCTTATCTGCTGTCTCAGCGGTTTCTGTACTTAAACTGTCTCAGCGGATTTGTCTCAGCGGTTTTTCATTTAACAACTGAGACTGTTCTTGGTTTCAGCGCTTTCCTCTTCATTAGAAGCATTGAGTGAACCTGCTTCGCTCAACGCTTCTAGACTTAGAATAATTCCAACTAATGTTGTTCTCAGCTATTTACCTCTTGACTGTCTCAGCGCTTCCCGCTTTATATAGAAGCATTAAGTGAACTTGCTTCACTCAAAGCTTCTGGACTTAGAATAATTTCTAGCTCACTTTATCTCTATTGTTTCAGCTATCTCAACACCATCTTCTCAGTTGTCTCAGCTGTCTCAGCTGTCTCAACTCCATCTTCTCAGCTATCTCAGCTGTCTCAACTCCATCTTCTCAGTTGTCTTCAGCTGTCTCAATGCTATCTTTCCAGCTATCTCAGCTATCTCAGCGGTGTCAATGCCTTCTTCTCAGCAGACTCAGCGCTTATGCCATAGACAGATTTTCTAGATTTTAACTTGATAAGCTTTGAGTTGAGCTCGATGAACTGCAACCTGAGCTCGGCGAATTTTGATCTTCTCAGCGCTCTCAATGCCTTTTGCCTTAGTCGATTTTTCTCTGCATCAGCTTGACAAGCATTGGGCTGAGCTCGATGATCTGGAACTTAAGCTCGACGAACGTTGATCTGAGTTCGATGAATTTTAGTATCCTGATTTCTTAAGCTTATGCTGAGTTGACCTCGACAATCAACAAGCGGATTTCGACGAACTCTGAGCTGAGTTCGACGAAATTGGAGTTTACTGCCCAACTTATTTTACTTATCCAATTATGGACTACCTGCATGCATGGTCTAAAACATTCATCAAATACATTATGTGTGTATGTCATTGACCCGTTTGACTTCTTACAAATCTGGGATATTGGGATCAATAGACCCAACAATCTTCCGGTATTTGAAGAAGTCAAAATAATACAGGTCATTGACAACACAACATTTCATCATAATAAAATTTTATAGTAGAAGTAGAAGTAGAATTTTTTACCATTTCTCCAATATGTGGAGAATTACTTACTCCCCCTAGCATACTGTCATCCTTACCGTTCCACTTGGCTGTGCTTCTCGGCCCTTGATATCTTTCCTCCCCCCTTTTTGACCTCTGCAATAGGGAGCATACTGATAGGTTGTTCTCCTCTATCTATCTCAGCTGTTGGGCTAGCTCCCCCTCAACAGTTGCATACCATCTTCAGTATCTGGAGGAAGAGCTTGTTCTACCTGCAAAATAAGCAATGTAGCATATGGTAGAAGAGAGCATTGAAGCTATACAAGATTCAACATGCCCAATTCAAATTTGAAGGTGTTGAACTTGGCTTCATCTAGTGGCTTAGTGAAGATATCAAACACGTGCTTGTCTGTGGAGACAAATTCAAGGGAGATGTCCTCCCTTTCCACATGTTCTCTAATGAAATGATACCTAATTTCTATATTCTTAGTCCTACTATGGGAAACAGGAGTCCTAGCTATAGAAATTGCACTAGTAGAATCACAAAAGAGTGGAGTTCTACTTATCTGAACATTGTAGTCTTGAAGTTGATGCTGAATCCATAGTAACTGAGCACAACAGCTTCCAGCTGATATATACTCTGACTCTGCTGTTGAGATTGCTATACTTGTCTGATTCTTGTTGCTCTAAGAGACAATCCTACCACCTAAAAATTAACAGGAGCCTGAAGTTCTCTTCCTGTCCTCCTTATAGCCTGCAAAATCTGCATCTGAATAACCAGTTAGTTAAAATTCCCTATTCCTAGGGTACCATAGGCCATGATCTAGGGTGCCCTTAAGATATCTCAATATTCTTTGCACAGCAGTATAGTGAGACTCTTTAGGGCAGACCTGATATCTAGCACAGATACATGTTGCATACATAATGTCAGGCCTACTTACTATGAGGTAGAGAAGGGAGCCAACTATACCTCTATACAGAGTTTGATCAACAGGCTTTCCTGGATCATCTTTGCCTTTAGACATATTTGAGCTCATGGTAGTTCTTATGGTGGAAGCATTCTCCATGACATATATCTTGATTATCTCCCTGGTGAATTTTGACTGGGATATGGATAGTCCATCATCAGTCTGTTTTACTTGGAGTCCCAAGAAAAACTTCAATTCACCCATGCTACTCATCTCAAACTTCCCCTGCATAAGTTTTGCAAACTTCCTACAGAGGTTGTCATCAGTAAATCCAAATATTATGTCATCAACATAAATCTGGATTAGGATGATCTTGCCCTTAGATTCCCTTTAGAATAGAGTATTTTTTATCTTCCAGCTTGAGAATTTGTTCTCAATGAGGAAGGTTGACTACGTCTCATACCATGCTCTTGGGGCTTGCTTAAGCCCATAAAGAGCATTCCTAAGTCTATATATAGCAATAGGAGAGTTAGAGATAATAAAACCTGGAGGCTGCTCTATATAAACTTCTTCCTTCAAGTCTCCATTCAGGAAAGCTGACTTGACATCCATCTGGAATACCTTGAATCCATGGAAGGCTGCAAATGCAAGAATAGTCTGATTGCTTCCAACCTTGCAACTGGGGTAAAGGTTTGATCATAATCAATCCCTTCTTTCTGTCTATACCCTTTGGCCATCAGTCTGACTTTATTCTTGATTACAATGACATTTTTATCAAGTTTATTCCTGAAAATCCACTTGACTCCAATGACATTGAGTCCATTTGGTCTGGGAACTAGCTTCCAGACCTTGCACCTTTTGAACTGGTTCAGTTCTTCCTGCATTGCATCAATCCAGAATGGATCTTGATTTGCATCTTCTTGGGCTTTTCTTGTGATAGGAAGCTGGAATAGAGTGCTGTGTTGAGACTCTTGCTTCTGGTCTGTACACCTTGGCTACCCTCACCTATTATCTGATCTAGAAGATTATCTCTAAGATATTTGACTGCTGGGGGTAGTATGACTGCTTCCTGCTGATTATTATTTTCTGCAACAGTTTGGTCTTCATTTCCAACATCACTGCCCTGTGCTTCCTCTGGACAACATCCCTCACCATAATCTTCTTGCAAACCTGGGTCTTTATCTTTGAAGGAGAGCTTTTCCATCATGACTTTAGTCCTGCAGAGCTAGGAAAAGAACTTGACAGCTCACTGTCAATCATGCATGACTCATCAAAAACTACATGGACAGACTATTCTACAACTTGATTTGTCAAGTTATAGACTCTATATGCCCTATTATTATTATTGTACCCAATAAATATCCCCTCATGGGATTTGACAGCAAACTTAGTCATCTTTAACTTACCATTATCCAGGATGAAACACTTGCAACCAAAGATCCTGAAGTAGGAAATGTTTGGTTTTCTGCCCTTCAAGATCTTATAGGGAGTCTTCTTGTGGCCTTTGGTGATAGAAGCACTATTGAGCACATGACATGTAGTGTTAACTGCCTCAGTCCAGAAATATTTAGGGAGATTAGTGTCACTCAATTGTGTTTTCCCAGCTTCTATGAGAGTTGTGTTTTTCCTCTTAGCTAAACCATTTTGTTGGGGTGTTCTTGGAGAGAAGAACTCTCGATGAATCCCTTGCTCTTCACAGAATGTAGTCATAATAGCAGACTGAAACTCAGTTCCATGGTCAATTCTCATTTTGACCACAGAGCATGCAAGCTCATTTTGAATTTGCCTGACAAAATTTGTGAAGACTTCAAGGATTTCATCCTTTCTTCTAAGGAAGAACACCCAAGTAAATCTGGAATAGTCATCAACCACCACAAGGGTGTAGACCTTCCTACCTAGACTATGAACAAGCATAGTATCAAACAAGTCCATATGTAGGAGATACAAGCATCTCACAGAGTCCTTGGCCCTAATGCTCTTGAAAGAGGTCTTAGTCCGCTTACCCTTTTGTAAGCAGCACAGATACCCTCCTTGGAGCATTTTATTTTGGGACCATTACTAACAACCTCATCACTGAAGAGCTGACCAATGGACTTATGAGCCAGTCTCTTATGCCATTGGGCACAATATAAGACTTTCTCATCTGCAACTAGGCATATAGGGGAACTATTTTCTAAGCAAGAAAAATTCAAGCAATAAACATTCTCACTCCTAGTGCCTGTTAAGATGACACTTTGGTCACTTAACCTCTTGATGTGGCACTTATCCTTGTGGAAGGAAATGTCATAACCAAGATCACATAATTGGCTTATGCTTATGAGGTTGTGTTGCAACCCCTCCACATAAGCCACCTTTGTGATGGTGATTATGCCATTTGAGATATTACCATAGCCTCTAGTTATCCCATTGTCTGAGCCTCCAAAAATGACCTTGGGTCCATTCTTTACTGGAGTGTACTCCTTCAATAGCTCCTTTATTCCAGTAATGTGCCTGGAACATCCGCTGTCCAAGTACCATTTAGGGGATTTGGTACTTGAACTAACCTGAAACAAATGCAAGTCACCTTACCTTAGGACCCCAATTTCTGCTGGGTCTTAAGTTCACATTAGCCTTGAAATAACCCTGCCTTCATGCAGAATTCCTTACAGGTTGGAAACCTCTGGACACTGAGGGATTGTGCCAGCAATCCACAACATAGTGACCCACTTTGCCACAACACCATCACTCATATATATTATATTTACTTTTATGTTTGGGACCAGCATTAGACTGTGCTGCTTCCTGAATAGTGGGGAGATGTGCTACACTATACTTCTTCCTTATTTCAGCAGCAATCTGACTGAACGACAGTCTTTCAGCTGGCTGTGTTGGCCCTCTCTGAGAACCACCAGCTGCATGTCTCTTTTCAGCTAACATGCATTTGATAGCATCTGAGATGGCCAATCCAGCCCGGCCAGAAGACTCTCCTTGAGTCATAACTTTTGATGTATGGTTTAGATTTTTAGCAGCAACAATATCTTTGAGTTTTGGGGCTGGGGAACCAAAAATAAATGGTCCAGGTTGGGCCATTTTGATTTCCTCATGGGCAGCCTTAAAGGATTTCATATGGTTGTACCTTCCACCATGGCTGGGGCCATATTGGTCCATACCAGTGGATCTGCTGTTCTTCTAGTGACCATAATAACTTTCATGGTCATACCTGTTAGAAGGCAACAATACTCTCTGAAAGGAAATTTTAGGTAGTGAAGCTAGAGGCACAACAGGTGCCTTCCCTTTTCCCTTTCCTCTTGGATTGGAAGGTCTAGCAGGTCCCTTAAAACCCAACCCTTTCTTACCAGCCTGGGTAAAGTGGGTATCTATTAAGGGTAGCACAATGCTTGGCTTGGAAAATTTTGTCACCAACAGTTTCTCACTTAAGCGATCATTTTCAAGTTTCTGGATAAGTTTCTCATTTGAGACTCTTATCACAGACTCACTGTCAATGATTTCCTTGAGCTGGCCTGTATGTGCAGCCATGTCAGTGAGGGTCTTTTCTTGGTCTTCACACTTGCTTTTAAGACTAAGAAGCTCTTTTGCCTGCCTCTTTACAAGTAGCTTACATTTTTTGAAAGCCTCAAGTAGTTCTCCATACTGGCAATTATGGAGTTTATATCATCCTCAGAGTCTGAATCCCCTTCATCTCTTGATGATTGAGCTTCAAAGACTGCATCAGCCTCATGACTAGGAATAAAAGAATGTGGTTTATCATGTACCTGAAACTGACCAGGTTGATCCTGGATGCTTTCATCATCTGTCATTGCCATTAGTCCATGACACTGAGCATCTCCTTATTCATCTTCATCTACCTCTGAGTCACTCTCTGGATGTGACAGAGGGGCCTTGATCCCTATTCTAGCAGCAGTGAACTCTTCTTCAACATCAACAATAAGACTAATGTAGGCTTCATCTTCTTCACTGTCTGACTCAGATGAAGATCAGACCAGGTCTTCTCTTTCTTGGACACTAGGGACTTATCCTTCTTCTTTCCCTTGTGGTGCTTCTTCACTTTTTCTTCTTTCCTCTTTACTGGGCAGTCAGTAACTACATGCCCAGGTTTGCTACAACAATAACAAATAATGTTAGAGGAAAATTATTTATTAGAGTTAGGAGCATACTTGTCCTCCTTAGAGTATTTCCTTCTGTGTTGAGAGGAGGAATAAGCCATTCTGTTCTTCCACCGCCCCTTCTTCATGAATTTTTGAAACTGCCTGGAGAAGGCATCAAGGTCCTCATCAGAAGTATGGCTGTCAGATGAGATGGACATGGAGCTCTCAGATTCTGATACATCAGTTCTCCTCACTGGAGAGGTCTTCCTTCTACTCCTAGTTGAACCATCAGCTTTGAAAGCCACAGATTTCTCCTTGCTTTGTGACTTGTTGGTCTTCTCTTCTTCTTCCTTCCTTGCAACAAGCTGCATCTCATAGGACAGCAGCTTTCCAAACAGGGTTGGAGGTGGTGTGTCTGCTAGTCTGCCCATCTCACTGATGGCACAGATCTTTGTGTCCCAATCCTTAGTGAGGGACCTGAGAAACTTGTCATTCAGCTCATAGGTACTGAAGACTCTTCCATAAGTTCTCAGTTCATTAATAGTTCTGAAAAATCTTTCAAAACTTTCAGCAATGCCCTCAAAATTTCCTTGTTTGAAGGCCTCATACTCCTGGTTGAGCATGAATTTCCTGTCATCCCTCACCTCTTCTGAACCATCCATGAACACCACTAGGGTGTCCCACATCTCCTTGGAGGTCTTGCAGTACACCAAATTTTGGAATGTAGGATCATCTACTGCACTAGCTGTTGGAACCCTTGATTTGGATTTGGGCTAGGTTCACTACTTAGGATGTTTGACCCACCTTGTATAGCCAGTGTCAAGTTTGTCAGTCCTAGAGTTTAGGCTAGTCATTAGAATCAATCTTCATGGACCAGCCTGTAGTGGACTTCAGGAGACTCAAGACTTAAAAGTATTCAGAGTTCAAATTATTAGTTCGAAGTTCTTCGAACTCAGCTCGACAATCATCGATCACAGATCGATGAACTCAGAGTTCCTTCTCTGAGTTGAGCTTGACAATATTCGAGCTCAGGTCAACGATTTCTTCCAAAATAGATTCTCTGATCGATGAAGTTGGAGCTCAGAGTTAACAAGATATTTCCAGATTGATGATCGCTGAGCTCAGGTTGACGAAGGGGATTTCTCAGCTCGACGAACTTGGAGTCCATATCGACGAAATCTGCCTTGAGGTCGACGAAATCTGTTCAAAGCCTATATGTTAAGTTTTCCTTATCCGTCCCTCTCTTCATTCCATCCTAAGTCAATAATTCTTTGAGTAATTAATGATTAAATTCTCTAAGAATATAGCCGTTGAAGGCAGCATTAATCATGGTTTTCATCAGAATAATTACTTGACTTATTCTCGGGACAGTTGGAGAAATATAATTAAAGTCAGTTATTCTAGCTGTTCTCCTTCCCAGATTTCCAGCAGTAATTATTGGACTCATTTCAAATTCTGAAGGAAAATTGCAGCAACATATATAAAGAAAATTTCTTTTCTTCTGTGAGACAAAGATAACAAAATTCAGCACACATAATAGAGTGAGAAAATGAATAGAGAGATACTAAGATTCCGACCTTCCCTCTAAAACAAAATTCTGTTTGCTCTTGTACATTTAAGAAGACTAAAGAAGAACATCATCTACAAAATCAAGAGTCTTCTTCAACTTCTGATCCAGGAATCTTCAGAGATAATTATTCAACATCTGTCTACAAGTTCTGTACATCTTCAATACAAGGCTAAAGACCTACACCCTGAGCAAAGCTCCAGTCTTCCTAAACATTTCAACATCTCAGGGGGAGCTTTGACACCAGTAATCCACTAAAGTCTTCTCTATTGTTTAGAGAAAGTGAAGACAATATCACCTTCTTAACCTCCTATATAAAGAGTTTATTAACTCCCTTCAAAAGTTTTTGTTGGTTTTTAGGCACCTGATAAAAAGCCTAAAGGGTTGTCAGATCTCCCTGCAAATAGATCTTGTGTTGACAGGACACCTGAGCAAAAACCTGTGGTGGCAGTCACCTGATCAAAACACTGCAAGTGGATTCCTACTAGGGTGGTAGAAGAGTGGATGTACCTAGATTTGGGGAACCACTATAAATTCTTATGTTGTTTGTGTGTTCATTCCTCTTTGTTTTTACTGTATTGTGCTTGTGTAGTTTAGCTTAGTTTCTTTTTCATTTTATATAACTACTACTATCACTAATTTCTCTGATAAATTACAAAAACAGCCAAAAGATTTTAAATCACTCTATTCACCCCCTCTAGAGTATATTAGATCTATCCCCTATCTTTCACTAGCAATGATGTTTTGAGCTCTCTTGTCCATGGAGGCAAGGAGGAGCTCATCCTTGTTCATTTCTTCATATGTTTTGGGAGTCTGGATGTTGGCATCCAGAACTGAGATCTTCATGGGGATGAAAGGTCCCTCTTTGATTGTGATGAATATCCTAGGGTCAGTAGCTTCCATGAACATCCCGACCCTTTCCTTCCAAAGCCCAAACTCTTCCTTTCTGCAGATAGGCAACTTCATGGCTCCTAATTCCTTGTAATTTACACCAGACCCCATTTCTTATCTTTTAGCTAACCTTGGAGGTATACTCAGATTGTTAAATACTTTTTTTGAGTAACCTCCCTCTGATACCACTTGAAAGTTATTAAATTGAAGGTTAGCTAATCACCTAGAGGGGGGGGGGTGAATAGGTCCTGCAATAAGAAAGTAAACAAACAAACACAACAAGAACACAAGTATTTATAGTGGTTCCCCAATTGGGTACATCCACTATCCCTCCCACCTTTCCAACTTACTTATTGGGCAAGGCACAAACTCTAGCACTATGCTCTTTAGAGATTACACCTCAGGCCCACAACCTTACACTCAGTGTGTAGCAGCACACCTACTCTCAGTACCCCTCCAGGTACCTACAGCTCAGCCTCCTCCAAGGCCTACAACTCAATGACAAATTTGTCACCTACAACTTAGTGGCTTTACAGCCACCTACCTCAGGCACAAGGCCTACACTCAGGCTGGGAGGACAGCCCTACCTCAGATCCATACATGGATCCTACCACAGAGATATAAACTCTCCAGCCTCAGGCAATCAAAGCCTTCCAGCAACTCAAATCCACTTGGATCCTACCATAGAGAGATAAACTCTCCAGCCTCAGGCTATCAAGCCTTCCAGCAACTCAGATCCACTTGGATCCTACCACAGAGAGATAAACTCTCCAACCTCAGGCTATCAAGCCTTCCAGCAACTCAGATCCTCTTGGATCCTACCATAGAGAGATAAACTCTCCAGCCTCAGGCTATCAAGCTTTCCAGCAACTAAGATCTTCTTGGATCCTACCACAGAGAGATAAACTTTCCAGCCTCAGGCTGTCAAGCCTTCCAGCAACTCAGATCCAGGAAACCTTGATCCTAAAGTAGAATGGTTACAAGTTTTAAGATGAACAAAGAAAACAAAAATAACTCTGAGATTAGATCTCTGAGTTTTCCTTGCTGGACTGAGCAGATATCAGTACAACTAATTTACTATAGAAAGGATGAGTCTTCTTCTACAGCTATCTTCTCTCTTGCTACACAGGTAAGCAGCTATCTGCTGTTGAGTGGATCAACCATCTTGCTTTGTTCTTGAGAGAGCCAACTTGTTGAGCAAGAAGTTCTCCAGCTATCTTCTTCTTGCCCTTTGGCTAACTTGGCTGGCTTCAACTTTCAAGCTTGATCGGAATAAATGTCCAGCCGCCTCTCTTTGTTTCTCTCTCTATTTCTTGGATTTGTCGCTTTGATTCGTTAACCCTAACCCTTTACTATTTCCGCTTTTAAATGCATTGATTTGAATCAACGATAACATAGTATGTGAGCCCACCAAGGATTGGTGAGTGCCAACTCCATCAGAAAGGGACAAAATAACTTTCGGCCCTATAGCAGCTATCCCGCAATGGCTTTCTGCAGATTTGACTTTGATGATGTCAGCAGTGGTCATCAACATCTGGACTTAGAAAATTTCTTGAATCCCATCAAGCATTGAGTGATGTTGAGACACTCAACTCCATCAGCCTTGGCTCTCAGCGCTTCTGGACTTAGAATATTTCCTGGTTTTGTCTCAGCGGTTTTGTCTCAGCGGTCTCAGCGGTTTTCCATTATTAGTGGAGACAAGCCTTTATCTCAGTGCTTTCCACTTATCTGCTGTCTCAGCGGTTTATGTACTTAAACTATCTCAGTGGATTTGTCTCAGTGATTTTTCATTTATCAGCTGAGTCTGTTCTTGGTTTCAGCGCTTTCCTCTTCATTAGAAGCGTTGAGTGAACCTGCTTCACTCAATGCTTCTGGACTTAGAATAATTCCAGCTAATGTTGTTCTCAGCTGTTTACCTCTTGACTGTCTCAGCGCTTCCTGCTTTATATAGAAGCGTTGAGTGAACTTGCTTCACTCAACGCTTCTGGACTTAGAATAATTTCCAGCTCACTTTGTCTCTGCTGTCTCAGCTATCTCAATGCCATCTTCTCAGCTGTCTCAGCTGTCTCAATGTCATCTTCTCAGCTGTCTCAGCTGTCTCAATGCCATATTCTCAGTTGTCTTCAGCTGTCTCAATGTTGTCTTCCCAGTTGTCTCAACTGTCTCAGCAGTGTCAACGCCTTCTTCTCAGCGGACTCAACGCTAATACCTTAGACAGATTTTCTGACTTTTAACTTGATAAGCTTTGAGCTAGGCTCGATGAACCACAACCCGAGCTCGATGAATTTTGATCTTCTCAGCGCTCTGAGCAATTTTTGCCTTCGTCAATTTTTCTCTACATCAGCTTGACAAGCGTTGGGCTGAGCTCGACGATCTGGAACTTGAGCTCGACGAACGTCGATCTGAGTTCGATGAATTTTAGTATCTTGATTTCTTAAGCTTATACAGAGTTGATCTCGACGATCAGCAAGCTAATTTCGATGAACTCTGAGCTGAGTTCGACGAAATTGGAGTTTATTGCCCAACTCATTTTACTTGTCCAATTATGGTCTACCTGCATGCATGAACTAAAGCATTCATCAAATACACTATGTGTGTATGTCATTGGCCCGTTTGACTTCTTATACATCTGTGATATTGGGATCAATATACCCAACAAACATTTTATATTCATCATGGCATTGTGCATCAAACTAGTTGTCCTTACACCTCTCAACAGAATGGAATTGTTGAACGCAAGCACTGACATCTCCTTGATGTAGCTTGCAGCCTTCTCACTCGCATGAGTGTTCTTCGGTCCTATTGGGGTCATGTTGTTCTTCTTTCTTGTTACCTCATCAACCAAGTTCCATCTTCGGTTCTCAACGACAAAACCCCTTTCTCCATTATGTATCATGATGTAACACCATTTCCTTTACCTCCTCGTATCTTTGGATGCACAGTATTTTTTCATTCTCATTCTTCTAGTCATGACAAACTCTCTCCTCATTCTGTTAAGTGTATCTTTCTAGGCTACTGTCTGACAAAAAAAGGATATCAGTGTTATGATCATGTTCTTTATTTCTGCGGATGTCACTTTCTTTGAGGATGCTCTGTACTTTTCTCCCACATCTACTCTTTCACCTTCTTGTAGTTCTTCTTCTTTCCCTATTATTTTAGCACCTCTACTTGAGCCTGTGCCTCTTTCTTTTCCACCCATATCTGATTCTTCTTCTCTCCATGATCCATTGTCGACAGCTTCTGGGCTAATAATTTCTCCTTTGGATGGATCTGATACAGTAGACAGATCAGACCTTGATCTTCTGATTGTCCTTCAAAAAGGAGTTCAGACATGCACTCAACATCCTATTCGTGATGTTGTCTCTTATGGGCGATTGTCTCCTACTTGACAGAGCTTTGCTCTCGCTCTCTCGCCTAGTGTTATCCCAACCACATATTAAGAAGCCCTTGTTATCCCTTATTAGAAAGTCGTAATGGATGAGGAAATAAAAACTCTAACTGAACGGGGTACTTGGACTTTTGTCCCTACCCCTCTAAGAGCTGATATTGTTGGATGTTGCTGGTCTTTGTGATCAAGTTTCTTCCTGATAGTACCATTGATCATTACAAGGCTCGGCTGGTTGCCAAAGGTTTCAATCAGACCAATGGTGTGGATTGCATCGACATCTTCTCTCGTATTGCTTGGATTCCTACAATCTGTGTTCTCTTTTCTGTGACTGTCAACAGAGACTGGGAGATTTCTCAGTTGGATGTCAAGAATGCTTTTCTTTATGGTGATTTACAACAGAAAGTTTATATAGAGCAACCTCCTGGGTATGTTGCTCGGGGGGAGCCCCAAGTATGTAATTTGAGAAAGACAATATATGGTCTTAAGCAAAGTCTGCGAGCCTGGTTTGAGAAGTTCAATAAAGTGATTTCTGTTATTGGGTTTGCTCGAAGTGCTGCAGATCACTCTCTATTCATTCGCAAAACATAGGCTATCCTAGTTCTTCTTGCGATTTATGTGGAGGACATTCTTCTTATAGGGGATGATAAGAAGGGAATTGACCTAACAAAGAAACATCTTCTTCAATTTTTGTTACAAAAGATATGGGATCTCCCAAGTACTTTCTGGAGATTGAGATCTCCTGAAAGACCAATTATATAGTTCTTTCAAAGTGGAAGTATGTCTTGGATCTTTTGAAAGAGACAGGTCTTCTTGGGGCTAAACCTGCTCGGTGTCTAATGGCTGTTGGTGATGACAAGTGCTGGAATGAAGATTCACCTCTTCTTGAAGATGTCACCAGATACAGACAGCTTGTGGGAAAACTCATCTATCTGATAGTCACAAGACTGGATATCCGTTAGGCTTTAATAAGGTGATCTAGTTTATATAAGCTCCTAAGGAGTGTCATTTACAATCAGTTCTAAAAATCTTAGAATATATGAAAGGCTCTCAGAGAAAAGGGCTTCTATTTCAGAAGAGGGGGCATTTGAGGATTGAGGTCTATTTTGATGCTAACTATGCAGATGATAGGGAAGGTAGAAAATCTACGTCTGGTTTATGTACCTTCGTAGAAGGGAATCTGGTCAGTTGGAAGAGAAAGAAAGAGGTTGTAATTTCCAGGTCAAATGCTGAAGCCGAGTATAGAAGCATGACTTTGACTACTTGTGAGCCGAAATGTTGCAGACACTTATGCTTGATTTAGGAGAAGTTTATGATCATCCCCTACGTATGTTCTATGACAACAAGGTAGCTATATATATTAGGAAATCAAGTCTTTCATGAGAGGAGAAAGCATACTGATGTGAATTACCACTTTATCAAAGAAGAGATATTAAAGAATCAAATCAACACTCCATTCGTTACCTCTGATAAAGAGTGATGAGTTGTAAATATACGTATTTGTATGTACATTAATTAAGTAGTCTTAGTTCATTTCTGTTAATTTTAATTAATTTTGTTCAATAAAATGTTCCTTTTTTTGTAAATTTTATTCTAACTTAATTTATTTTATTTTTCTGAAATTTTCCAGAAATTGTCCAAATTTCATGTTACACGCCCGTGTACTTCAGGTCATGCCCGTGACCTGGGTGTGTAACCTTCAAATCCAGTGAAATCAACCGCATTCAAAGAAAATTCAAGACACGCACAAGTACACGCCCGTGTCCAATATGACACGGCCGTGACCACGCCCTGTGTCATGCCTCGACGATTTGCACTCGAAGTTCGTCGAACCGACCTGACACGCCCATGTCAAGATGTGACACGACCGTGACTTCTCCACCTGGCCCGACAAGACGCCGCCGGTGACAAAATGACGGGACGCCTTCCCCAGATCAACCAACCTTACACGCCCGTGACAAATAGAGTCACGCCCGTGACCGTCATGTGTACAACCACAAAGTCAAACCAGCCATCAAATCTCAGCACCGACTCACCAACAGTAGATACACGCCCCCCCTACATGCTCGTGACCTAGGGCGTGTACTTAGGAATGTTTTGCCTATAAATAGAAAATTTCTGTAAGGATTTCTGTTCTTTTTTTGGAACCATTTTGCTTAGGGCTGGCTGCTTAGGTGGTTTCTATACTATGTAAGGGAATTTCTCCCCCTCTCCTTTATTTTTAGCTTCGTAATCTCCTTTTTAGATTAATAAAATTTGTATATTTTCTCCCTTTGCGTTGTTATGGATTTCATCTATGTGCCGACCCTAAGCAATCTTATTTTTATTTGTTTGTTTTATATCTTTGCTTTAGTTCTTTTAAAATGAGTGTGTGCGTGTATGAGTATAAATTTATGCTTTTAGGTTTTTGTTATTTCTTTTACTTAGATTCGTTTAGTGTTATGATTTTTCCGCTCTTTTTATTTCATTTTTATGAGTTTATAAAGGTATCTTAAAAGTGGTTTTGATTTTTCTTTAACTTAGGTTTTTTTAGGTTTTAAAACTTTGTGAACTTTTTCTGCTTTATTTTTACCTTTTAAGCTCTTTTATAAAATCATAAGAATGAAAAAGTTATCGTTTTAATTTTTCGAACACCTTCATTTTGCTTTTATTTTCAAAAATTTTTGCTCATTTAATTTTTATTTCTTCGTTTTATGCATTTCTACCACATTCTAACGGTAGAAATGTATTTGTTTTAATTTTCCAGTCACTTTGTTTTTCGCTTTTATTTTCAAAACTTTTTGCTCCTTTAATTTTTATTTTGACTTTTTATGCATTTCTACCACATTCTAGCGGTAGAAATATAGTTGTTTTATTTTTTGATAACTTCATTTTTAGTATATTTCGTATGTGTGCGTGCGTGTATGAGATAATTTTTATAACTTTTATTCATTACTGTAGAGTGTGAGTGTAACGCCCCGAAACTCAAAAGAGGGACGGGTAGCGTTTTGAGCCAAGTTTGGAACTTGGTAGGGGTCACATGGCCTGGGACACAGGCGTGTCCCAATGCCGTGCCGTGCTCGGGTTCGACGATGGCCGTGTGGTCGACGAAATTGCAGTCGACGATCGTCGAACAGCGAGCACGGCCTGAGACACAGGCGTGTCCCAGGCTGTGTCCTACTCGGGTGGTTAGCTGTGCTGTGTCGGGGGGTGGAACTCGTCCTGGAGCCCAGGCGTGTTCAGCCTAACACGGGCATGTCAAATTTGACACGGACGTGTTGAGTACCCGTGTTTTCCTCAAGTTGGTGTTGGTCCTGTGTCGATGGAGGAACACGCCCCGCTACATGGCCGTATACTGGATGACACGGGCATGTCAATCCTGACATGGGCGTGTTGAGAGCCCGTGTTCTTTTCAGGATGTGATGCTTTCGGCGTCTAATGAGGCACACAGCCTTGTACACGGGCGTGTTACAAGTCGTGTTCGGCACAGATTTTTTATTTTAAGTGCGAATCATGGACGTCTGTTTCCTTCCTTTGGGATCCAAGGGTCCTGGCTGATCCTGACAGGGTTTAACCCAGGAATAGGGTTCAGAAACCCTCATTTCTTTTGTGTTTTCTCTTTCTAAGGGTTCTAGAGAGAGGGGAGAGCAAGGAAGAAGAAGGAGGAGAGATCTGGCCGCCGGTGGGGCTTTGGAGCCCTAAATCGCAAGCCGAGTTTGGATCTACGGAGGCGAGGACGTTGCGGTGC
The DNA here is from genome assembly GCA_039583875.1 of Platanthera guangdongensis. Lineage (NCBI taxonomy): Eukaryota > Viridiplantae > Streptophyta > Magnoliopsida > Asparagales > Orchidaceae > Platanthera > Platanthera guangdongensis. Next base: position 44,430,978 of record CM077150.1, on the reverse strand, counting down.
TTTTCATCCGCATAGATCTTCATGGAGCCAAAGAGGAATGCTAGGGTAACTATTCTCATCTTGGACGTGCGAAGTCCTCTTTTCCCTTGCATAGGAAGCCCGCTCTCGCGAGTTTGCGGTGAGTGTGAGGTGTTCCTTCAGGTAGACATAAATAGTCCCCGTTGTTTTGCATGTAGAGTCCGTAATCGAGAAACAGACATAAGCATGATGTGTGAAGCCTACGCAGACAAGTTGGTCTGGACCGGTGATGTTGCATTGCATGAATGGCCGGAGAAGACTCTGCGTCGATGGTTGTTTTTCGGATTTTCTACGTGCTAGATTGCAACAAGGAACCTTAAGGGCTAACTCCGAGGTACACCCGGAAAACTGGGCAAATGCGTGATTCTTCCAACATTGTGGCCTGAGAGCCAACTTGTACATAACTGGGTTATGTAAAGTGTGTGATCGGACTGGGACTCGAGAAAGCTTGACCTGCACTTATGGCTTAAATTGACGTTACAGTGTGAGCAATGGGTTAGGTAGAACCGTACCCGCTCTATGTCGTTCGGTACAAGCAACCTAAAGTACGTGGGACTTGTCGTTGGCATAGATGGAGGGTCTTATACAAAGGCCAGAAAGACCATAATGTTCACGAGAATTGCCGTCTAAGGGGCGGTGGTGAGACCGCGGACTTTGATCGGGTTCATCGAGAATGTACCCTAAGAGCACGAGGTGTGTGGCCGTGCGAGCCTACGCCTGTGATGATGTGTAAATTCTCTATTATATGGCCATGCTAATAAAGTGCAGGGAAGGAGCATCGCCTCCCCGAGTTTAGGGGCGGGATCGTTATAATTTGGTCAGCTTTAGCTGACCGTTGCTTTTGATTGTCACCGCTTCGGTGGATTGTTGCTTGTAGGTGTTGTGGAGACGAGTGGCAAATAGTGGGCAAAAGCCCTTGTTGCTGAGCCGGCCCTTGAAGGCCTTTATTTGAATGTTTACTTTGTCTCTCATGTGTGACCGGCCTGCGTGCCGAGGTTTGGAAAACACTTTTATTTGAGTAAACTATTGTAAGGCCATAAGGCCAAGTACTTGTGTATTTGTACGTTCATTCCTGTTGGGTTTATGTAGTGGACATTCATGTTGTTGGTTGGGTTCTTAATTTGCAACTTTTAAATTGCTTCTGCTAGAATGTACTCTGTGTAGGACGTTGGTTATTGGCAGGATGGTTTCCATTGCGTAACCTTCTGGTCTGTCTGTGGTATATGGCGTTGGGCCCCGGCCGGACCTACTGCTATATGTTATGCGATGGACAGGGGGTGTTCCAATTTGGTATCAGACTACTGGTTTCGGTTAACTTAAAAGAATTCGTGGACGAATTCTTTTAAGGGGTGGTGAGCACATGTGTGTGCGTCATCGTTATAACATAAAAAGAACCCATGAATGTCCACGTAGGAATGAAAATACACGTGTTTGAGGAACCTGCGTGTTCCTATAATTGCTTTTTGCAATATTGTTTGGTCACTTAATGGTGTTTTGTAAGACTATAGGTGACCAGGAGCGGTGCAGGGTTATCAGAACGTCCGGTTTTTGAGGCAAGTAGCGCACCGAATGTTGTGCCTACAACATCTCTTTCTGTTGAAACCATAAGAAGGGTAGTTGAAGCGGTGTTTGCTGTGACTAATGCACATCATGGAAGCAATGTGCAACCCTTTGTCCCTGAGATGGCTTCAATGTCGGGTGGTGTGTTGGATCAAATGGCATTTAGAAGGCCATCATGTCAGCAGTTGAACATGTTTTTAGTGCAGGGTACACACTCAGTTGATGAATATTTGCAGGCGTTTATTATGATAAGGCACTACCCAGGCATTGAGTTGGAAAACCAGCATTCCATGGTCGATAGATTTTATAACGGACTGCACGATGATTTACGACTACTGTTGTTAGGACCAAAGCTACTTGGTTTCCGAGCATTGGTGGAGTCAGCTAGATCTTTGGAAGAAGATTTGGCAAAAGTCAACCAGACATCAGAGTTAAGGGTACTAAACTCTGCAGGTTCGGCAAAGTCTAAACACCGAAGGACGAGGGTTAAGAGATCTAGAATGCCTACTAGTCGAGCTCCATGTGCTTGCTATACTTACGACAAGTTAGGACACTTAGCTCGTGATTGTCGGGATGGTGCTCAGAAGGAAAACAAAGCTATGTCAGTAGTAGTTGGGGGCTCTAGTGCAAAGGAAACAGTGTTCAAAATGCCGAACTCCTCAAAATCTGTGTCCGTAAGTGGTATAAGAAGACTAGGACTTCAGGTCCACCCCCTTCTTCTGGTGAATCTGGGGCCACTATAGGACGAACCCCGGGTGCATGTTATAACTATGGAAAGATGGGGCATTATGTCCGAGAGTGTTGGAGCGGACGTCCAGAGTCTGAGGGGAAACCTGGAGCAACTTACGAAGCAAAGGGAAAGGCGGTGGAGTCAAACACATCCCACCATGCTCCAGCCCAGATTAGTGTGAACAATCTTGGCCTTCCGGAGGCCATAAAGTAGTCTGACGTGGTGACATGTATGAGTTAATTAAAAGCAGATAAGCTTTATATATATATGTTACCTTTTGCGCGTTAGCCTATGACTGGTTGTGTTAGGATTTGTTTTGATTTTTCGTTTATCCGGCAAGAACGTTGTTCGATACGGAAGTTACACATTTCTTTTATCCGATGAGTTTGTATCGCGCATCGGAGTACCTTCTTCAATGGCAAGGGACAAATTAGATGGGCTGCTGCCTACGTGTGCCCTATGCGCACAAACATAGTTTGTTCCGTAAAGGTAAGACATGTGAGTCACTTTAATGACTAGCGAGTCGCTACTGCCGATAGTAGAGTGCGATGTGACTGACTATCAGAACAACGTGCGTACAACGATTGCAACCGTAAGGTGGTCGGTTTGGGACTGAATACCGATCGTGAGATGATGTTCTCAGTCGTGTTGAGGGTCGAGCAAGACGTTGATGTCTGCTCTTTGGGTGGTTAAGGCGGTTCGGTGTGGTGTCAAACTTGTGTCACGCTCTCCATATTGGTTAGCGCCTAAGGAGATGGCAGAACTGAAGGTTCAACTTCAAGAGTTGTTGGAGAAGGGTTATGTGCGTCCAAGTTTGTCGCCTTGGAGCGCACCGGCCCTTTTTGTGAAGAATAAGGACGAAAGTTTGCGGCATTGTATTGATTATCGAGAACTGAACAAGTTAACGGAGAAGAACAAGTACCAAATCCCATGGATTGATGATCTGTTCGATCAGTTAGTCGGGTCATCGGTGTACTCAAAATTGGACCTTAAGTCCGGGTACTATTAGTTGAGAATAAGGGAAAGTGATATCCCCAAGACAGCTTTTAGCACACGATACAGGCATTATGAGTTTATGGTCGTGCCGTTTGGGCTGACTAATGTGCAGTCAGTGTTCATGGATCTGATGAACAGGACTTTCGGAGAGTACCTAGACCACTTTGTGATCGTCTTCATCGATGATATATTGGTGTACTCTCAGATTGAGGAGGATCACTTTAAGCATTTGTATTTGGTGTTGGAGACGCTGAGGAGGAATCAACTATACGCCAAGTTCTCCAAATATGAGTTTTGGTTGTCCTCAGTAGCGTTCCTTGGTCACATAGTCAGTGGAGAGGGAATTGCGGTGGATCCGGTGAAGATTGTTGCTATACGAGAGTGGCATGTGCTGTCTAAGGTAGCGGAAGTACGAAGTTTTCTGGGGCTTGCCGGTTATTACAGGCGCTTCGTGGAGAACTTCTCGTTGGTAGAGTTACCCCTCATGACTCTAACAAGGAAAGATCAGAAGTTTGTTTGGACGCCGGAGTGCGCCCGAGCTTTTGAGGAGTTAAAGAGTCGGTTGACCATGGCGCCTGTGTTGAGTTCGCCGAGTGGGGTCGAAGGCTTTGAGATCTACAGCGATGCTTCAGGCAGTGGATTGGGTTATGTCCTACTGCAGCATGGAAGTGTGAAAGCTTATGGCTTGCGACAGCTGAGGGTGCATGAGAGGAATTATCCGGTCCATGACTTGGAGTTAGCGGCCGTGATATTTTCCCTGAAACTGTGGTGGTATTACATGTATGGGGTGAAGGTCGATATCTATACCGACCACAAGAGCATGAAATACTTGTTGGATCAAAAGGATCTGAACATGCAACAACGGATATGGATAGAGTTTCGGGGGGACTACACATTCAAGATTCATTATGTGCCTGGGAAAGGCAATGCGGTTGCGGATGCGTTGAGTCGCAGGGCCCCAACTCAAGCCAACTGGCTGTCGGTTCATGATGAGCGTTTGGTTCGGGAGTTTGAGGCGTTGGAGATCTCTTGTGTTGACAAGCAGTCTAGTGCCGAAGAGCTATTGAACTGGACAGAAGTTCAGTGTGACCTGGCTGATTGGATTCGGCAGGCTCTGGATTTGGATGGACACATGAAGCAAATCATGGTTGAGGCTTTGGATGGGTCAAATTCCCAATTTGAGGTTGTGGATGGATTATTATGGAAGGACAGTCGTTTGTGCATCCGGAATATGGGAAAATTGCGGGTGGAATTGTTGTACGAGGCTCATCATACCAAGTACTCGATTCACCCGGGGAGCATGAAGATGTACCGTGATATGAAGAAATTGTTCTGGTGGCCAGGACTTAAGAAGGATGTGGCACTGTACGTGGCAAAGTGTCAAACATGTGCCTTAGTGAAGGCAAAGTGCCAGAAGCCTGGAGGTTTCTTGAAGTCCATGCCTATTCCGGAGTGGAAGTTCGACGAAATTACAATGGACTTTGTGCATGGTTTGCCAAGGTCGCAGAAGGGAAACAACGCCATCTGGGTGATCGTAGATCGTCTGACGAAAGTATCGTACTTCATTCCGCATAGGAAGGATGATTCTGTGGAGAAATTGGCAAAATTGTATGTGGATAATATTGTGCAGCTTCACGGTGTGCCTCGCAGCATCGTGAGTGACCGTGATGGGCGGTTCACATCCAATGACTGGAGATTGGTTCAGTAGATGTTGGGAACAAAGCTGAGTATCAGCACGGCCTTTCATCCGCAGACGGATGGTCAGACCGAAACAATCAACAAGACGATGGAAGACATGCTTCGCCTGTGCGTTTTGGATTTCAGGAAGCAGTAGGAAGATCACCTGTACTTGGTAAAAATTCACTTCCAACAATAGCTACCGTTATCGTGGTTGGAAATGGGTGAGTCGAAGCTATATAAGCGGCAAGAAGTGGAAGATGCTACCTCGTTGGTACAAACTATTCGAGAAAGATTGCTAGTCGCTCAAGACCGGCAAGCTAGGTACTATAACGCCAAGCATAGGAACATGAAGTTCGCTATTGGCAACTGGGTGTACTTGAAGATTAAGACGTTCAAGGGTGACTCGCGGGTACGATGCTTGAAGAAGCTAAGCCCGAGGTACCTTGGACCGTTTGAGGTTCTGGAGCAGATTGGCGATCCAGCTTATCGATTGAAGCTTTCAGTGAAACTGGGTGGTCTACACGACGTATTCCACATATCGGTGCTGCGGAAGGCGGTGCAAGAGCCTTCGCAAGTGATTGCGGTCGATCAAGTACCGGTTGATAATGGATTGGCGACGAAGGTCAAGCCTATTTGCATTGAGGACTCGGAAGTCAAGCGATTGCGTAACAAGGAAATAAGGATGGTCAAGGTCCATTGGGACAACTGCGGTCGGGAGGATCTCTCGTGGGAGCGAGAGCAGACCATGCTTGAGGAGTACCAAGAGTTATTCCACTCAGGTACCATTTAAGTTTTGTTTATATCTTTCCTTTATGTAATTTCGGGACGAAATTCTTTTAAGAGGGAGAGAGCTGTAACGCCCCGAAACTCCAAAGTGGGACGGGTAGCGTTTTGAGACAACTTTGGAACTTGGTAGGGGTCACACAGCCTGGGACATGGGCGTGTCCCAAGGCCGTGTTGTGCTCGGGTTCGACGATGGCTGTGTGGTCAATGAAATTGTAGTCGACGATCGTCGAACAACGAACACGGCCGGAGACACAGGCGTGTCCCAGGCCGAATCCTACTCGTGTGGTTAGCCGTGTTGTGTTGGGGGGTGGAACACGGCCTAGAGCCCAGGCATGTTCAGCCTAACATGGGCATGTCAAATTCGACACGGGCGTGTCGAGTACCCATGTTCTCCTCGGGTTGGTGTTGGTCCTGTGTCGATGGAGGAACACGCCCCGCTACACGTGCATGTACTGGATAACACGGGCGTGTCAATCCTGACACGGGCATGTCGAGAGCCCGTGTTCTTTTCGGTATGCGACAGTTTCAGCGTCGAATAAGGCACACGGCCTTGGACACGGGCGTTTCACAAGCCGTGTTTGGCCCAGGTTTTTGATTTTATGTGCAAATTGTGGCCGTCCGTTTCCTTCCTTTGGGATCCAAGGGTCCTGGCTGATCCTGGCAGGGTTTAACCCAGGAATAGGGTATAGAGACCTTCATTTCTTTTAGGTTTTCTCTTTCTAAGAGTTCTATAGATATGGGAGAGCAAGGAAGAAGAAGGAGGAGAGATCCGGCCGTCAGTGGAGCTTCGAAGCCCCAAATTGCAAGCCGAGTTTGGATCTATGGAGATAAGGATGTTACGGTGCTTTTCATCCTCATAGATCTTCTTGGCGCCAAATAGGAATGCTAGGGTAACGATTCTCATCTTAGACATGCGAAGTCCTATTTTCCCTTGCATAAGAAGCCCGCTCTCGCGAGTTTACGGTGAGTGTGAGGTGTTCCTTCGAGTAGACATGAATAGTCCCCGTTGTTTTGCATGTAGAGTCCGTAATCGAGAAACAGACATAGGCATGATGTGTGAAGCCTACCCGGAAAAGTTGGTCTGGATCGGTGATGTTGCATTGCATGAATGACCAGAGAAGACTCCGCACCAATGGTTGTTTTTCGGGTTTTCTACGCGGTAGATTGCAATAAGGAACCTTGGGGGCTAACTCCGAGGTGCACCCAGAAAACTGGGCAAATGCCTTATTCTGCCAACATGGTGGCCTGGGTGCCAACTTGTACATCACTGAGTTATGTAAAGTGTGTGATCAGATTGGGACTCAGGAAAGCTTGACCCGCGCATATGGCTTAAATTGACGTTGCGGTGTGAGCAACGGGTTAGGCGGAACCGTACCCGCTCTATGTCGTTCGATACAAGTGACCTAAAGTACGTGGGACTTATCGTTGGAATAGATGGAGGGTCTTAGGCAAAGACCAGAAAGACTATAATGCTCACGAGAATTATCGTCCACGGGGCAGTGGTGAGACCGCGGACTTTGACTGGGTTCACCGAGAATGTACCCTGAGAGCATGGGGTGTATGGCCAATTGAGAAATAGAAGCATAAATGCAGTGTATAAATAGCTAGTCCACAAGTCACAACACTATCATCTATAATGAAAATGAAAGTACAATAGAGTCCAGAATGAGTACAACAAAAGAGAAAAGGGCTTATGCCCTGTACATGATATCAAATCTCTCTCTCTCAAAATGACAATAAAGCGGAAGCTAAACTATCATCAGAAAACTCATACCACATGACGACGAGCTGCAGTAGTAGTAGGCGGTGGTGGTATCATCTTCTAACGTCCTACCACCTCGTCCTGCTGGTCTGCTGGTGCTCCATCTACTCGAGCTCCTAAAATGTTTTGGTCACAACCGACCATTAGTCATAAAGACTAAGCCGTTTCCTCCACACCTCGCCCGCGCAAATCCTAGACACCGAGCGGGAGGACGAAGCGGAGGGCAACAAGGTGTATAATAAGAAACAGGTGACAGTGGATCTATACTAACAAGTATGTATAGTAACAAATATTTCTACTCTAGCAGTTCTATATATATAGCACATGTAAGGTATGAAGAACTGTACAAAAAATAAGTAAGGTGCTGTAAGTAAACAAGGTACTGAAAGTAAAACAGAGTAAAGAACGACAAGTAGAATATGCTACTGCTAAACTACTATCATAGAAGTACCTTAACTTATTTGAATGCCCATACAAACTTATAAGTTAAGGTTTCCAAATATAACTTATCATATAAAAGAGCCCATAATAATTTATATGATAAGGATCTATGATGCGTATGACCTAATTATGAATGTATGATATGCATGCGTTTTATGATTCATGCAAGTGCAACTCACACACATGACTCTGTGATCACAGACCTTTAGTTCCCACTTTTTGGAGCTAACATCACTCTCTGGTACCACCGTTGTGGCCATGATAGGAGTGGAGCGGGCGTTTCCACTCCTAGGTGGGTATACACACTAGCTACCAGGCTTAGACCTCCCATACGCCTCTATACATGTCCTAGGTGCACTCTAGAGTTTTTGCGTACTATTTGCTGGCTACCTACCAGTCTTTTTGGTCGAGTGTGCGCTTTTGTGGATCTTCCTCCAGACCGCAGTGTAAAACAACCCACTGGCCCCTCAAACTATTCATACCTCGCCAGAATCACCGTACTGCCATCGTGTGACAATTGGCCCAGTACCGCATGACCCGCCACAAGTTTATTTTTATGCACATGCAAGATATTCCAACCCGAGCCTCCAGCTTACAGGACCAACCCGTCCTGAAACCCTCCAACCCATCACAGGTGAGATTGTTCATCAATGCCTCAGTTCTGAATCCCTCCAACCCTTCATGGGTGAGAATGTACATCAATGCCTCAGTTCTGAATCCCTACAACCCTTCACGGGAGAGAATGTACATCAATGCCTTAGTTCTGAATCCCTCCAACCCTTCACAGGTGAGAATGTACATCAATGCCTTAGCCTATTAGACCACTCTTGTCTAATGTTTGTTATACCTAGCAATTTAGGGATAATTCCAGGACTGCCCAGGGCATGCCCGGTGAAGGGCTCTCGGGGGCACTAGGAACTACGATGGGCTGAAACTCAAAGTTTCTTTTCTCAAGGATATTTACTTTTATTAATGTCTACCCATGATCCATACCCACTCTCATTATTACTCTGGGACAAATACTTTAGAATGTTATCAAGAGAGCGATGGTCTTCCACCGATCTCCGTTCTAGCCACTATCCTTGAGATTTTCACTATACCACTCGTTATCAAGAAGTGACCTATTGGACACCAACCGAGATTCATCTTCCCAACATAGATTCCATCTCAACCGACAATCTTATCCCCTGAGGGTCCTAGTATTATGTGCTATTTGTTTTACTAAGCGTACCCATGACCTAATGTTGACCCATATGACGTGTCTTCCAAACTCTTGGGCCAAGTGCCCCTAATTATTTATCATGGTTTGCTATGATGTATGATATTGACCATCCTAGGTTTCATTATTTTTTCTAACAGATTAAGGACCTAAATTAATTCTTTTAATTGAGTGACCTGGGTCACCTTGCACATGATGTACTATCTATAATAGTCCAACCTACATAAGAAATTTATCAGGGATTCCATGATGTTAAATATGACTTCTTGCCCAGTTTCATAATTTTTCAATGTGAAATTCCATTTAATATCTATTTAATAATAAACCACAAATTGACTACTTTCCAAATGAAGTATTGTATTTATACAATCAGAAAATCTAGGAAAATTATTGAGGATCCATGTTGATATAATAAATCTAAATACTGAATTTCAAAATCCTAAACATTGATTTGACCTAACTTATATCCAAATGAGCAATATTACCAAAATGCCATTATTAGGGTTTTCAGCATATAGAGACATCCAAAAATTCTCAAATAATTTGACAGAGATTTAATCACATAAAGAAGCTACTGTAAATTTTTCCATAATATTTAAGCAAAAATTGTTCTTATTTTAAATTAATTTCCCTAATGGGCAAAATGGTAAATTTTACTTAAAATCCAAGTTAACGTCACTTAACAGTCCCCTAAATTTTTATAGAGGTGCTCAATGTCCCAATAAAGCTTGTGAAAAAATTGCAGAATTTAATAAATTCATATGCCCTAGTTTCAAATTTATTTCCTATCTAGGCATATTTTCCAATAATTCCAATTAATGGGATTCTTGATTCCAAAAATCCCAAACTTCCCATGGGAGGTATATTCCATCCCTATAAGCCTATGTCCAGAGTTTTATGGACATGCAATGGTCCAAATGGGCTAAATTCCCATTTTCTATTATTACTATAGGCACCCCAAATTTGAACATACCTATCTCATGCATGTGGGATTTCCCAAACATGAAGAAGTCAAAATGGCATGAAAGTTTTACCATGGTCATCTAATGACTCAATGGCCATGCCACCCAAATTTGGGGGCATTTGGAGTTGTAGATCTCCAAATATTCAATTAATTTAATAAATGATATTTCTCCAAAAACTATGGGAAAATGCTTTCCAAAAATTCCTATTTTTGGTCAGTACCTAAGTATGACCTAGTCACATGCATGAACAAAATCTCAGGTCATGATAACGTATGGTTTGGCCTGGGCACTCATTTAAAGATCTGCCCTAGCCTAGGACCAGTGTTGGTAGAATGACCCTACAGGGAGACCTACTGCTCAAAATTACATTTTTAGGGCGTCAAAACAAAGTTAAGACATAGTTTAACATGCAAGGTTCTGTATAAAATGTGACAGAAAAATAAATGAAATCAATATAATCACTATAGTTTAATATGGTCAAAATGGATGACATCCATGCATCTTCTCCAACCAGCCAACGCTCCAGATTGCCCCGACCAGGGCCGCCTTGATTTGGCTTTTCCCGGCCATCCGGCCACCTCCCTGGCCGGACACCACCACTACCACCTCCGTTGAGGTGGTGGCCATCGATTGGCGGTGACTTGGCCACCGGAGGCGGCGGTTTCCAACAAACCCGAACACCTCAATTTCATAGATTTTTCTTGATTTCCTCTCATGGGATCAGGCTCATTTGAGGCTCATATCTCTCCTAGTAGATCTAGGAAACTAGCACGGGGTGAGGGGAGGTGAAACGGACCTATAGCCGGGCTTGGCAACGCGTGCGGTGGTGGTGTGCCATGGCCGACGATCTCTCCGACGAGCTTGCCCCAAGATCCGATTCTCCACAGTTTGCCTCAATCCAGGACTCGATTTCCACTTCTCCCGACCTTCTGAAGCTGATGGTGAAGTCAAATGGGGGTGAAGAGGGTTGGTTGTGCTGTTTTGAGCATGTGTAAATTCGGCCTAGCATAGGATGTTTCACCATGGTTGCCATGTGTCATGGAGCTTGCTGAAAATGGCTGGGAAATGATGTGTGAGCTCAGAGGAAGGCTTGGGAAGATAGGAGGAGGGCCACATGGCCTTTATCCCCCATTTTCCTCTCTTTTCTCTCTCCTACATTTAGCAAATTCCTAAACTACCCCCATGCATGTCACTACCCTCCAAAACTAGGGGTAGGGGATGTAATTTGTCCCTTGGCCTTTTCATGGGCTTTGGATTATGGGCTTAGCCCATTGGAATGGCTTGGCTCATATCATTTCCTCTCTTTAATCCCTAAATTGACTTGTTGACTTTTTTAGGTTGACTTGGTCAATATGATGAGTGGGCTGGCCCCACTTGATGGTCATGGACCTAATGGTACCACCCAACTTGGGTTGGGCCATGGTGGTGCCCCACTTGGACTAATTGGGCCTTTAGGTGTAGGTTTGACTAAATTAAGGTTAGGATTGACTTGGGTCAACTTGGGTCAATAGGTGACCCAATGACATGACTTATGATTCACTTAGATTGTTATTAGGGTTAGGGGTATAGTGGTGGGACCAATGTGTAGCTAAGACCCTAATTTGGGTTAGTTTGACTTGGGTTAACTTGAGCCCTATAGTGGGTCCATGTGACTACACCCTAACTCCATGGTTCAAACCTAGCCTAAACCCATGCCCCCACCACATGCCCTAACCCAATCTAAGTAAAGGGGTCGAATAAGAAATGAGATGTTACACTAGCTAGCCGAGAGGCCGTGCGTATGGACCGATTGCCCCTTGGAAAATGGATTTCCCCACTAACCCTCGAGAGAGGAGGTACGAAACTCTACCGGATTGGGTTCCCCGCACAATAGCGAGGTTCTTAGCATAATGCGAGCATTAAGAGGAATCCTTCATCAGACGAGAGCCCGGTCGAATATTCTTAATATTCAGGTGAGCGATAGTCCTAGAGATAGGTGAGCTCATGTTTGTGGAACCTCCACGGTCAAGTCTCTGCCTTAATTAATTTGAAATTTAGGATATCTTTTTATTAAAAGTTTATTTTAGTTCAAATTCTTTTACATAATGTTGCGCTAAGTTATTCATCGGCTCCATTTATTGCTTTTATTTTCTGCTCTTATATATATATATATATATAATATCCCGACAAGATAATTTTCGGTAAAATAATGTTCCCTCCAGGAAGAGTAGAAATAATCAACCCGACCCCGAGAACAATACGACCCCGATATTCCTTACCAGAATATCATGTACTATACGTGATAGGTTCACTTGCCTCCTTTCATTAAAACTCGATTTCAACTGTTTTTATTTCTTTGTTTTGTGCATTTCTACTATATTCTAGCGATAAAAATGTATTTGTTTTAATTTTCCAGCCACTTTGTTTTTCGCTTTTATTTGCAAAACTTTTTGCTCCTTTAATTTTTATTTTGTCTTTTTATGCATTTCTATCACATTCTAGCAGTAGAAATGTAGTTGTTTTAATTTTTAGATAACTTCATTTTTCGCTTTTTTTTGTATGTATGCGTGCATGTATGAGATAATTTTTATAGCTTTTATTCATTCCTGTAGAGAATGTGCGTGTATGGGTTAGTGTTTATCGCTTTCTTTCATTTTTGTAGAGTGCGTGTATGTGTGTGTGTGTGTTTTATTTTCTGTAGAGTGAGTGTGTTTTTATTCAAGTAGAGTGTATGTGTGTTTTATTTCTGTAGAGTGGGCGCGTTTAAATTTCAGTAGAGTGTGTGTGTGTGTGTGTTTATTTCAGCAGAGTGAGTGTGTGTGTTTTTAATTTCATGTAGAGTGCGTGTGTGTGTGTGTTTTTATTTTTGTAGAGTCCGTGTGTGTGTTTTCATTTCTGTCGAGTATGTGCGTGTGTGCATTTATTTTCTCCTACTCGTTTGAGTAGGACTCGCTTTCATTTCCCGCCTACTCGTTTGAGTAGAACTCGCATTTATTGCTTCCATTTCCCCCTACTTGTTTGAGTAGGACTCATAATTTACTGCTTTATTTACTGCTTTCATTTTATCGCTTTCTTCCCGCAAGCCGTCCCTAGGGGTGAGCATGAAAAACCACAAACCGCAAAAACTGCCCGCACCACAAAAATCACACTGATTTTTAAACCGCACCGTGTAGTTTAGGTGCGGTGCGATTTTAAACTATTACAAACCGAGCGCGGTTCGGTGCGGTGCAGTTTTCGGATTTTGAAAACCGCACCGCACCGAATATTTTGTGTATTTAATTTTGAGAATTGATATTAGCAGTCCTTAAATGGATATTCGCAGTCCAAAATGAAATGAAAAATCCTCCTTTATGAAACCCCTTATTATTTAGCTCGCACCCCAGGGTTTACTGTTTCTCACCCCCGAACGCTGTCTCCTTCGCGATCCCAACCTCGTCGGCCCCTGTTCACCCCGGACGCCGCCTCCTTCGCGATCCCAACCTCGTCGGCCATTGTTACCCATGTCGGCAGGATCTGCGACCCTTGCGCAGGAGACTTCTTCACTGTGGACGTTCCCGGTGGCGCCGGGCGAGAACTCGTTGCAGCCAGCTCCCTTGCAGTTTATGTCGAGGATCAACATCCCGGGGATGGAGTTTCAGAGCGGCCGAGGGGGGAGTGAGATGCCGATGGGGTCGATGTTTCCGGCGGCGCAGCATCTAGGGCTAGGGATTGTTGATTCGAACCTTGGAATGTTGGGTACCATTAATGCATATAACCGTAGTGGAGGTGGCAGGGAGTTGATGAACTCCGATCATGGTCCGACGATGGATCGACGTCGACAGCAGCAGCAGCAGCAAGGTTCGGAAAGTGGAGGCAGAGATCGGCATAGCAACTCTCAGTAGAGGGAGATCAAATCATAAGTGGGGAGATTAATTCTCACTTCTACCTATGAACTTTGTTTGGACTGCGAGTTTTATTTTGGACTACGATTATAATCTATGGACTGCGACTAGAAGTGGACTGCGAATAGCCATTTATGGACTGCTAATATCAATTCTCTTAATTTTTTATAATTATGTGACGTCACATTTAAGTATATTAAGTAAGAGTTGATAGATTTATAAGATATATTACCGTCAGAGTTTTTATAATTAGGTGAGATATTTTGCTGAATCATCTCTTCCACACACACTATATTGGAATAAAGGCTTAAAACTATAAGGAAAACATGATGTATGTATTAGCAGGAATATGTCAAGATATGGCATAATGACGACAAATGATCCATATAGCCGACCACACTATAGTGGGACAAAAGGTGAGTGTTGTTGTATCTCTTCCACACACAGACAACTTGGATACCAATTAGAACAGTCTTTTTAATAATCTAAATTAAAACAAAATATTGCATAAGAAGGGTTGATATATAAAGATGAATGAATCTCATACAACAAAGTTTAGCGTGAAAATATTTGTCTATAAAACATGATATTCACAAAATATTATATAGTTAATAAGTTAGTATGACATCTCTAAAAAGAAAGACAAATAACTGCATCAAAATTTATGAAAATGAAATCACTTGTTGTAATAAAATGATGTAATTTAATATAATAAAGAGAGAAAAACAGCAAAACATAAAAGAACTCATAAATTATCAAGCAACATTTATAGTTCTGATGCTTACCTGTAGTCTATGTAAAATACATGTTAAAAACCGCACCGAAACGGCAACCGCATCGCAAAAATTCTCACCGAACCGAAACCACACCGCATAATTTCGGTGCGGTGCGGTTTTGCTCGGGCAAAAACCGACCCCTTACGGTGCGGTTGCGGTTTGGGCCAAAACTGCACCAAACCGCATCGTGCATGTTGATGCGCGAAAACGGCACCAGGTAGCTAACACGGAGGGGGTATGTACAGTCTCACAGGCTAGGAGAGGAAGAGGACGAAGGCTGCGGGGGAAGAGGAAGGAAGGAAGCTTCTGAGTGCTCGAGAGTGGAGCAAGCGCTTGTCAAGGAGGTTGCGGGGATAGAGGAGAGAGTGCTGAGAGCAGCCGGGAAGGCTGATGAGAGAAGGAGGTTGATCAGGAGCTGTTGAGCAGATGGTTACTATGGCAGTTGTGCTTGCAGGTTAATTGTCGAGGGAGCTGAGCTGAGCTAGGAAGAAGAGAGAGAGAGAGGGGGCCTCTAGCAGCGACAACAACATACTTCGCCCGCCGCGGCTTAAACGCCACTCTTGCGACGGGCTTTCCTTTTATTAATAGCGAGAGTTAGAACATGCTAATACACCTTTACAAGAAAGCAATAAAGGGTACAAGAAGGAAGCTGACAGCTAAGGAAGAAGAATGCCAGAGGAGGCCGCGCGGACTGGAGAACGAAGCTGGCAGGCCGCGCGGTTAAGGGAATCGGGAGACCGCGCGGACTGGAGAACCAGAGACTGGCAGGCCGCGTGACTAAAGGCGCTGAGACGGGTGCGGTCTGAGAAACGGATTACGCAGGAGGAGGACTTGCTGGCTGACTTCGAGCGTGAGCATCTTGGCGATGACGAGACCTCCCTCATATGAGAGGCATGAGGGGCTATCTATAGGCCCGAGGAGGTAACGACTTACGGTGACGTTACCCTCGGTGAGACGGTAACTTGTGCGAGATGGAGACGGAGTCCACCGAGCCCGCCATAGGCCGCGCGGACTGGGGCTTGGTACTGAAGTCGGAGATACTATCGGCTAAATGGGAGACTCAGTGGCGGACTGCGATGTGGGTTCGCGGAGTCTGTCACTGCTGAGCAGGGACTGTCCGCCTACTGCTGGGGTGGTGGATGCTGGAAGCTATGTGGCGGACTGCGAGGAGAATACGCGGAGACCGCCACTGCTGAACTGATCGAGTGCGAAGGGTACGAGCAGGAGAGTGCCCGCAGAGTCTGGCGAGTCTGCACGAGGTTATGCAGACTGGGACTGCCTTCTGGAGGATTTGATGCCTGGCGGGCTAGAAGGAGTCCGCCACTACTGTCTGAGTCCGCACTAAGACTGCGGACTGAGGGAGAAGTCTGCTACTACTGGATGAGCCTGTGAAAGGCCTGCGGACTGAGGAGTTGACCCCGCTACTACCGAGAAGCTGATGCTCGCTAAGGAAAGGGTGGACTGCATAGAGAGTCCGCCAAGTCCGTCGAGTCCGCGGCTGCTGCAAGGTCGAGTCCGCTTATGTTGGATATGGAGAGCCTGGCTGTTGAGGCTGTTGGGGTTCAGCGGTGAAGGCGGACTGGAAGTCTTCATCGCACTTCGAGTCCGCCCAGCTCGCGAGGGACTTGGACATTGCTGCTGGTCTTGGCGGGTAGTCGGAGTTGGAATCCGCGCTCTGTAGGCGGGTTGGAGGAGTAGGCTGCCCGTTTTTCTGGGTGAAGGGATATGCGACCTATTGCCGGCCTGGGGTAGGTAGGTAGTTGAGTCCGGCAGAGAGAGACCTGCGGATACAACCTTGCGGTTAAGCTGAAAAAGCGCGCGGCCTGCAGAGGGAGACTGTGGAAGCAGTCCGCAGGCCTTGCCGACCAAGGGAAGGCGCGCGGCCTGGTCGGTCAGACCGCTGAGACCGCGCAAGCCGCGCGGCCTGAGCGGACAGAGAATTCTGTCCGCCCTCCCTAGGGAATCACGGTCTTCAGGAGGAACCTGTGGCAGGCCGTGACGAGCGAGCTGGCTCCCTTGGAAAGGATCGCCGATTTCAGGGTTAACATAATCCCCGCACTTTTTAAAGTTCCAAATAAAACTTCGAAAAAGTTGGAGACCCACGAAAATCATGATCCACCCCAAAGGAAAGAGAAGGGGCAAGGAGAGATAGAACCTAAAGCCTCTCCTTAGGAGTTTGGTGTTGTCTATCTAATTTCCTGCAAGAGGAAAGTTAGGGTAGACATGTATGGGAGGTACACCTTGCACGTACCTGGGTTTGCCTTTGTAAAATGAAGAAGGTATATCTTCTACTGAGTTCTGTAAAATGATGGTGAGGAAAGCACAGAAGCATAATGACTTACAAGTACCTGATGGAGGCTTGCAAGCACCTGTTATCCTCTATAAAAAAGAAAGGATGAAGGGTATAAAAGAAGGAAAAAATGAGCTGCAAGTACCTGGAAGGGACTTGCAAGTCTTGGCTGGTTTCTGCAAAAGAAGAGTTAAAAGTAGGCACAGTATATGAAAGTAACTTGCAAGTACCTGTGAAGACACTTGCAAGGGTCTGCTGATCTCTGCAAGAAGAGAGTTAGGAGCAGGCAAAAAACATGAGAATAGCTTGTAAGTACTTGATGGAGAAACTTGCAAGGACATGCTGATCTCTGCAAAGCGAGGGTTAGAAGCAGGTATTGTATACAAAAAAATAAGCTGCAAGTGCCTGGAAGAGGCTTGCAGGTGTCTGCTAACCACTGCTAAGAAAAGAGTGAGCAGCAGACATAGAATAATGAATCAAACTGCAAGTACCTGGATGAGACTTGCAGGTGTCTGTTGATCTCTACAAAGAGAAGTGTCAGAAATAGATAATATACGAAAGAAGCTTGCAAGTACCTGGGAGAAGGCTTGCAAGTGTCTGCTAGTCTCTGCAAGAAAAGAGTTGGGAGCAGACAAAACATGAAAATAGCTTACAAGTACATGTGAAGAAGGCTTGCAGGTGTTAACTGTTGATGAGATAAGGCCGACATGACCAAATAATAAGGAAAATGCCTGATGAACACTTTATCATGAAGCCCAGATCAATAAATCGAGCGTTAACTGTTGATATGGCTGGATGGACATGATCAGATTAGTAGAGAAGGAACTTGACGAATTCTGCCAATCTTAACTAGATTGCAATAGCACGGCTTGATGATCGAGGAGAGTAAGATTCTTTGACCAATGTTTGATACCATTAGATTTTGATAAGAGTAATGAATAGCTCTGTGAACCATCATCTGATAGAGCTTGAGCAAGCGATGCATATAAGATGAGCATAAGTAAAGTGAATGCTGGAAATACTTTTGGTAGGTCAGATTAACCTGTTCACTTGTGAAAGAGTACAGTTGACAAAAAAAGGAGCACTAGCTATACTCCCTTGACAGAGCACAAAAGGGAGACATGTGCAAAAAATCCTAAGAAGGAAGCGACAGATGCACTGCTCTCTTGCCTCGAGTACAATCACTACTGATCAATGAGACAAGTTGCGCCAAGTGGCCTATTGCTTGTCTGTGGATTGATTAGTGGGGTTGTGGGAACCCGCGAAGGCACGGATCGAGAGTGCCATAGAGTGTTCGGCCATCACAGTCATGTGATGATCGAAGAGACAAGGCTACGCTTGATCACCATTGCTTGTCAAGCAAATATCATCATAACTGTAATGTATCCCTTGCGAAGCACAGCAGAGCTAACACATGGGGATCCCCTAGCACACACTCTGTGTCAGATGCCGGCTAGGATCCTAAGTATGAAGCCCAACATCATAGATTGAACGACTCCCACTACACATATGGGTATACTCCCGCCATATGTGGTCGAAGCAGTCGTGCCAGAGAACAATCTGCGGAGGGAGCATTTCAGACTTGGCGATATCTCATTGGTGTAGTGATCTCTTTGGCAAAGAGAAAAGATAGAATAGGAAGCATCACAAGAGGGGAACTGTGTAGGTATAAGATCCCAGATAAAAACTTTGTTAAAAAGCAAGGATGAACACTTAGAAGTGTTCTAAAATGAAAATGTTTGAAAAAACATGAAAGTAGCATAAGGGTAACCGATAGTGGGTGTGAGGAGCTTTGAGGACTCATGAATGTGATGGGTCACCCTTTTGGAGCAGATGTTGAATTTTACCCTCCTTCAGCATTTCTTGCACTAATCGCCGAAAAGCTCTGCAATCATCTGTTGCATGACCCTTTTCTTTGTGATACTCACAGTATTGGTCAGAGTTTTTGCCCTTCCGATCAGTAGGCTGAGGGCCCAAACTGCTTGTTTTGCTCTTGAATGTGTGAGTTGCCCCACCCAATGCATTATCAACTTTAGATCCTTTGCGTTGGAAGAGACGTTGACGACTTCGGAAAAATCCTCCTTTTTTAGCTTGCAATTGAAGACACTTTGGGGGAGAGTTTGAAGGTTGTTCGACAGGGTGCAAAACCTCTGGGCCTCTCTTCCTCCCAGTGGGAAGTTTAGGTGACTTCATTGGGTGATTGGAGGCGTACACGGTTGTTTGAGGGCTGAGTTTGCAGACACTTTATTTTCACTCGATAACTGGAAACTGTACAACGACTGTGGCCTGGCTGGATGGATAACTTGCCAGATAAGCACAAGGGCCAACTGGCAGAAGAGTCGGCATATTAAAATGTGAATTCCTCACTTTCGGGTTGACTATAGCAACTGGTGCTACTACAGGTTGAGAGTCTAGTTGCTGAATTATATTGTCTAGGGTGCCATTGATCGCTGCTATCTGCTGGGAAGTTTCCCGACGTGTCAGCAAGAGGGATTCCCAAAGAGCGTCTTCGCTGGTAGGAGGAATGTTCTGAGAGGGTTGGCGGTTTGACATGGCTAACTATCGTTATTCACCGTCTGATCGAATCTGAAGGTCGCGTGTTAACTGTTAATACGCGAAAATGACACCGAGCAGCTAACACAGAGGGGGTGTGTTCGGTCTCACAGGCTAGGAGAGGAAGAGGACGAAGGCTGCGGGGGAAGAGGAAGGAAGGAAGCTTCTGAGTGCTCGAGAGTGGAGCAAGCGCTTGTCAAGGAGGTTGCGGGGATAAAGGAGAGAGTGCTGAGAGCAGCCGGGAAGGCTGATGAGAGAAGGAGGTTGATCAGGATCTGTTGAGCAGACGGTTACTACGACAGTTCTGCTTGTAGGTTTATTGCTGAGGGAGCTGAGCTTAGCTTGGAAGAAGAGAGAGAGAGGGGGGCCGCTAGCAGCGATAACAACAGATTTCGCCCGTCGCGGCTTAAACGCCACTCTTGCTACGGGCTTTCCTTTTAATAATAGCGAGAGTTACAACTTGCTAATACACCTTTACAAGAAAGCAATAAAGGGTACAAGAAGGAAGCTGGCAGCTAAGGAAGAAGAATGCCAGAGGAGGCCACGCGGACTGGAGAACGAAGCTGGCAGGCCGCGCGGTTAAGGGAATCGGGATACCGCGCGGACTGGAGAACCAGAGGCTGGCAGGCCGGCGACTAAAGGCGCTGAGATGGGTGTGGTCTGAGAAACGGAGTGCACAAGAGGACTTGCTGGCTGACTTCGAGCGTGAGCATCTTGGCAATGACGAGACCTCCCTCATATGAGAGGCATTGGGGGCTATTTATAGGCCCGAGGAGGTAACGGCTTGCGGTGACGTTACCCCCGGTGAGACGGTAACTTGTGCGAGATGGAGATGGAGTCCGCCGAGCCCGCCATAGGCCGCGCGGACTGGGGCTTGGTACTGAAGCTGGAGCTGCTGTCGGCTAAATGGGAGACTCAGTGGCGGACTACGATGTGGGTTCGCGGAGTCCGTCACTGCTGAGCAGGGACTGTCCGCCTACTGCTGGGGTGGCGGATGCTGGAAGCTATGTGGCAGACTGCGAGGAGAATCCGCGGATTCCGCCACTGCTGAACTGATCGAGTGTGAAGGGTGGGAGCAAGAGAGTGCACGCGGAGTCCGGTGAGTCCGCACGAGGTTATGCGGACTGGGACTGCCTTCTGGAGGATTTGATGTCTGGCGGGCTGGAAGGAGTCCGCCACTACTGTCTGAGTCCGCACCAAGACTGCAGACTGAGGGAGAAGTCTGCTACTACTGGCTGAGCCTGTGAAAGGCCTACAGACTGAGGAGTTGACCCCACTACTGCCGAGAAGCTGGTGCTCGCTAAGGAAAGGGCAGACTGCATAGAGAGTCCGCCAAGTCCGTCGAGTCTGCGCTGCTGCAAGGTCGAGTCCGCTTATGTTGGAGATGGAGAGCCTGGTTGTTGAGGCTGTTGGGGTTCAGCGGTGAAGGTGGACTGGAAGTCTTGATCGCACTTCGAGTCCGCCCAGCTCACGAGGGACTTGGACGTTGCTGCTGGTCTTGGCGGGTAGCCGGAGTTGGAATCCGCGCTCTGTAGGCGGGCTGGAGAGTCGGCTGCCCGTGTTGCTGGGTGAAGGGATATGCGACCTGTTGCCGGCCTGGGGTAGGTAGGTAGTTGAGTCCGACAGAGAGAGACCTGCGGATACAACCTTGCGGTTAAGCTGAAAAAGCGGGCGGCCTGTAGAGGCGGACTGCGGAAGCAGTCCACGGGCCCTGCCGACCAAGGGAAGGCGCGTGGCCTGGTCGGTCAGACCGTTGAGACCGCGCAAGCCGCGCAGCCTGAGCGAACAGAGAATTCTGTCCGCCCTCCCTAGGGAATCACGGTCTCCAGGAGAAACCTGGGGCAGGCCGTGACGAGCGAGCTGGCTCCCTTGGGAAGGATCGCCGATTTCGGGGTTAACAGTGCACATCCCGAGCCGTCCCTATTCTGATGAGTGGCTAACCGCTCTTAGCCCTCAGTATCGAAGAGCATTGGGACAGATAAAATAATTTTAAATAATTAAAGGTCCTGTTTTTCTAATTAATTAAATTTCTTAAGGTTTGCCCCGGGTTTACGACACGTAAAACCACATATCGATGTGTGGACTCTATTTTCGTAGTCCATACGCTAGCTAGCCGAGAGGCCGTGCGTATGGACCGATCGCCCCTTGGTAAATGGAGTTCCACACTAACCCTCGAGAGAGGAGGCGCAAAACTCTACCGAATTGAGTTTCCCATCCAAAACGGGGTTCTTAGCGTAATGTGGGCATTAAAAAGAATCCTTCGTCGGACGAGAGCCTGGTCGAATAGCCTTAATGTTCAGGTGAGCGATAGTCCTAGAGATAAGTGAGCTCATGTTTGTGGAACCTCCACGGCCAAGTCTCCGCCTTAATTAATCTGAAATTTAGGATGTCTTTTTATTAAAAGTTTATTTTAGTTCAAATTCTTTTAGATACCGTTGTGCTAAGTTATTCATCGGCTCCATTTTAATGTTTTTATTTTCTGCTCTTATATATATATATATTTATAAATAATATCCCGACAAGATAATTTTCGAAAAAATAATAGTCCCCTCCAGGGAAGAGTAGGAATAATCAACCCGACCACGAGAACAATACGACCCCGATATTCCTCATCGGAATATCCTGTACTACACGCGATAGATGCACTTGCCTTTTTCGTTAAAACTTGATTTCAACTATTTTATATCCAAATAATAAATCTGCGCGCCCTGTCTTCCTAAATAAAACCAAATCCGATTTTTCTAAATAAACAGCACGGGTCGCCGCGTGTCCTAAATAATTTTGGAGTTTTAACCTCCATCAAGTTTTTGGCGCCGTTGTTAGGGAATCTACGTGTTGTTATTTCGAACTCTGGATGTTGAAACCGAAAATCAGTCTCCTGTGGAGTTCGACCCGTGGGGAAGGGGTGACCGCGCACCTACTACCCTCAAGCGAACGATCTAGGCACAAGACTAGGAACACAAGGGACAGACCCTAGGTCTCAGCGTGGAGGACCCGCCGCATACCCGGAAGAGTAACAAACTCTTCCCCTCCCAAGCCAAGGGCTGAGCTAAGGCACCTTCGGAGGGCTCTCTTGGCCGACCGGAACATCTAAGGAGGATCTCAAGATCCACTCCTTAACTAGAGGTGCCACCTTGGGTCTATGTAAAATGTTCCCCGCCCGCCTATTGGTGCAATCCCGCCGAGCAATTCTACGACACGCTGCCCAAGTTGGGTCACTAACAGCGGAACTCCGCTATTCTGAAAGGATGACAACATGCCATCAGGGGCTTCCTGGAAACTATACCTCGGGGCCACCACGGGGCGAGCGGTTCACGAGCACACCACTCGCCCATGACAGAAGAAATAAACTACACATCCACAGAGCATCACAGATATTAAAAAATATTACAGGAATATGAATTCCATACTTAGCACGCAGGCCGGCAATATAAACAAAAAAGGCCTTCGAGGGCCGGCACGAGCTCGGTCTTAAGCCCGCTATTCCCCGCTTGGTACTGCAACACCTGTACGCCAACGTCTCGACGAGCGGCGGCCAACTAGGCATCGGTTGGCTAACATAAGCGGGCCAAGCATATTGCGCACACCCCCTTTTTTGGGCTATGGTGCGCATTCCCTGCAAGCGGCTAATAAACAACTTACTCGGAGTCTTCTCCGGGAACCCCAGAATATCACCAATCCGGCTCACACGTCCGGATGGGCTTCACACAGCATGCCTAAACCCGTACTTACGCTTCCGGGTACTAATGCAATTAACTGCGGGGACGTACACGTCAACCTGTCGGGAAGCTCCCTTCCCCCCACCCGTTGGTGGAGGGGGACTTCCATGCAAATATGTAAACTTAGGGCTTCACCTGCCCAAGTAGAAACATCGTTACTCATGTCGCATGCATGGCGGCGGTGTCGGGAGGACAAATCTGGGCCGAGCCTCCTGCCGACGATGGGAGAGAAAATCCCGATCTCACTAACGGTGGCCGATTCGAGCTCCGGACGGCGGAGCTATGCTGTACGAGGCCGATCATGGCTCCAAGTGGCCGACCTCTACTGTATGAGGCCGATTCCGGCTCCAAGTGGCCGGCCTTGCCCTAGGCGGCGACAGGAGGAAAGAAGGGAGGTGGCGTCGGGCACTGCTGCAGGCCGGCGGGACAGAGAGAGACGAGCGTGCTTGCTTCTCCAGGCCGAGAGAAAGAGAGAAAGGCGGCGCTCGGGCCGCTGCTCCAAGCCGAGAGAGAGAGAGGGAGGCGGGGCTCGGGTTGCCACTACAGGCGGCGGCGAGAGAGAGGAGGTGGGAGCTCGGGCTGCTGCTTGCCGGTGGCGACCTGGACAGAGGGAGGAAAGGCGGCGCTCGGGCTGCTGCTCCGGGCGGCTGAAGAGAGAGAGAGAGAGAGAGAGAGAGAGAGAGAGAGAGAGAGAACGCTCGGGCCGCTGCTCCAGGCCGAGGGAGAGAGAGGGATGCGGGGGCGGGCTTGCTGCTGTAGACGGCCGGAGGGAGAGAGATGGGGGAGGCGGGCGGCGGCGGCTGGACTCTAGGTCCACGGGCTAGGGTTCCCCCACTTTCCGATTTCTCCCTCGCTTCTATTCTTCTTTTTCCTTTTTTTTCTCCTGTCCCGTCCCGACCCCCCTCTCCGCCCCTTCTTCTTTTTTCTTTTTTTTATTCCCTCATCTGCTCCTCTCTCTACCCCAGTCCCCTATACATATATATAATATATATTATATTATAAATATAATATATATTATTATATTATAAATATAATATATATTACTATATTATAATATCAATCGAACATCTGTAAAAAGCCTACACGTACAAAACCTCCGCACGCACACACGAGGACCCGCACGCCTTCGAACGGGGTCGCACCAACTAGTCGCCCATAACACGCCCTAGGCATATTTGGGGAGGGTCACACTCGCCCGGCTACGGGGTTGTACACAATCCCCGCCCTTTTCGAGGTTGGTATAAGCTCGGAAAGAATCATCCAACCCAACGTATCCGGCGAGTGGGAGCCGACCCAAAAAACAAAACTGAGAGAAACTGAAATCTGCACTTGGAACATCAATCTCTCCATGACCTTTATGATCTTTTTGAATCAATCGATACCTTTTGGCTCACTGCTATTGAATTGCCCTCTTACCATTACTTACAACAAGTATATAATTTCTCGTGATATCGTGAAACAACTGTTGGGTACATTGGAAAATGTGTACAAGATTTGAATAAGCCTCACCCTACTCAATGATATACATCAAGGTGTATTTGATGTGCTTTGAGTTTATATGTGCAGGTTAAGTAATTGCAGGAAATGCAGAAAAGTTTCTAAGTCCATGTGTCGACACCTAGAGGTGAAGTGTCGCCACTTATGAAGGCTTGTGTCGACACCTAGAGAAGCTGTGTCGATACTTGGATTAATTGTGTCGACACCAGGAAAGGCAAAGTCGACACCAAAAGAAAAGTGTCGACACATACAGGCAGTGTCGACACACTGTGAAGAATTGTCAACATAATCTGTGTTGACACTTAGAGGCAGTGTCGACACCCAGAGAAGTTTTGTCGACATCAAATGTGTCGACACCAGGAAGCTGTGTCGACACTCAGCAAGCTTCAACAAAGTTAAAGTACTTGTGTCGACACAAAGGAGATGTGTCGACACTCAGCAAGTTTCAACACAAGAAGGCTTGTGTCGACACAAAGGAGATGTGTCGACACTCAGCAAGTTTCAACACAAGAAGGCTTATGTCGACACAAAGGAGATGTGTCGACACTCAGCAAGTATCAACAATAAAAGAAGATGTGTCGACACAAAGGAGATGTGTCGACACACAGCAGAATTCAACTAAGTGTTTAAGAAGAAGTACTTGTGTCGACACACAGAATCAATGTCGACACATTCAACAGAAGGCTTGTGTCGACACATAGAATCAGTGTCAACACATTCTGAAGAAGCAGTGTCGAGAAGCTGTTACAACAACACAAGGAGTTCTGTCGACACCATCAAGGCTAGTGTCGACACTTAGTTCACTTGTGTCGACACTTAGTCTATTTGTGTCGACACATAATGACTATCTGTCTCGACACTTTCAAACAGTGACAGTCATTTCAAGAAGTGACTGGATGACCTGACAGCTGTCATTTCAACCGGTCAACTGCAACTATCAGAGCTGTCAGGAGGTTGTTAGAAACCGCATCAGCCGGTCACCATGGTGAAAGCTTATATAAAGGCTTTTTCTTTCAATAGGGTGTAAGAAAAAAGAAAGATCAATCAATAGATTATTCATTGAAGATCAATAACATATTGAAGATCTACACATAGATCTAACAACACAAAAGAAGAAGACCTTCGATAGAAGATCTAAGAAGTTGGAGAGAGAGCTCCTTCTAAGAAGAGCAGCTGCTGAACCAGGCTGCAAAGTAAGATTCAGATTGAGATCTGAATCTCAAGACAGAAGTTGATTGAAGATCATCTTCACAAGAGATGCAACCCTACTGAGTTCTAATTCAAGAAGCTTTGAAGAAAGCTAAGGGAGGTTGATCTCTGTCAAGTTCTTCCAAGAATTCATCAAGAAGCCAGTCAACTCATCTCTCTCTGTCAGGGTTGTGGTTAATTACTTTGTATTATCAAATTCCTGTAGGATCTTGTATAGATCTGAGTTGTAAGCCTAAATCTATAAAGGCTGAGTGTAGGAGACTGTGTGCTCTGAGTGTAGGTCTTGTTGAAGACTGAGATAGGGCTTTGTGCCTGAGTTGTAGGAGACTTTATTCTCTGAGTGTAGGTCTTGTTGAAGACTGAGTGGTAGGGCTTTTTGCCTGAGTTGTAGGAGTGGGGACACTCTGAGTTATAGGAACCTATTTGGGGTTTTGAGCTGTAAGATCTGAGGAGAAGTGCTGAAGTTAGGCCGAATCTAGTACACTACTAGATAGGCGAAGGGGGAAAGTGGATGTAAACAGACCTTGGGGAACCACTATAAATATTGTGTGCACTCTGTGTATGTTTGTTTCTGTAGTTACTGTGTTGTGATAGTTGTAGAATTGCATTTACTATACAGTGTTTCTGCCTTAAAATTTAGAAAGGAAAAGTACACATAGTCACCCCCCCTCTAGGTGGTTAGGCACTATTTATTTCAAGTGATATCAGAGGCAGGTTACTCAAAAATGGACATAACAGTCTGAGTAAGATCCTGAAGGCAGATTCAGAATAAACAAGAATCAAGAAAATGGGTTCTAGTGAGAATCACAAAGAGCCGGGGTCCATGAAATTGCCAATATGTAGAAAAGAGATATTTGACATTTGGAAAGATAGGGTTAGACTCTTTATGGAAGCATCTGACCCAAGGATATACATTACAGTTAAAGAAGGCCCATATGTGCCAATGAATATATCCATTCTGGATGCAAATCAGAAAACTCCCAAGGACTTCTCTGAAATGACAAAAGATGAAATCATTCTGGCCACTATGGACAAGAGAGCCCAGAATATTATTGTTAGTGTCATTGATGATGCAACATTTCAGAACTTAATTCATTGTAAAACCTCTAAAGAAATGAGAGACACCTTAATAGTTTATATGGAGGGATCAGAAGAAGTAAGACAAGATATGAAGTCCTTGTTAAATCAGGAATATGAAAGCTTCAGACAAGGAAAGTCTGATAGCATTACAGAATGTTACAAGAGGTTCTATAGGATAGTCAATGAATTGATGTCCTATGGAAGAGAATTCAGCAACTATGAGCTGAATGACAAGTTCTTAAGATCCCTGACTAAGGACTGGGACACCAAGATTTGTGTCATTAGGGAAGTGGCCAAACTAACTGACATACCTCCTCCAACTTTGTTTGGAAAACTGTTATCTTATGAGATACGGTTAATGGCTAGAAAGGAGGAAGAGAAGACTACTAGAGTGGAGCATAAGGAAAGATCTATGGCCTTCAAGACTGAAGCCACTAGGAAGTATAGAAGCAAGTCTCCTTCTCCACCTCAAATAGTTGCTGAGACTGTGACAGATAATTTAGAAAGCAAGAATTCAGATAGCAGTGAAAGTGATGAAGACTTTGCTGCTTTTACTAGGCATTTTCAAAAGTTTTTGAAGAAGAAGTAGTGGAGGTCTAAGCTTTCCACTTCTCAGCCAAAAGATGACTACTATCAGAAAAGAAAGTCATCAAGGATTGACAGAAGAAGTTCCATGCCAAGCAAAGCTACATATTCAAAAATTGTGTTCTATTGCTGCAATAGACAGGGACATGTAGTGGCTGACTGTCCTGAAAAGAGGAAGGAGTCAGCTGACAAAAAGAAGACTCAGTTTAAGGTCAAAAAGGAAAAGTCCTTTGTTGCTAAAAAAGACAAAAGTTTGACAGATCTGTCATCTTCAGAAACAGAATCAGAAGCTGAAGCCTACATTGGATTATTTGCTGAAGAGGAAGAAGATGAGTTCATGCAGCTAATGAACTCAATTTATGAGCATGAGGAACATCAGTGCAAGGGACTGATGGCTTTATCTGAAGGAGACAGGATCCAGGATCAGCCTGGACTAAGTAAGGTACAAAGTTGTTCTTCTAGTTCAATTTATAGTACTGAGTCAGAATCAGATACATCTGCATCAAGTGATGTGGGTGAGTCTGAATCTGAAGGAGATATTCATCAGTTAATTGATGAATATAGGGACTTGTTGCAGGCCTTGAAGAAAAGCAAAACCTTGGCCAAAACTCAGGCAAAGGAGATTGCTAGTCTTAAATTGGCTGCTGCTGATTCAGACAAGTTGTTAGATCAGAAACTGAATGAATTAGCCAGACTGAAGAACATTACTGTTATTCAGATGGGTACTATTACATTTAAGAATGATCAGATCAGAAATCTGGAGATTAGACTTCAGAAAGAGAAAGAGATAATTGCAAGTTTTTCTAAACCTAAATCTGTTTTACCCTTGATAGATGAGTTTATACCACAAAAGGGTAAGACTGGATTGGGGTTTAAAAAACCTGCCTGGACTGCTAGGTCCAAATCTAAGGGCAAAGCCCCAGCACTAAACAAGAAGCCTGCTGTAGATACTTCAGTCAGGGTTGTACCTAAACAAAGGTATAATAGGTTTGAGTGTTGGTGTTGTGGCAAGATAGGCCACTTTGCCATAGATTGTTGACACAATTCAAGTGTCAAGGAGAGTAGCAAACTGCCTGCTAGAAGAGCTACAGGTAGTTGTGTTAAAAGTCAGACTAACTTGCACCAAGGACCCAAGAGTTATTTGGGTTCTAAGGTTAAGTAATCTGTTTTGCAGGTGAGTCCAAGTGGCCATGCCCCTATATGGTACTTGGACAGTGGTTGTTCCAGGCACATGACTGGAACTAGGGGGTTGCTGAAGGACTATACACTTATCAAGGATGGCCCTAAAGTTACCTTTGGTGGTTCAGAAAAAGGAATCATCAAATGCTTTGGTAACATTTCTAGTAACCTGAGTGATTTATGTAAAGGGCTTATGTAAAGGGTTTGAAACATAACCTC
The DNA here is from genome assembly GCA_039583875.1 of Platanthera guangdongensis. Classification (NCBI taxonomy): domain Eukaryota; kingdom Viridiplantae; phylum Streptophyta; class Magnoliopsida; order Asparagales; family Orchidaceae; genus Platanthera; species Platanthera guangdongensis. The sequence continues at coordinate 44,401,854 of CM077150.1, read as the reverse complement.
ATTAGCATAAGTCAACTGAGTGATTTAGGATATGACATCTCATTTGTCAAGAAAGGTTGTCATATCAAAAGGTCAAGTGATCAAAAGATCATTCTGACAGGATATAGGAAGAGAAATGTCTATTGTCTTGGCTTTGTATGTGAGAACAATATTTCTCCTATTTGACTTGTAGCTGATGAGAAAGTCTCACATTGTGTTAAATGACACAAGAGGCTGCCTCATCTTAACTATAAGACAATTGGCCAACTCTTTAGCAAAGAGTTAGTGAGGAATGGTCCTCTAGTTAAGTGTATAAAGGATGGGATATGCTCAGCTTGTCAAAAAGGCAAGCAGACCAAATCCACCTTTCATAGCCTTGAGAACAAGGATTCTGTGAGGTGTTTATACCTCTTGCATATGGATCTTTTTGGTCCTATGCCAGTTCACAGCCTAGGTAGGAAGGTCTACACATTTGTGGTTGTATATGACTATTCAAGATATCCCTGGGTGTTCTTCCTAAGACAAAAATCTGAAACCTCAAGTATCTTATATAGTTTTGTTAAACAAATTCAGAATGATTGGACAGTACAGTGGCCAAAATCAGAAGTGACCATGGTACTGAATTTCAGTCTGAAAGTATGATAAAACTATGTGAAGAGTTTGGGATTTTTCAGGAATTTTCCTCACCAAGGACACCTCAGCAAAATGGTATTGCTGAAAGGAAGAATAGAACATTGATAGAGGCTGGTAGAACCCTATTGAGTGACACTTCTCTCCCAGAATATTTTTGGGCTGAGGCAGTAAACACTACATGTCATGTAATCAATAGGGCTACTATCACCAAAAGCCACAAGAAGACCCCCTATGAGATTGTGAAGGGCAGAAAACCAAATTTATCTTATTTCAGGATCTTTGGTTGCAAGTGCTATATACTTAACAATGGACAGTCTTATCTAACCAAGTTTGCTGCCAAATCCCAAGAGGGGATCTTTGTTGGGTACAACAACAATAGTAAGGCTTATAGGGTCTACAACTTGATTACTCAAGTTGTAGAAAAGTCTGTACATGTAGTTTTTGATGAAGCAAGACTCATTAACTGTGAATTGCCAAGTAGTATTTGCAGCTCTACAGGTGTAACTGAGAGGATGGACAAGCTTACCATAATAGAAGGTTCTTCTGCAAGTCAGCAAGTGGAAGATGGTGGCTGCTGTCTAGGGGGAGTACAAGATTCTCCTGATGCTGAAGAAGACCAAGAGGTGCAGCTAAATGAATAGACTGAAGGTGTACAACCTGAAGACAGGCTGCCTCCAGCAAATAGACACTTAAAGGATCATCCAGCCAATCAAATAATTGGAGATCCCAGACAAGGAGTGCAAACAAGGAGCAGGAATCTAAGTACAACTCTTTACTCCAGTTTCCTATCCCAAGTAGAGCCAAAGAAATTTGAAGAAGTAGTTCTAGACTCTCATTGGATTGATGCTATGCAAGAGGAGCTGAATCAATTCAAAAGATGCAAGGTCTGGGAGCTAGTTCCTAAACCCAAGTACCACAACATTATTGGAACTAAGTGGATCTTTAGGAACAAGTTGGATGAGAATGGAATCATCATAAAGAATAAAGCTAGACTTGTTGCAAAGGGATATAGGTAGGAAGAAGGTATTGATTTTGATCAAACCTTTGCTCCAGTAGCAAGACTGGAAGCAATCAGGATGTTCCTTGCCTATGCAACATATCAAGGGTTCATGGTATATCAAATGGATGTTAAGTCAGCTTTTCTGAATGGAAATCTGAAGAAAGAAGTCTATGTAGAGCAGCCATCAGGTTTTATTGATTCTCTTAAACCTGATTTTGTATATAGACTTAGGAAGGCTTTGTATGGGTTAAAACAAACCCCAAGGGCTTGGTATGAAACGCTGTCTAGTTTCCTCATTGAGAACAAATTCTCAAGGGGGAAAATAGACAAGACTCTATTTCTTAGGGAATCTAAAGGCAAGATTATCTTAGTCCAAATATATGTAGATGACATAATATTTGGGTCTACAGAAAGTAGTCTTTGTAGAAAGTTTGCAAAACTTATGCAAGGACAATTTGAAATGAGCAGTATGGGGGAACTTAAGTTCTTCTTGGGTCTCCAAGTTAGACAGACTGAAGATGGCTTGTTCATATGCCAGTCTAAGTTCACCCTAGAGTTGATAAAGAAGTATGGTATGGAATCATCCACTACCATGAAAACTCCTATGGGGTCAAGCATGTCTCTAAGCAAAGATGATGTAAAGAAACTTGTAGATGAAACTTTGTATAGAGGGATAGTTGGCTCCCTACTGTATTTGACTGCTAGTAGACCAGATATCATATATGCTACATGTGTCTGTGCTAGGTACCAAGCATGCCCTAAAGAATCTCATCTGACAGCAGTCAAAAGGATTTTGAGATATCTTAAGGGCACACCTTATCTAGGCCTTTGGTACCCTAGAAATGGAGATTTTGTACTGACAGGTTATTCAGATACAGATTTTGCAGGCTGCAAGGAAGATAGGAAGAGTACTACAGGAACCTGTCAATTTTTAGGTGGAAGGCTGGTGTCATGGAGTAGTAAGAAGCAGACCAGTGTGGCTATCTCCACAGCTGAGTCAGAATATGTGGCAGCAGGAAGTTGCTGTGCACAACTTTTGTGGATTCAACACCAGTTAGAAGACTATGGTATTCAAGTAAGTAGAACACCTTTATTTTGTGATTCTACAAGTGCCATTTCTATTACAAATAATCCTGTCTCCCATAGTAGGACTAAGCACATAGAAATTAAATACCATTTTCTTAGAGAACATGTAGAAAAAGGAGACATTTCACTAGAATATGTTAAGACAGATAGTCAGATAGCTGATATGTTTACTAAGCCACTAGATGAAACCAAATTCAATAATTTTAAAATTGAATTAGGAATGTTAAACTTAGAATAGTTTAAAAAATTGGCTAAGTAAAATGGTGTCGACACACAGAATTGTCTGTGTCGACACATAGAAGTGGTGTCGACATTTCAGAGAAATAGTGTCGACACATCTAGGCAGTCAGTGTCGACACTTCAGAGAATTAGTGTCGACACATCCAGAGTAGGTGTCGACACATCCAGGGTGTTGTCGACACTTAGGATTTACACAGAATTCGTCGTGTAGAGTTTCGACTAATCGTCGAGCTGAGATGTATAATTATCGACACATATATTCTGTCGACTATATTTGTGTCGACACATAGTTGTCGAGATATTAGAAGTGTCGACACTTTTCAACAATGTCGACACATTTCAAGTATTTTGACGCGCCTTTTCACCTTCGATTTTAGAAAGGTATAAATAGGTCTTCACCATTGTTTGTCGACACGCTCACCATAGTTTCGAGACCAAACTTGTGTGTCGACATCTCTCTTCTCTAAATTCAAAATTTCTCCAAACCCTAATGGCGCCCAAGCTAGAAGAGAACATCAATGAATGTTATGAGCTCGTGTGACACGCCTTTGATGACGCGAAACCAGAAATCCAAGGTGTTGTAACCCTAGTTGCAGAGACTGGGTTAGAGTATCTTGTTTCAGAACCAATCAAGATTTGGAAGAAGGAGGTCCTTGAATTCTTTAGTGTAGCTACACTTGATGAAACTGGACTCAAGATTAAGTCCACAGTCCATGGGACAAAAGTCAAAATCACCCAGAAAAGTCTAAGAAAGATTCTACATCTACCTAGAACTAAAGAAGAGGAAGATGTACCTGCTTCAAAGACAAGGGAGGCACTGCAATGGTGTGGACTTGATTCAAGCCTGAAGATTGGATCAGTCTTTAATAGGAAAGGCATGAACATGCAGGACAAGTTCTTGTCTGAAATAGTAGGCAAAGTAATTCTGAGCAAGCCAGGTGGGCATGATAGAATATCAACTCACATGTTCAGTTTAATGACAAGGATAATTTTCCAACTTAAAACTGATTGGTCAGCAGTAATGTTTGATAAGATAAAGGAAAGTCTGAAGAAGCCCAATCTGGGTAGGATTATGAGTTTATACTTAGCTGGAAGTATTCCAGAAGTGATGAACCAAGCTGCAGGTTCTAAGATAAACCATATGAGGAGAATGGATGTTAGAATTATCTCAAGGTGGGATAGAGTGTTAACTAAGGAAATGCCTACTCCTGAAAAGGAAGCTTCTCATCAGAAGAAGAAGAAGAAGAAAGTCATTGTGGCTCCTGAATCCACCAGTAGCTCAGAAGAGCAGGTGATTTTTAGTTCTGATGATGGAGAGGGTGGAAATGCTGGACAGTCACCAGTAAGACCTGAAGATGCACAGAGGCAGGGGGAGCTACCATTTGCTAGCTCCATTCACCTGGATCCACTCCAGGGGGAGCCTCAACATGTGGATGAGCCAACTCACTTAGATAGTGAAAGGGCAACCCAAACAATTCTTGAGGTAATCAATGAAGTTAATCAATCTATTTTCAATATTGAGGATGAAGTATTGATTGAATCATTATTTGATGTTGATCAGCAAACTCAGTTACATAGTCAACCATAAGATGTTATCATGGAGGACACATCAGTTGTTGATAATGCTACTGAGATCAGAGATTCTCCAGTCCCTACTCAATAGGAGTTTACTCTAGAAGAGCTGTTCCCTGATTTACTACAGACTGATTTTGAGGGAGAGAAAGCAGCTGTTGAGGGGGAGTCAGCTCACCTTGAGGGGGAGCATGTAGAGTTTCATGAGGAGACTGCTAGAAAATATGCTAAGGAGCTACCAAGAGCGGAGAAGGAATTGCCCTCTACTCCACAGGATAGAGTAGACATTGCTAGTACTTCTGACTCTGAAGATGAAGAGGCTGCTAGAGCCAAGAAAAGAAAGCTACATGTTTTCAAAAGGAGAAGCCAGACCTACAAGAAAGCACTGCAAACCATTGTTCTACAGCCTGCCCCAACTGCTGATTATAGTTCATTATTGGTGGCTTTGCAGATCAAGATGGATGAGCAAAGGAAGACTCTCCAAACTTATATGGATGAAGGACATAAATCACTTCAATTTGATCTGGCTCAAGATATAAAATCTATTAGATTTGAAGTTAATCAAACTAAGAAAGAAATGATTGATTGTTTCCACAAAGGAGGCAATGCAGTGGTATATCTGGCTACACATCAAGAGCAGATAAAGAAGCAGATTGATGACATGGCAGTGAAACAAGAATATATCCTGGAAAACCAGCCTAGAATGAATGACAATTTAACTGAATCACATAATGTGATAGTCACTAAAATGCAGAATATTGCAGCTGCTCAGACTGCAGCAAGGACTACTGTCAAGGCTGAGTTTGACAAGCAATTACAAGAAAGCCTCACTGCTGTTAAAACTGCCATTGAAGATTCTCAAAAGGTTATCACTGAAAAGCTCCAAAGGTTAAAACCTTTTTATAAAGATGGTGTTAACTATCTGAATGCTCAGATCAGGTTTCAGAAGGATGATCTTAGGGATCATATAGAAAGAGAAGTCATAAAGGGGGAGAGGGTATTAGTCAAAGCAGGCTCTGACCATGCTAAATGGATTTCAAACAGCATCAGAGCTACCCTTGGATATCCACCTTTGTGTGATGATGATAATGTAGCAGAATCTGGGATAAATCCTGCATATTTTGGAGGAGAACAAGCTGAAGTAGCTCAGGTGATCTACCCTCCTGCAGATTTTGACATGATACATCAGGAGGTACAATCTATGTATAGCCCTCCTGAGGGTAATCAGAGTATTATTTTTGAGAAAGTAGTACAGCCTGTGCCAGAGGCAGTATTAAAAGAGCAAGAAGCTCAATTATCTAAGAAGCGGTTCAGAGAACAGGCAGAGTTAAGGCCTGATTTTGAACAATGGAGCCCAACTTATAGGAATATCATATTGACTGCTTGAAAGGCTGCAAAGGATAATTTCCTAGAGAGGGGCAAATGGTACTCTGACCAGGAATGGAGAAAACATGAAGCTAGGCAAGAAGCCATAGTACAATACATAAGAAAGGCTAAATTAGGGAAGCTACCTCCTAATGCACAGGAGCCTAGCAAGTATTTCCCTAAGCCTTATCATTATTTTGAGAGACAGAAGATAAGGGCTGAAGAACAGAAGAAGAAAGATCTTAAGGGAAAGAAGCCTGCTGATGACAATGATGCTCCAGTTCAAGCCAAGATTCAATCTGGGAAGGGCATTGTTATCAAGGAGCCAGAGCAGCCATAGGATAGAATTTTCTTAAGTTTATAACTTTGTAATCATTTGCATTAAACTCCATGTAAATTTTTGATTAATAAAACTTTTGGAAGTTGTAACAAAACAATGTTTAATGTTCAATCTATTACATGTTATTCTGAGATAATTGTTTATACATGTTTTGTTTATACATGTTTAGTATTTACCCTGTCATATAATACTGTTATACATCATATTGAGTATTTGTTATGTATGGTGTATATCATTGACTAAGGGTTATGACTTCTCCAAATAGGAGGAGATTGTTGGGTACATTGGAAAATGTGTACCAGATTTGAAGAAGCCTCACCCTACTCAATGATATACATCAAGGTGTATTTGATGTGCTTTGAGTTTATATGTGCAGGTTAAGTAATTGCAGGAAATGCAGAAAAGTTTCTAAGTCCATGTGTCGACACCTAGAGGTGAAGTGTCGACACTTATGAAGGCTTGTGTCGACACCTAGAGAAGCTGTGTCGACACTTGGAGTAATTGTGTCGACACCAGGAAAGGCAGAGTCGACACCAGAAGAAAAGTGTCGACACATACAGGCAGTGTCGACACACTGTGAAGAATTGTCAACATAATCTGTGTCGACACTTAGAGGCAGTGTCGACACCTTGAGAAGTTTTGTCGACATCAAATGTGTCGACACCAAGAGGCTGTGTCGACACTCAGCAAGCTTCAACAAAGTTAAAGTACTTGTGTCGACACAAAGGAGATGTGTCGACACTCAGCAAGTTTCAACACAAGAAGGCTTATGTCAACACAAAGGAGATGTGTCGACACTCAGCAAGTTTCAACACAAGAAGGCTTATGTCGACACAAAGGAGATGTGTCGACACTCAGCAAGTATCAACAACAAAAGAAGATGTGTCGACACAAAGGAGATGTGTCGACACAAAGGAGATGTGTCGATACACAGCAGAATTCAACTAAGTGTTTAAGAAGAAGTACTTGTGTCGACACATAAAATCAATGTCGACACATTCAACAGAAGGCTTATGTCAACACACAGAATCAGTGTCGACACATTCTGAATAAGCAGTGTCGAGAAGCTGTTACAACAACACAAGGAGTTCTGTCGACACCATCAAGGCTAGTGTCGACACTTAGTTCACTTGTGTCGACACTTAGTCTATTTGTGTCGACACATAATGACTATCTGTCTCGACACTTTCAGATAGTGGCAGTGATTTCAAGAAGTGACTGGATGACCTGACAACTTCCATTTCAACCGGTCAACTGCAACTGTCAGATCTGTCAGGAGGTTGTTAGAAACCGGATCAGCCGGTCACCATGGAGAAAGCTTATATAAAGGCTTTTTCTTTCAATAGGGTGTAAGAAAAAAGAAAGATCAATCAACAGATTATTCATTGAAGATCAATAACAGATTGAAGATCTACACAAAGATCTAACAACACAAAAGAAGAAGACCTTCGACATAAGATCTAAGAAGTTGGAGAGAGAGAGCTCCTTCTAAGAAGAGCAGCTGCTGAACCAGGCTGCAAAGTAAGATTCAGATTGAGATCTGAATCTCAAGATAGAAGTTGATTGAAGATCATCTTCACAAGAGATTCAACCCTACTGAGTTCTAATTCAAGAAGCTTTGAAGAAAGCTATGGGAGGTTGATCTCTGCCAAGTTCTTCCAAGAATTCATCAAGAAGCCAGTCAACTCATCTCTCTCTGTCAGGGTTGTGGTTAATTACTTTGTATTATCAAATTCCTGTAGGATCTTGTATAGATCTGAGTTGTAAGCCTAAATCTATAAAGTCTGAGTGTAGGAGACTGTGTGCTCTGAGTGTAGGTCTTGTTGAAGACTGAGGTGGGGCTTTGTGCCTGAGTTGTAGGAGACTTTGTTCTCTGAGTGTAGGTCTTATTGAATACTGAGTGGTAGGGCTTTTTTCCTGAGTTGTAGGAGTGGGGACACTCTGAGTTGTAGGAACCTGTTTGGGGTTCTGAGCTATAAGATCTGAGGATCTGAGGAGAAGTGCTGAAGTTATGTCGAATCTAGTACACTACTAGAAAGGCGAAGGGGGAAAGTGGATGTACCCAGACCTTGGGGAACCACTATAAATATTATGTGCACTCTGTGTATGTTTGTTTCTGTAGTTGCTGTGTTGTGATAGTTGTAGAATTGCATTTGCTATACAATGTTTCTTCCTTAAAATTTAGAAAGGAAAAGTATACCTATTCACCCCCCTCAAGGTGGTTAGACACTATTTCTTTCAACAACAAACCATATATTCTATATCCTCTTGTGCACGCGGAGCTAATCCTTTCTCCCCAGGTGTGCCTACAACCCTGCCAGCTAATGAGAGCCTGACAGCGACTCTACCCGAGGCCGAGCAGTACTCGGGGTCCCTTACCCCCCAGGAGAGACAACGAACCTACCAGCTAGTAGGAGCCACGCAGCGGGTCTACCCAGGGGCGAGCATCACTCGGGGTCCTACAAAGTATCCAAACTCTCTCTCCAAACTCCAAACTCTCTCCCTTACCCCCCAGTTGTGCCTACAGCCCTGCCAGCTAATAAGAGCCTGACAGCGAGTCTACCCGGGGCCGAGCATCACTCAGGGTCCTGTAAAAACTCTCCAAGAACCAACCCTTTCCCCCCAGGTATGCCTACAACCCTGCCAGCTAATGAGAGACTGACAGAGAGTTTACCCGAGGTCCACTACTACCACCATCGAGTGACTTCCAGCCCTGCAAGTTAGGTGAGAGCCTGACAGCGGGATCTACTCGAGGCCCAAGGATGACACCGAGTGACTTCCAGCCCTGCCAGCTAGGTGAGAGCCTGACAGCGGGATCGTCTCGGGGTCCACTACTACCGCCATCAGGTGACTTCCAGCCCTGCCAGCTAGGTGAGAGCCTGACAGTGGGATCTGCTCGAGGCCCAAGGATGACACCGAGTGACTTCCAGCCATGCCAGCTAGGTGAGAGCCTGATAGCGGGATCTACTCGGGGTCCACTACTACCTCCATCGAGTGACTTCCAGCCCTGCCAGCAGGATCTGCTCGAGGCCCAAGGATGACATCGAGTGACTTCCAGCCCTGCCAGCTAGGTGAGAGCCTGACAGCGGGATCTGCTCGGGGTCCACTACTACCGCCATCAAGTGACTTCCAGCCCTGCCAGCTAGGTGAGAGCCTCACAGCGGGATCTGCTCGAGGCCCAAGGATGACACCGAGTGACTTCCAGCCCTGCCAGCTAGGTGAGAGCCTAACAGCGGGATCTGCTCGGGGTCCACAACTACCTCCATCGAGTGACTTCCAGCCCTGCCAGCTAGGTGAGAGCCTGACAGCGGGATCTGCTCGAGGCCCAAGGATGACACCGAGTGACTTCCAGCCCTGCCAGCTAGGTGAGAGCCTGACAGCGGGATCTGCTCGGGGTCCACTACTACCTCCATCGAGTGACTTCCAGCCCTGCCAGCTAGGTGAGAGCCTGACAGCGGGATCTGCTCGAGGCCCAAGGATGACACCGAGTGACTTCCAGCCCTGCCAGCTAGGTGAGAGCCTGACAGCGGGATCTGCTCGGGGTCCACAACTACCGCCTTCGAGTGACTTCCAGCCCTGCCAGCTAGGTGAGAGCCTGACAGCGGGATCTGCTCGAGGCCCAACGATGACACCGTGTGACTTCCAACCTTGATAGCTAGGTGAGAGCCCGACAGCGGGATCTGCTCGGGGTCCACAACTGCCGCCGTCGAGTGACTTCCAGCCTTGCCAGCTAGGTGAGAGCCTGACAGCGGGATCTGCTCGAGGCCCAAGGATGACAACAAGTGACTTCCATCCCTGCCAGCTAGGTGAGAGCCTGACAGCGGGATCTGCTCGGGGTCCACTACTACCCGAGGACTTGACTTTGCTCGAGGTGGAGACATCATGTTTACTTAAGAGGTGTTGGAGAGTTAATTGCACTGATGCTTTTACAAACGAAGGACACATTCTTTTCATAATAGAGACGATCTGGAGGTCGTCAAATCGGGAAGCTGGCGTCCGAGCCTGTTCATAATAATTCCTCCGATCAGAAGAGAGATGCAAGGGGGGAGCTGATCTCGGCCGTCAGTGCAGAGGCTCGGTCTTACAATAGCGCTTAGAGTCCCGAGGCATCGTCCCATCATCCGAATTGTGCTATTTAGAAGGAACAGGTCGGAGGCTCGTATCCCGATCAAATGACAAAGATCACTTTCCGCCATGTCACTTGTGATTGCTTGTAGAGATCGGACCTTTATCAAATCTGGGAGGTTAGCGTCTAGGCTCATCCCTGATAATTCCCCTAGTCGGAGGAGAGGTGTGATCGGGAGGACATAGGCCGACGTGCAAGGGGGGAGCTGATCTCGGCCGTCAGTGCTGAGGCTCGGTCTTACAATAGCGCTTAAAGTCCCGCGGCACCGTCCCATCGTCTGAGCTAGGCTATTTAAAAGGAACGGGTTGGACGTTTGGCTTCCGGAGTCGATCGCGAGGCTAACCCTTGAAGCCCTCAGAAGCTCGAGGCGAATTGGTAGTAAAGAGAAAACTTGACCGCCACTGAATTACAAGGAAGAGATAACATATTACCGTTAGGGAGGGAACCCTTTCAGGTCACCCCGGCTCATAATACCTCTCAGCTGCTCTCTTACTTGATCTTGAAGACAATAACCTCCAGGCTTCTCGTTGATGTAATAGGTGGGGATATACGGGTTTTCATAGGTAGAAGCGCTTCAAATAGGTGCAAATCTTACTCCAAATGCTATGGGATTCAAACAACAGCTATGGGAGGGGACAACTCTGAGTATGAGGACCTTACACACAAAGTATCAACGTATGACCCTGGTCGCCACTTGGTTCCTCTTCTACAGCCATGACGCTTGCCAGAGTTCTTTTGTGCTGGTCACTGTCCACGCTCACCGCACCAAAATGTTGAAACCGAAAATCGGTCTCCTGTGGAGTTCAACCCTAGGGGAAGGGGTGACCGCGCACCTACTACCCTCAAGCGAACGATCTAGGCACAATACTAGGAACACAAGGGACAGACCCAAGGTCTCAGCGTGGAGGACCCGCCGCATACCCGGAAGACTAACAAACTCTTCCCCTCCTAAGCCAAGGGCTGAGCTAAGGCACCTTCAGAGGGCTCTCTTGGCCGACCGGAACATCTAAGGAGGATCTCAAGATCCACTCCTTAACTAGAGGTGCCACCTCGGGTCTATGTAAAATGTTCCCCGCCTGCCTATTGGCGCAATCCTGCCGAGCAATTCAACGACACGCTGCCCAAGTTGGGTCACTAACAACGGAACTCCGCTATTCTGAAAGGATGACAAGAGGCCATCAGGGGCTTCCCGACAACTATGCCTCGGGGCCACCACGGGGCGAGCGGTTCACGAGCACACCACTCGCCCATGATAGAAGAAATAAACTACACATCTACAGAGCATCAAAAATATTAAAAAAATATTACATGAATATGAATTCCATACTCAGCACGCAGGCCGACAATATGAATAAAAAAGGACTTCAAGGGCCGGCACGAGTTCGGGCTTAAGCCCGCTATTCCCTTCTTGGTACTGCAACACCTGTACGCCAACGTCTCGACAAGCGGCGGCCAACTAAGCACCGATCGGCTAACATAAGCGGGCCAAGCATATTGCGCACACCCCCTTTTTTGGGGCTATGGTGCGCATTCCCTGCAAGCGGCTAATAAACAACTTTCTCGGAGTCTTCTCCGGGAACCCCAGAATATCACCAATCCGGCTCACACGTCCGAATGGGCTTCACACAGCATGCCTAAACCCGTACTCACGCTTCCGGGTACTAATGCAATTAACTGCGGAGACGTACACGTCAACCCGTCGGGAAGCTCCCTTCCCCCCACCCGTTGGTGGAGGGGGGGATTCCATGCAAATATGTAAACTGAGGGCTTCACCTGCCCAAGTAGAAACATCGTTACCCTTGTCGCATGCTTGGCGGCGGTGTCGGGAGGACAAATCTGGGCCGAGCCTCCTGCCGGCGATGGGAGAGAAAATCCCGATCGAACTAACGGTGGCCGATTCGAGCTCCGGATGGCGGAGCTATGCTATACGAGGCCGATCACGGCTCCAAGTGGCCGGCCTCTGCTGTATGAGGCCAATCCCGGCTCCAAGTGGCCGGCCTTGCCCTAGGCGGCGACGGGAGGAAAGAAGGGAGGCGGCGTCGGGCACTGCTGCAGGCCGGCGAGATAGAGAGAGGAGCGGTCTTGCTGCTCCATGTAACGCCCCAAAAATTGTATTTAGGTCGGTCGCGAAAAAGGGGATTTTTGGTGCCTTATAGGGGTACACGACCTAGGACACGAGCGTGTCCAAGGCCGTGTCTGGCTAGTGATTTTTGGTCGTTTTCATCCCGAGAAGGACACGGCTAGAAACACGGCCAAGTGACACGGGCGTGTCATTTGACACGGGCGTGTCATTTGACACGGGCGTGTGCCTACCCGTGTCCCTACCCGTGTTCAGTTGGGTCGTGTCCGTTGCCGTGGCGGTTATGCGTGACACGCCCCCGAACACGGGCGTGTCAGGTTGGATACGGGCGTGTCTGAGCCCGTGTGTCTTTTCTCAGTTCGACGATCGTGCCTGGATCGAGGCACACGGCCGTGTGCCAAGCCGTGTTCGGCCCAGGTCTGGAGATTTTTGAGCGGATCTGAGCCGTTCGTTTTCTTTAATTAAGATCCAACGGCTCAGATGGGTTCCTGCTCTGTTAAGGACGGGAATAGGGGAGTTAATCCCTCATTTCTCTCCAAGGCTTTCTCTTTCCAAGGTGTTAGAGAGAAGAGGAGGAAGAAGAAGTTTTCCGGCCGCCGGCGGAGCATCGGAGCACCGTTTAGAGATCTGAGAGCGGATCTGTGGAGGAAAGTTTGTTACGAAGAGTTCTGTTCGTGTAGTTTTTCCTTGGCCCCAAAACAGACTACAAGGGTAACGATTCTCAACTTGAGCATGTGAAGCTCTTTCTTTCTGCATAGGGAATCCCGCTCCCGCGAGTGTGCGGTGAGTGCGTGGTGTTCCTTGGGGTTGATGTGAATAGTCCCCCTTGTGTTGCATATAGAGTCCGGAATCGTAAGTACGAGCATATGCATTGTGTGTGAAGCCTACCCGGACGTGTACCGTCTGGATCGGTAATGTTGCATTTGATGTGGTTTTGCCGGAGAAGACTCCGTGCTTTTGGTTTTTCGGGTTTCTACGCGGTAGATTGCAGCAGGGATCCTTGGAGGTTAGCTTCAAGGCACACCCGAAAAACTGAGCGGAAACGTGTTCTGCTAACTTGGCGGTTTGGGAACCGGCCTTGATCATAACTGGGTTATGCGATTGTTTGGAAAATTTTGGGATTCGAGAGAAGCTTGGCCCGCGCATAGGACTTAAATTATATATGCGGTGTTGGAACACCCTATTACTAATTTGAGTCAGGATCACTATGTCTCTAGGAATCTGTGTTTGACCTTCTGTATAGCTTAATAGGTCAATTAGAATTGAGTCTAAGGGTTAGAAGTCTAGGATTGGAAGCTGCCCTGAAGACCAAGTTTTCTGTAGACCAAGTCTAATCGTCGAGCTCAGCACGACGATTCGTCAAACTCCGGTCGACGATCGTCTAGCTCAACTTCTGTAGATCGTCGAGCTCCATTCGACGATCGCTGAGCTCAACCTCATAATATCGTCGAGCTCCACTCGACGATCGCTGAGCTCAACTTCGCAATATCGTCGAACTCCATTCGACGATCGGTGAGCTCAGGTCGACGATTTTAACTCTGCATTGGATCCTTATCTCTGAGCTCAGTTCGACGATCTTTGAGCTCAGATCGACGATTATTTTGCTGCTTGAATTTTCCAGTTCGCTGAGCTCAGCTCGACGATAACAGAGCTCAGTTCGACGTTTTCAGTTATCTTTCAGAATTCAAATTCAAATCAGATAGAAGTTATTCTGCATTTAATTCAGAAGATCTGCCAGCCGTTTTCATTTACTTCTGGAGCAAGTTTCAAGGGATTTTTCAAGGAACAATTCAGTGGACTTTCTTTCAGAAGAAATTATGCAATTAAGGCTGTAATCAATGCAGACCAACGGCTATCTTTGACAGAGTGATATTCTATTCTGGCACAGAGAATAAAAGACAATGGTTTTTTGAATCAAGACAGAGAAGAACAAACAAAAAGACAGAGATTGACAAGTAGATGACACACAACTCAGAATACAGAGACTCTTTTCAAAATTTCTGTCAACAAGAATTTTGAAGAACACTCATCAGAGAGATCAAGCTTTCAAAAAATCTTCAGATCTCTTCAGCTCTCAAAGTGTTCAAGGCCAACATCATCTCAAGACTCCAGACTCTCAACATTTCAGCTTGCTGAAATCATCTTTTGCTGGAGATCTATCTTTGAAGGTCTATCACCCTCAGCAAAGCTCATCTTCCTGAAGATCAAGGACTCAGGGGGAGCTTTGACATCAATCCACTTAGTCTTCTCAGTTGATTGAGAAAGAGAAGACTACCATCACTCTCTCACCCCCACTCTATAAAGGGTTTTTCAAACTCCCTTCAAAAGTTTGAATCTGGTTTTTGAGCACCTTGTCAAAAGCTCATTGGTGGCAAGACACCTGATCAAAAAATCTGATTTGGTTTTTGAGCACCTTATCAAAAGCTCATTGGTGCCCAGGACACCTGATCAACTCATCCTACAGTGGATTCCTACCTAGGGTGGTAGAAGAGTGGATGTACCCAAGTTTGGGGAACCACTATAATTCCTTGTGTCATCTGGTTCTGCATGTTTTCTTTTTGTTTCTGGCCTAGATTTTCTTGTGCTTAGTCTCTGCATAGCTTAGTTTTGTGATTAGTTTTATTTTTGCTTCCCTGCTCACACTCATTACAACAATTGTTGTAAAGCTTTGCAAAAGTTTTTCTTTGTGTTTTAAAAGCACCATATACTCTATTCACCCCCCTCTAGAGTATATCAGATCTAGTTTCCCCTTCCATGCGGCGTGAGCAACGGGCAAGTGGAATTGGACCTAGGCTATGTGGAACGGTGCGAGAAATCCGAAAAGGGCACTGGTCGTTGGCATAGTCGGAGCCTTAGACGGTGGTCAGAAAGGCTAAATGCTCACATGTTGTTGCCATCCTGGGTGTGGTGGTGAAGACACTGATTGGTCAGGATTCACCGTGAATGTGCCCTGAGTGCACGGGGTGTCTGGCCGTGCGAGCCTACACATGTGGCGTAGTATAGTTGCGCTTTATTATTTTATTGGACTAATGCTATGCAGAAACAAAGAGCACCGCCGTCCCGAGTAAGGGGCGGGGTCGTTATAATTTGGTCGGCTTTTAGCTGACCGTTGCTTTGTTTGCCACCGTGTGGTGGAATGTGCTTGCAGGTGCTGCGGAGCTGAGTACCAAATAGCGGGCTGGAGCCCATGTTGCTGTGCTGGCCCTAAAAGGCCGTAAAGAATAGTTGTTTTTACTTTTATCATGTGTGGTCGGCCTACGAGCCGATGTATGTAAGACATGTTTAAGTAAACATTTGTAAGGCCATAAGGCCATGTACCCTTTCAGTGTATTTTGGGTTTCATTCCTGTGGTTGTGGTCGTGGACATTCATATGTATTGGATTTAAGTTTTGGGTTCTTTCAACTTTAAAAGCTTCCGCTAGAATGCTCTGTGTAGGACGAGTAGTCTGAATTGGATAGTTTGAATATTCATTTGGTAACCCTTCCGACTGTCTGTGGTATATGACATCGGGTTCCAGCTGGACCTTCTGTTATATGCCATACGACGGATGGGAGTGTTACAATTTGGTATCAGACTTCTGGTTACGGTCAGGCTTAAATGAATTCGTGGGTGAATTATTTTAAGGGGTGGTGAGCACATGTGTGCATCATCGTTATAACATCAAAAAGAACCCATGAATGTCCACTTCGGAATGAAAAATACACTTGTTTTGAGGAACCTGCGTGTTCCTATAGTTGCCTTTTGTAATTTTGCTTAGTCACTTATTGGTATTTTGTACAACTATAGGTGACCGGTAGTGGCGCAGAGCCGACAGAACATCTGGTTTCTGAGGATTATAGTACACCCAGCGTCGTGCTTGAGACCCCTCCATCGTTTGAAATCATAAGAAGAATCATTGAAGTAGTGCTCGCTGTGACTAGTGCACGACAGGGAAGCAATGTGCAACCCTTTGTCCCTGTGATGACTTCAATGTCGGGTGGTGTGTTGGATCAAAGGACTTTAAGAAGGTCAGCAGGCCAGCAGTTGAACATGTCCTTAGTGCAGGGTACGCACTCGGTTGATGAGTATTTGCAGGCGTTTCTTTTGATAAGCTGCAACCCATGCTTTGAATTGGAGAACGAACAGTCTATAGTTGATAGATTCTATAATGGGCTGCGTGGTGAGCTGCGAATCCTATTGGTAGGACCAAAACTATTGGGATTCCGAGCCCTAGTGGAGTCGGCTAGATCGTTGGAAGTAGATTTGGCGAGGATTCACCCGATACCAGTGAGTGGGTTATCGAACTCTACAAATCCTAGGAGGACTGCATCCCGCAGAACGTCCAAAGAGGGGGCTAAGGTTGAGACTAGCAAAGTTATGTACAACTGTCGAGCTTGTGGCAAGAAAGGGCACGCTGCCCGAGAATGTTTGGATGGTGCTCAGAAGATTAAGGAAGTTATGTCAGGAGCAGGTAAGGACTCAGGAGAAAAGAAGGCAGAGTTCAAAGTGCCTTGTTCTAAGTCAGGATTTCGCAGATGGAACAAGAAGAAGAGGGCTTCGAACTCAGCCCCTTCGGCTGATGCGTCAGGAGCAACTACAAGTCGAGTCCCAGGAGCTTGCTACAACTGCGGGAAGATGGGGCATTTTGCTCGTGAGTGTTGGAGCGGACGTTCAAAGTCCGAGAGGAAACCTGGAGCGACCTATGAGGAGAAAGGGAAGGCGGTGGAGTCAACCGCGTCCCATCATGCTCCAGCCCAGCCTAGAGTCTACAACCTTGGTCTGCAAGAGGGCAGAAAGCAAGCAGACGTGGTGATGAGTATAAGTTAAATTGCAGTAGTTTAACTTTCATAGTTGTTACCACTTTTGTTTGTTAGCTTACTTATGTTGGTGCTAGGCTTTGTGTTGATCTTTGAGTTTCCGGCGAGAGCCCTGTTTGATACGGGAGCATCACATTCCTTCTTATCCGAAAAATTCATATCGCACATCGGAGTTCTGTCCTCGATGGCAGAAAACAAGTTGGATGTGTTGTTGCCCAATGGGTGCTCAATGCGTGCAGATAGGATCTGCGTAGTGAAGATTCGGTTTGGAGACCAGGAGTTTGTTTTGAGAGCGTTGATTCTACCGTTAGTGGAGTTCAACGTAATCTTCGGTATGGATTGACTCTCGGAGCAGGGTGCATGCATCGATTGTAACTGTAAGGAAGTTAAGTTGGGTCTGGACACTGATCGGGAGACGACTTTTGCGGGCATGAAGGGGTCAGGGAAAGTTTTGATGTCGGCCCTTCAGGTGATCAAGGCAGTTCCATTTAGGGAAGAGCTTTTTGTCACTCTAGTGCAGACTTCGACACCTAAGCCAAGTCTTGACCGCATCCCAGTTGTGTCCGAGTATCCTGATGTGTTCCCAGATGATCTCCCAGGAGCCCCTCCTCAGCGGGAGATAGACTTTACTATAGAGCTGGTACCGGGTGCCAAACCGATGTCACGCTCCCCCTATCGGATAGCTCCAATAGAGATGGCAGAGTTGAAGGTGCAACTGCAAGAGTTACTAGAGCAAGGTTATGCGCATCCAAGTTCGTCGCCTTGGAGCGCACCAGTTCTCTTTGTTAAGAAGAAAGATGGGAGCTTGCGGCTTTGTATCGACTATCGGGAATTGAACAAGCTTACGGAGAAAAATAAGTATCCTATTCCCAGGATTGACGATCTGTTTGATCAGCTGGTTGGGTCAACAGTATATTCGAAGTTATATCTGAAGTCCGGTTACTATCAATTGAGGATAAGGGAGAGCGACATCCCAAAGACAGCATTCAGTACGCGATTCGGGCATTACGAGTTCACGATCATGTCGTTTGGTTTGACTAATGCGCCACCCGTGTTTATGGATCTGATGAATAGGACGTTCAGAGAGTACCTGGATCGTGTCGTGATAGTATTTATCGATAATATCCTGGTGTACTTGCGGTGCAAGGAGGATCACTACAATCATTTGCACATGGTGTTGGAGACGTTGAGGAGAAATCAGTTGTATGCTAAGTTCTCCAAGTGTGAATTCTGGTTATCCTCGATAACGTTCCTTGGTCATGTTGTCAGTGGAGAAGGGATAGCTGTGGATCTGGCGAAAATAGTGGCGATACAAGAGTGGCCTGCTTTAACTGCAGTGGCAGAGGTCCGAAGTTTTCTGGGGCTTGCTGGCTACTACAGGCGCTTCTTAGAGAACTTCTCGCGGATAGCACTACCACTCACGACGTTGACTGGAAAGGATCAGAAGTTTGTGTGGTCTCCGGAGTGCGAACAAGCTTTTGAAGAGTTGAAGAGGCGGTTGACCACAACGCCTATTTTATGTTCGCCAAGTGGAACCGAAGGGTTCGAGATCTATAGTGACGCTTCGGGCAGTGGTTTGGGCTGTGTTCTGCTACAACACGGGAGTGTGATAGCCTACGGTTCACGACAACTGAAGGTTCATGAGAGGAATTATCCGGTCCACGACTTAGAGTTAGCGGTCGTGATATTTGCTCTAAAGCTTTGGAGGCACTACCTGTACGGTGTGAAGGTCGAAATTTACACCGATCATAAGAGCTTGAAGTACCTATTGGACCAAAAGGATCTGAACATGAGGCAGCGGAGGTGGATGGAGTTCTTGGGGGACTACACCTTCAAGATACATTATGTGCATGCGAAGGGAAATGCAGTGGCGGATGCGTTGAGTCGCAGGATTTCGGCGCAGGCCAATTGGTTATCGGTACATGATGAGGGATTGATCCATGAATTGGAGGCTTTGGAGATATCTTGCGTCGACAAGCAGTCTAGTGCCGAGGCGAAACTGTTTTGGACAGAGGTATAGTGTGACCTAGCGGATAGGGTTCAGCGGGCTTTGGTTCAGGATAGCAGCATGAAGCAGATCTTGGATGAATCTTTGGATGGGTCAAATTCCCAGTTTGTGGTTGAAGATGGGTTGCTAAGAAAGGACAGTCGTCTATGCATTCCTAGTGCGGATAATCTTCGGGAGGAGTTGATGTATGAGGCTCATCATACCAAGTACTCAGTCCACCCGGGAAGCACGAAGATGTATAGAGACATGAAGAAATTATTCTGGTTGCCAGGATTGAAGAAGGATATAGCACTTTATGTGGCCAAGTGCCATACTTGTGCATTGGTGAAGGCGGAATGCCAGAAACCCGGAGGTTTCTTGAAGCCCCTACCTATCCCAGAATGGAAATTCAATGACATATCTATGGATTTTGTGCATGGTTTGCCGAGGTCACAGAAGGGAAATGATGCCATATGGGTGGTCGTAGATAGGTTGACAAAGGTGTCACACTTTATTCCGAACAGGAAGTAGGATCCGGTGGAAAAGTTAGCCAAACTCTACGTGGAGAATATTGTATGATTGCATGGTGTGCCCCGCAGTATTGTTAGTGATCGAGATGGACGCTTCACGTCGAATGATTGGAGGTGGGTGCATAGTCTGTTGGGTACTAAGCTAAAGTTCAGTACAGCCTTTCACCCGCAGACGGATGGCCAAACCGAGAGGGTCAACCGGACGATGGAAGACATGCTTTGCATGTGCGTCCTAGATTTTGGAAAGCAGTGGGAAGATCACCTGTACATGGTGGAGTTTGCATACAACAACAGCTTTCAGGCGAGTATTGGTATGGCGCCTTTTGAAGCCCTGTATGGGAGGAAGTCTCGCACGCCGTTGTCTTGGTTGGAGGCAAGCGAATCAAAGTTGTATAAATGTCAAGCAGTGGAGGATGCCACATCAGTGATACGGACAATTCAAGAAAGGTTGAAGTTTGCTCAGGATTGATAGACAGTCAAAGTACTATAACGCCAAGCATATGAATGTGGAGTACAATGTTGGCGACATGGTGCATCTAAAAAATCAAGCCGTTCAAGGGTGTATCGCGGGTTCGACGCTTGAAGAAGCTGAGTCCGAGATACCTTGGACCGTTTGAAATCCTGGAGCGTGTTGGCGAGGCAGGCGTGTAGATTGAAACTGTCAGTGGAGTTGTGTGGACTGCATGATGTGTTCCACTTGTCGGTGTTGCGTAATGCAGTGCAAGAGCCTTCGCAGATCATTGTGGATAATCAAGTACCTGTTGATTATGAGTTGACCACAAGGGTCAAGCCAGTACGTATTGAAGATGTTGCAGTCAAACGATTCCGCAACAAGGAGGTCCGAATGGTTAAAGTCCGTTGGGACAATTGCAGACGTGAGGAGCTTTCTCGGGAGCGAGAGCAAGCTATGTTGGAGGAATACCCCGAGTTATTCCGCTCAGGTATCATTTAGGTTTGTGTACCTTTGCTTAATTTCGGGACGAAATTCTTTAAGTGGGGGAGATTTGTAACGCCCCGAAAATTGTATTTGGGTCGGTCGCGAAAAAGGGAATTTTTGGTGCCTCATAGGGGTACACGGCCTAGGACACGGGCGTGTCCAAGGCCGTGTCTGGCTGGTGATTTTTGGCTGTTTTCATCCCGAGAAGGACACGGCTAGAAACACGGCCAAGTGACACGGGCGTGTCATTTGACACGGGCGTGTGCCTACCAGTGTCCCTACCAGTGTGCAGTTGGGTCATGTCCGTTGTCGTGGCGGTTATGCGTGACACGCCCCCGAACACGGGCGTGTCGAGGAACTTGACACGGGCGTGTCAGGTTGGACACGGGCGTGTCTGAGCCCGTGTGTCTTTTCTCAGTTCGACGATCGTGCCTGGATCGAGGCACACGGCCTGGGACACGGTCCGTGTGCCAAGCCGTGTTCGGCCCGGGTCTTGGAGATTTTTGAGCGGATCTGAGCCGTTCATTTTCTTTAATTAAGATCCAACGGCTCAGATGGGTTCCTGCTCTGTTAAGGCCGGGAATAGGGGAGTTAATCCCTCATTTCTCTCCAAGGCTTTCGCTTTCCAAGGTGTTAGAGAGAAGAGGAAGAAGAAGGAGGTTTCCGGCCGCCGGCGGAGCATCAGAGCACCGTTTCGAGATCTGAGAGCGGATCCGTGGAGGAAAGTTCGTTACGAAGAGTTCTGTCCGTGTAGTTTTTCCATGGCGCCAAAACGGACTACAAGGGTAACGATTCTCAACTTGAGCATGTGAAGCTCTTTCTTTCTGCATAGGGAATCCCGCTCCCGCGAGTGTGCGGTGAGTGCGTGGTGTTCCTTGGGGTTGATGTGAATAGTCCCCCTTGTGTTGCATATAGAGTCCGGAATCATAAGTACGGGCATAGGCATTGTGTGTGAAGCCTACCCGGACGTGTACCGTCTGGATCGGTGATGTTGCATTTGATGTGGTTTTGCCGGAGAAGACTCCGTGCTTTGGGTTTTTCGGGTTTCTACGTGGTAGATTGCAGCAGGGATCCTTGGAGGTTAGCTTCAAGGCGCACCCGAAAAACTGAGCGGAAACATGTTCTGCTAACTTGGCGGTCTGGGAATCGGCCTTGATCATAACTGGGTTATGAGATTGTTTGGAAAATTTTGGGATCCGAGAGAAGCTTGTCCCGCGTGTAGGACTTAAATTGTATATGCGGCGTGAGCAACGGGCAAGTGGAATTGGACCTAGGCTATGTGGAACGGTGCGAGAAATCCAAAAAGGGCACTGGCCGTTGGCATAGTCGGAGCCTTAGACGGTGGTCAGAAAGGCTAAATGCTCACATGTTGTTGCCATCCTGGGGGTGGTGGTGAAGACACTGATTGGTCAGGATTCACCGTGAATGTGCCCTGAGTGCACGGGGTGTCTGGCCGTGCGAGCCTACACCTGTGGCGTAGTATAGTTGCGCTTTATTATTTTATTGGACTAATGCTATGCAGGGAAAGAGCACCGCCGTCCCGAGTAAGGGGCGGCGGTCGTTATAATTTGGTCGGCTTTTAGCTGACCGTTGCTTTGTTTGCCACCGTGCGGTGGAATGTGCTTGCAGGTGCTGCGGAGCTGAGTACCAAATAGCGGGCTGGAGCCCATGTTGCTGTGCTGGCCCTAGAAGGCTGTAAAGAATAGTTGTTTTTACTTTTATCATGTGTGGCCGGCCTGCGAGCCGATGTATGTAAGACATGTTTAATTAAGTAAACATTTGTAAGGCCATAAGGCCATGTACCATTTCAGTGTATTTTGGTTTTCATTCCTGTGGTTGTGGTCGTGGACATTCATATGTATTGGATTTAAGTTTTAGGTTCTTTCAACTTTAAAAGCTTCCGCTAGAATGCTCTGTGTAGGACGAGTAGTCTGAATTGGATAGTTTGAATATTCATTTGGTAACCCTTCCGACTGTCTGTGGTATATGGCGTCGGGTTCCAGCTGGACCTTCTGTTATATGTCATGCGATGGATGGGAGTGTTACACTCCAGGCTGAGAGAAAGAGAGAAAGGCGGCGCTCGGGCCGCTGCTCCAAGCCGAGAGTGAGAGAGGGAGGCGGGACTCGGGTTGCCACTACAGGAGGCGGCGGCGAGAGAGAGGAGGTGGGATCTCGGGCTGCTGCTTGGCGGCAGCGACCTGGATAGAGGGAGGAAAGGCGACGCTCGGGCTGCTGCTCCGGGCGGCCGGAGAGAGAGAGAGAGAGAGAGAGAGAGAGAGAGAGAGAGAGAGAGAGAGAGAGAGAGGGGAGAACGCTCGGGCCGCTGCTCCAGGACGAGGGAGAGAGAGGGATGCGGGGGCGGGCTTGCTGCTGTAGACGACCGGAGGGAGAGAGATGGGGGGAGGCGGGCGGCGGCGGCTGGACTCCAGGTCCACGGGCTAGGGTTCCCCCCTTTCCGATTTCTCCCCCGCTTCTATTCTTCTTTTTCCTTTTTTTTCTCCTGTCCCGTCCCGACCCCCCTCTCCACCCCTTCTTCTTTTTTCTTTTTTGTATTCCCTCATCTGCTCCTCTCTCTACCCCAGCCCCCTATACATATATATAATATATTATATATTATAAATATAATATATATTACTATATTATAATATCAATCGAACATCTGTAAAAAGTCTACACGCACAAAACCTCCGCACGCACGCACGAGGACACGCACGCCTTCGAACGGGGTCGCACCAACTAGTCGCCCATAACACGCCCCTAGGCTGATATTTGGGGAGGGTCCCACTCGCCCGGCTACGGGGTTGTACACTGGAAATCTATTAATTTTACATATTTTTATTTATATCTATATAATAAAAAATGGCCAACAAATAATAATAATAATAATAATAAAACTACTTTAAAAAAAACTTAACGCAAAAAAGAGTTAATTTTATAATTATTATTTCATATATATTTATCTATATAAAACACAAAAATGAAATAACACTGTTTCCAAAAAAACCTATAAAACTAAAAAATTGAAAAAAACTATAAAACCAAAAAATCTAAACACTAAAAAAATGAAAAAACTATAAAATAAAAAAAATTCATTATTTTTTATGAAGACGCTAAAAAACTAAAAAAATCTAAAAACTCAAAAAACTAAAAAATCTAAATAAACTAAAAAATCTCAAAAAAAACTAAAGACTAAAATCCAAAAAATCTAACCACTAAAAAAACAAAAACCTCTAAAAACTAAAAAACAACAAAAATATAAAAAACAAAAAACCTATCAAAAAACCAATTACAAAAAAAATTAAAAAACTACTTATATATATATATATATATATATATATATATATATATATATATATATATATGATAATTTGTTATTAAAACTGTATCTATCTATAAAACAAAATACCTACTAAAAACAAAACAAAATTTTCCCGTATATATGTTTTGTTTTGTTTTGACTTGTTCTATTTCTTTCCAAAACACCCAAAAAATTTTTGCTTGAAAAAAAAACAAAAACAAGAAACAAAAAAAATATATATAACTAAAAACTTTTCTATTATTAAATATTATATTTTCTCGCTTTCGCGCACTTCACGCTTTTGTGAGCGATATGTGATCACATTTCTGTTGCGCTCATTTAGCTTTGATGTTAGCTACTTACGAGCTACACACACTTGCCCCCTAGCACCTGCATACTTTTGGCCGAGTTTAACTTTTTTAGTTTTTTTCTGTTATACTTTTGCTATTTCTTCTAAATAATGCAGGGTTTTGTACCGGGCCTCCCCGAACTCATTTCAGGGAAGTTCCTGCCCCCTTTTTCTCTATTTTTGTACATACTGCATTTTATCTCTTTTTGTTCCGCATAGTTACATTGCAGCATTAGGAACAATGTTGGGTTTATATATGAGGGTGTTTTCCTATTTTGCACGTTTTATATTATGTACTTCGCAAAAATACAAAAAATGCATAAAAAATTAAAACCTTAAAAAAAATTCTTGTTTTTATAATCAAAAACTCAAAAAAAAACATAAAATAAAAAAAATCACAAAAAAATGTATAAAACAAAAATTAAAAAAGAATTGTTGTTTTTACTTTGAAAATTTTGTGTAAACAATCTTTCTCATTCCCCCGCTCTTTTTTGTAAAAAATCTTTCTCTTTCGCTCTCTCTTCTTTGTAAATAACACCTCTTTCCATCTCCTTTCTTATAAATAAATTGATAAAAATGTTAAAACATCAAAAAAAAGAACTAAAAAACTCAATTTTTTTAGAAAATCGAAAATCCAAAAAAAGAAGAAAATAACTTAAAAAATAAAAAAAGATAATAAATCAAAAATACCAAAAAAGATAAAAACCCCAAAAATCCCACAAAAAATTGTTTATTATGTAACAGATAAATCGAATGTTTCATTCTTAACCCCTTTTCGCTCTCCAAAAATCTAGTTGTGAGTTTATTTATAAGCAAATTTTATTAATTTTTTGTTTACTATTCGTTTATTAATTGGAGATCGATAGATTTAGATATCTGAGGTTAAGTTTTAAAGAATTTCTTATGCTAATTTTTTTTTATTTAGATAAGGTACTTATTTTCAGCACATTTTTACTTATCTAAATAGTTGCACATTTATTTTGTTATAAAATAACAACCTTAGATTTCAAATTATGTTTACTCCAAGTTTTTTTTGAAATATAGGAACGTTCGATTTATAAAGTTTGCTCTCAAAATTGTTTTTATTAAACTTAGTTTCATTTTTGAAAAAAACCTATTTCCTTTTTTTAATATCTTACTTGACATGATTTTGATTCTTAAAAAGATCTTATGTCAATGATAATAAGATTTCGTTCCGTAAACATAAACATCCAATATTTGAAAAGATTATATATTACAGAGTAACAGGATAAATTCATTACTTATATGCATATACATCAGGTTATTATGAAGTTGTAAAAAAAATTATTATGTTATGGAAAATAAGATTTCGTTTTCCTAAACATCCATATTCAGACCAAAAATTTCATTACAGGTTCGAGTGAAAAAATATACCCTCACATCTAAATCAAAGCCCTCTTCATAAACCTCAACATCCCCCTCCGCCAATTTCAAATAATTCTAGATTTAATTTTAAAATCTTTTTGAGTGCATAATTTGTAAATTGTATTATTTCTTTTAATTCTTATAAGCTAAAGTTTCCATAATCCAATCTATTTTTGTTAACCTAACAAATAAAATTTTTTAATATCTATTTGATTATATCAAAAGTTCTTAGCTGAAACTATTCCTTTATTTAAATTTTTTGTCATAATTTAGGACTTGACTCTTATACCCAGGATAATTATTTTGATTTTTCTTTCGATTAATTCAAGCAGTAGATAAACGTAGGATTTCTTTAATTCCTTATAAGTATATCTCCAAGTTTTTCTCTAGAATAGCAAAAGCTTAAGTATGAGAGTATTTGATGAGTTGTAAATATACGTATTTTATGTACATTAATTAAGTCGTCTTAGTTCATTTCTGTTATTTTTAGTTAATTTTGTTCAATAAAATGCTTCTTTTTTGTAAAATTTATTCTAACTTAATTTATTTTATTTTTCTGAAATTTTCTAGAAATTGTCCAAATTTCATGTTACACGCCCGTGTACTTGAGGTCACGCCCGTGACCTGGGTGTGTAACCTTCAAATCCAATGAAATCAGCCGCATTCAAAGAAAATTCAAGACACGCCCATGTCCAATATGACACGGCCGTGACCATACCCTGTGTCACGCCTCGACGATTTGCGCTCGAAGTTCGTCGAACCGACCAGACATGCCCGTGTCAAGATGTGACACGACCATGACTTCTCCACCTGGCCCGACAAGATGTCGTTGATGACGAAATGACGCGACGCCTTCCCCAGATCAACCACCCTTACACGCCCGTGACAAATAGAGTCACGCCCGTGACCGCCACGTGTACAGCCGCAAAGTCAAACCAGACGTCAAATCTCAGCTCCGACTCACCAACAGTAGTTACACACCCCCTACACGTCCATGACCTAGGGCGTGTACTTACGAATTTTTTGCCTATAAATATAAATTTTTTGTAAGGATTTCTGTTCTTTTTTTGGAACTATTTTGCTTAGAGCTGGCTTCTTAGGTGGTTTCTATGTCCATGTAAGGGAATTTCTCCCCCTCTCCTTTATTTTTAGCTTTGTAATCTCCTTTTTAGATTAATAAAATTTGTATATTTTCTCCCTTTACGTTGTTATGGACTTCATCTATGTACCGACCCTAAGCAATCTTATTTTTATTTGTTTGTTTTATATCTTTGTTTTAGTTCTTTTAAAATGGGTATGTGCGTGTATGAGTATAAATTTATGCTTTTAGGTTTTTGTTATTTCTTTTACTTAGATTCGTTTAGTGTTATGATTTTTCTGCTCTTTTATTTCATTTTTATAAGTTTATAAAGGTATCTTAAAAGTGGTTTTGACTTTTTCTTTAACTTAGGTTTTTTTAGGTTTTAAAACTTTCTGTACTTTTTCTGCTTTATTTCCACTTTTTAAGCTCTTTTATAAAATCATAAGAATGAAAAAGTTATCGTTTTAATTTTTCGAACACCTTCATTTTTGCTTTTATTTTCAAAAACTTTTGCTCATTTAATTTTTATTTCTTCGTTTTGTGCATTTCTACCACATTCTAGCGGTAGAAATATATTTGTTTTAATATTCCAGTCACTTTGTTTTTCGCTTTTATTTGCAAAACTTTTTGCTCCTTTAATTTTTATTTTATCTTTTTTTGCATTTCTACCACATTCTAGCGGTAGAAATGTAGTTGTTTTTATTTTTAGATAACTTCATTTTTCACTTTTTTCGTATGTGTGCGTGTGTGTATGAGATAATTTTTATAGCTTTTATTCATTCCTGTAGAGTGTGTGTGTGTATGAGTTAGTGTTTATCACTTTCTTTCATTTTTGTAGAGTGTGTGTGTGTGTGTGTGTTTTATATTCTGTAGAGTGAGTGTGTTTTTATTCAGGTAGAGAGTGTGTTAGTTTTATTTCTGTAGAGTGGGTGTGTTTTAATTTCAGTAGAGTGTGTGTGTGTGTTTTTATTTCAGCAGAGTGAGTGTGTTTTACTTTATGTAGTGTGTGTGTTTTTAATTTCATGTACTGTGTGTGTGTGTGTGTGTGTGTTTATTTTTGTAGAGTGTGTGTGTGTTTTCATTTTTATCGAGTGTGTGCGTGTGTGCATTTATTTTCTCCTACTCATTTGAGTAGGACTCGCTTTCATTTCTCGCCTACTCGTTTGAGTAGGACTCACATTTACTGCTTCCATTTTCCCCTACTCGTTTGAGTAGGACTCACAATTTACTACTTTCTTTGCTGCTTTCATTTACTGGTTTATTTTTTGCTTTTATTTTATCGCTTTCTTCCCGCAAGCCGTCCCCATTACGATGAGCGGCTAACTGCTCTTAGCCCTCAGTATCAAAGAGCATTAGGACAGATAAAATCACTTTAAATAATTAATGGTCCTGTTTTTCTAATTAATTAAATTTCTTAAGGTTTGCCCCGAGTTTACAATGCGTAGAACCACATATCGATGTGTGGGCACTATTTCCATAGTCCATATGCTAGCTAGCCGAGAGGCTGTGCGTATGGACTGATCGCCCCTTGATAAATGGAGTTTCGCACTAACCCTTGAGAGAGGAGACGCGGAACTCTACCGGATTGGGTTCCCAACCCAATAGCGGGGTTTTTAGCGTAATGCGAGCATTACGAGGAATCCTTTGTCGGACGAGAGCCCGGTCGAATAGTCTTAATGTTCAGGTGAGCGATAGTCCTAGAGATAGGTGAGCTCATGTTTGTGGAACCTCCACGGCCAAGTCTTTCGCCTTAATTAATTTGAAATTTAGGATCTCTTTTTATCAAAAGTTTATTTTAGTTCAAATTCTTTTAGATACCATTGCGCTAAGTTATTCATCGGCTTCATTTTAATGCTTTTATTTTCTGCTCTTATATATATATATATATATATATATATATATATATATATATATATATATATATATATATATATATATATATATAATATCCCGACAAGATAATTTTCGGTAAAATAATAGTCCCCTCCAGGGAAGAGTAGAAATAATCAACCCGACCCCGAGAACAATACGACCCCGATATTCCTTACCGGAATATCCTGTACTACACACGATATGTGTACTTGCCTCCTTTAGTTAAAACTCGATTTCAGCTGTTTTATATCCAAATAATAAATCTGCGCGCCCCGTCTTCCTAAATAAAACCAAATCCGCTTTTTCTAAATAAACCGCCCAGGGCGCCGCATGTCCTAAATAATTTTGGAGTTTTAACCCGCATCAAAAAGCTAGCTGATATTTTCACCAAACCAGTTAGCTCCTTTTTGGACGTCTGTAGGAAAATGGGCATAGTTGACATATATGCTCCATCTTGAGGGGGAGTGTTAAAACTTATGGATACCGGGCAGCCTGGCAAACTAGTCTCAATAGTCTGCTAGTTTGGTGGTCTGGCGGTTTGACTTAGCGGGTAGAGGTTGCAGTCCCTCTGGCGGCATGTCTTGGCGGACTGGTGGTTTAGCAAGTCCTGGCAGTTTGACAAATCCGCAATACAACCTTGGCGGTTTGGCAAACCGCTGTAGTCGACCAATGTCCTACTGTGTTATCCAGGAGGTTTTGCCTACTCGAGTTGCAGTCTGGAGGGCAACCCGCAACTGCGGTCTGGTTGCAACCCGCAACTGCGGACTAGTGGAAACCTGAGTTATGGTGGCAACACGCAGTTGCGGTCTGGTGGCAACTTGCAGCTGCGGTCTGGTGGAAACTCGCAATTGCGGTCTGGTGGCAACCTGTAATGACAGACTGGTGGCAACCTACCACTATGGTCTGGAGGCAACCCATAGCTGCTGTCTCGTGGCAACCCATAGCTGCAGTCTGGTGGCAACTCGTAGTTGCGGTCTGGCGGCTATCCTCCCTTACAGTTTGGTGGCATCCCAGGACTGACCACAAAGCTTGTCTCCATTGTGTAGACTTACGGTTTGACACAAACAAATCGCATAACCCGCACGGATTGTAATTTGTCACACATCGCTTGTTGTAATTTCCTCTCTCCCCATCTTCTACAAATAGGGATGACCTTTGTATTATTTACCTTTTTGGAGCAATAAAATTTGCCAGTTATTTAGTTCTTTTTACATTATCCACTCACGTGCACTACTTCATTTGCATACCAAAAGCACTCTTTTAATTTCAGTTTTAATTATTTTAGTTTGCTTTTGTCTTGTGCACCACAACACCCATGTAGCATGCACTTATCCGTGGATGCATCACGGGTGAATTTTATCTCTCGCGTGTGTTTGGGAAAATCAATTTTGTTGGCATGGGATTGAGAGCTATAGTAAAATGTTGACTGCTATAGTGCTCCTAGTCGAGTACTTGCGTCTCCCCTAAAAATTCGAGTGGAATTAACTTTTTTGTATACTTATAGTTTTATACTTTTCTATTTGCATAGATACGATTTGTTCTACTCATAATTGATGAATCCGGTGTGAATCTGACGATGATGCATATGATGTGTGTAGATAAACGATAGAGTCATATTGCTCGAGTCGGGAGGAAGGATAATCTTTCTCGATGGCTAATAACTTGCCTCTATCAACTCTCGAAGCATGGGTATAGGCTAGTTCAATAGTGTGAGTGTGATATTGGCTAACTCTTTGGTCCGCTTGAGCCTTTGCACCATTCCTAATGCTCTATCCTCGCTTATCCCCTTTATGCCTACCCCTTCCATTGATTCAGCTTCACCGTCATTTCACCAGAGCCAAAAAGCTTATCCTAATCCCACACCCAACTTCGAGTTTTAAGATTTATATTTTATTATTTTTGGGATGTCGATGTGGTGTACTGTTCATAAATGTGTGCAAAAGCTCCATTGAAAAAAATTGCTGAAAATTGTTGTTAAAAATAAAATAAGAAAAAAAAATAAAAAAGTTGAAAAAATTATGAAAAGAAAAATTGTTTAAAATTAAAGAGTATGAGTAATATCTGGGATTAGGCGGTACACACACTCATAGTTTCAAGCTCAAGTCTGGGGGTGTGGTCCATTCATTTCATATTGGTGTAAATAGTTTTTATTTGCATGTTCATTTGGGCTAGGTGTGCTTAGCCTTGAATTTTATCTTTGTATACACCACCTAAACCCAAGCCCATTCTAAACTTATAAGTCTTATTGGTTCGTGCATTGAACCGAACCAGTGTCATAGAGAGAGCATGAACTAGTGATCTTATGACCATCGACATTGATGGATTTCTTTGGAGGTTGTCCCGAGCCACGGTCTTTGGCATTGCACATATTAGTGATCAACCTACTTTCTCATTATTCATGACCTAAGGATTCAGCGTGATTCGGATTATGAGTAGAAATAATTTGTCGATACGCATCATAGAAATCTATGATCTATTTAGTATAATTAAAATTTCTCTCTAGTGTATTTCTACGTGTAACTTTGCATGGTACTCCACTTTTCAATTGCTTTGGAAGCAGTTGTTTTTCTCGTCTGCTTGAGAGAGAGTTTGCTCGACACGAGCAACTGGGCAAGTCTGGGGGTGTGATGAGTCTGATTTATATAGGATTTTTCATACTAATCTGGTCTCATTTTCACGCGCTTGCACTTCACTTTTACTTCATAAATGCTTTTATTTCACTTGGTCTTCACTTTCACATGAAGTGCACAATTTGCCTGTTGTGGTGCACAATTGAGCTCAATTTTGTTTGGGATAAGAACATGGTGCTCCCCATTGTGTTTTATAGCTCTTATTGCAGTTTTGGACACACAGGGGCAGAGCCCGATCCATTGTTGGAATTATGTGAATTCGCACGGTCATGTGTTTTTCCTTCGTGCACGTGCATTCTGCCCATGCGGTTTGGTGGCAACCCGAGTTGCAGTCTGGTGGCAACATGCAGCTGTGATCTGGTGGCAACACGTAGTTGCAATCTGGTGGCAACTCACAGCTGCGGTCTGGTGGCAACCCACAGTTACAAACTGGTGGCAACCCACAACTGCGGTCTGGTGGCAACCTACCGCTGTGGTCTGGAGGCAGCCCGCAGCTGCGCTCTGGTGTCAACCCGCATTTACATTCTGGCGGCTGTCCTCCCTTGCGGTTTGGTGGCATCCCAAGACTGAACACAAAGTTTGTCTCTGTTATGTATACTTGCGGTTTGACATGGACAAACCTCATAGCCCGCACAGATTGTAATTAGTCTTACATCTCTTATTGTAATCTCCTCTCTCCCCCCATCTTCTATAAATATGGAGCATACCTTTGTATTATTTATCTTTTTGAAGCAATAAAATTTGTCTTTTTATTTAGCACTTTTTACATTATCCACTCACGTGCACCACTTCATTTGCATACCAGAAGCACTCTTTTAATTTCAAATTTAATTATTTTAGTTACATTTTTCTTGCGCACCACAACACCCATGTAGCACGCACTTATCCGTGGATGCATCACTGGTGAATTTTATCTCTCGTGTGTGATTGGGAAAACCAATTTTGTTGGCATGGGATTGAGGGATAGAGTAAAATGTTGACTTCTACAGTGCTCCTAGTCGAGTACTTACGTCTCGCCCAGAAATTCGAATGATTAATTAACGTTTCTCTATACTTATAGTTTTATACTTTTTTATTTGCGTAGATACGGTTTGTTCTACTCATAATTGGTGAGTCCGTTGTGAATCCGACAGTGGCGTATGTGATGTGTGTAGATAAATGCTAGAGTCATATTGCTCGAGTCAGAAGGAAGGATAGTCTTTTTCAGTGACTAAGAACTTTCCCCTATCAACTCTCGAAGTATGCGTATAGGTTAGTTCAATAGTGTAAGTGTGATTTAGGCCATCTCTTTGGTCCGCTTGAGCCTTTGCGCCATTCCTAATGCTCTATCCACGCTTAGCCCCTTTGTGCCTACCACTTCCATTGATTCAGCTTCACTGTCATTTCACCAAAGCCAAAAAACTTATCCTAATCGCACACCCAACTTTAAGTTTAAAGATTTATGTTTTATTATTTTTGAGATGTCGATGTGGTGTACTGTTCGTAAATGCGTGAAAAAGCTCCATTGAAAAAAAATTGTTGAAAATTATTGTTAAAAATAAAATTAGAAAAAAATGAAAAAGTTGAAAAATAAAAATTATGTGTAACATTTGGGATTAGACAGTATACACACTCATAGTTTCAAGTTCAAGTTTGGGGGTGCGGTGCACTAATTTAATATTTGTGTAAAAGGTTTTTATTTGCATGCTCATTTGGGTTATAAGTGCTTAGCATTCGATTTTAACTTTGTATACCCCACCTAAACTCAAGCCCCATTCTAAACCTATAAGTCTTATTGATTCGCGCATTAAAGCGAGCCAGTGTCGTGGAGAGAGTGTGAACCAGTAAGCTTATGACCATCAACATTGATGGATTTCTTTGGAGGTTATCTCGAGCCCCGGTCACTGGCAGTGCACATATTAGCGATCAACCTACTTTATCCTTATGCGTGACCAAAGGATTCACTGTGATTCGAATTATGTGTAGAAATAATATGCAGATATGCATTATAGAAACCTATAATCTATTTAGTATAATTAAAATTTCTTTCTAGTGTATTTCTATGAGCGCAAGTATGTAACTTTGCATGGTACTCCGCTTTTCAATTATTATGTCAGCGATTGTTTTTCTCGTCTGCATGGGAGATAGTTTGCTCATCATAAGCAAATGGGAAAGTCTAGGGGTGTAATGAGTCTGATTTATATAGGGTTTTTTGAACTCATCTGGGCTCATTTTCACGCACTTGCACTTCGCTTTTACTTCATAAATGCTTATATTTCACTTGGTCTTCACTTTCACATAAAGTGCAAATTTGCCCATTGTGGTGCGCAATTGCGCTTACTTTTGTTGGGGATAAGAACATGGCGCTCCCTGTTGTGTTTTATAGCTCTTATTGTAGTTTTGGACACACTGGGGGTGATCCCAATCCACTGTTAGAATTCTGTGAATTCACACGGTCGTGCTTTTTTCCTTTGTGCACCATCATTCCGCTTGTGCATTATCTTTTATCAGTTTGATCATCCTAATCGCCTATTGCATGATCGTGTGATTTCACTTTGTGCACTGGTTGTTTTGCCCGCGCAAGACAGATGTGATGAAATTCAGAGTACTATCTTCGCTTGTGTGATTTGGTCACGCATGATTGATTTCAATCGTGCGAGAAAAAATTGCATGAGCGACCTGCTATGTCTAAAAGTTTTATATTTTTATTGGTCGTGTGTTTCCTTCATGCATGGTTGGATTCAACTTTGTGAGAAGAAAATTGTGCGAGGTGGTGTTTGGCCTGAAAATCATAGTTTTGTCTCTGCTCGTGTGTTTTTATTCATGTATGGTTGTTGCAACCGTGCGTGAGGAGAAATTGCACGGGCGAACCCTTGGTCTGGAGTGGAATTTTTTTCTCATAAATATCGCACGTTGTGAATACATGGATGTACGTTCAACTGTGTGAGTTCTTTTCTCATGATTTTTACTATTTAAGCGCATTATTCTGCCCGATTAGGGATCGCTTCTTCATTTCACCCTAGTTCTGCCGCAAACCCTAAGGGAAGAGCTTTTGCTCCTCCTTCCTTCACTATGTGTTAGGGCTTTTCCCTAGGCCGCTTCACATCATCCAAGAGATTCAAGGAGAGGATCTACACTCATCTTCACCACCAAGCAAGAAGTTATTCGTATATATGTGCATGGATTGTAGTTTACCAGAGAAGACAAGTCAATTGGGAGGAAGTGACAGTCGCCCTCTACCTCGGACGATAGTTCAGACCAAGCTAGGGCGCGGATTGATGACCCGATGATTCCTACCGTGAATCTACAACAAGCCTCTGGATTTGGTTGTATCTTTTGCTTTTTTCTTCGCTTGGATTGTTGTTGAATGTATTATTCTTTAGTTGATGATGTAGGCCTCTCTAATCACTTGTTTTGTATTTTTAATTTCATTATGAAGAAACATTTGGTTTATTTAGATTGTGCTTGAAGTGCGCCCATTCCGCCATTACCCTCCATTCCATTTCGTAAGTCTACTCTTTCATTCCGCAAGCCTACTCTTCCACTACGCAAGCCTACTCTTCCACTACACAAGCCTACTCTTCCATTTTGTGTGTCTACTCTTCCATCAGGCAAGCGAAGCGATGCTAATGGCATGTGTAATCCACCACCTTTCAAAGCGGTGTCGATTTCCCGTATTGTTAATTTAGGTTTCTTTATTTTTGTTTTCGCAAATCAAATAAATTTTTCTGCAACCCATCCGACCACAAGGACTTCAATCTCAATCCTCTCTCGAAAGATAACTCCACCTTGTTGTGTTCCAAAGAGATCAATACTTAGGGAAACTCTCCTATTTTATATTACATGAGCGATCGATGCACTTGTCATTTTGTGCATCACCTACTTAGCTTCATGCGACATTTTCTAAAAATGAGGCACACTTTCCCATATTTGTGTGTATGTGGGGGGGGTGAAGAAATCATTAATATAAGTAAATACATGTGCATAATGACCATACCCTTTCCTACTGAGGGTAGAACTTTTTCAGGTCATCGGTGCTCCAGGTTCTCCCAAGTAGCCCTCCATTGTGGTACTACAGGTGATAGCCTTCGGTTGTCAGTGATTGGTGGATGATGAATGGCCCCTCCTAATTTTAATTAAACTTTCCAACAACGGATGCTCTTCCTGCCACATCCATGTTCTTCAGAACGATGTCTGTTGCATAGAACTACTTGAGGCAAACATTCTTGTCAAAGTGCTTAGTCATTCACTTTTTAATATCCTCATGTCAAACTGAGGCCATGTCCTGAAGCTCCACGATGAAGTTGAGGGAAAGCCTCTATGCATCTTCATTCTCCAAGCGTCATTCTTTATCTCCTTTTTTTAGCCGCAACCACTCTCGGCCTTCTAACCTCAAATTCTATTGGGATGAGAGCCTTAGACCCGTGGGACAACTTGAAAGGTGTTTTCCGCATGGCTGAGTTTAGTGTAGTTCTCATATCCCAAAGAATCGAGGAGAGCTATTCCAACCAGCTTTCTTTTAGATTTTCGAGTTTTTTCTTCAAAAGGTTGTTGACTAGCTTGATGGATGCTTCCGCCTGTTCGTTGCTCTAAAGATGGTGGATAGAGGCGAATCAAAGATCCATCCCTAGTTCTATGCAGCAATCTTCCATCTCCATGTTGGAGAACTGTTGACTGTTGTCGATGATGATGACGAGAGGGATCCCAAATGAAAGAATTGGTTCCTAAACACCTAGAGGGGGCGGGGGTGAATAGGTGCAATTCCTTTTTCTTTTAAAGCAGAACTTTAATGCAGTTAATTAACAAAAATAGACAGTTCTACAGCTATCACAGCACAACAATAATAATATCACACAGTCACAGATTGCACACTAATTTATAGTGGTTCCCCAAGGTCTGGGTACATCCACTTTCCCCCTTCGCCTACCTAGCAGTGTGCTAGATTCGGCCTAACTTCTTTCCTTCTCCTCAGATCCTTAGATCTTACAGCTCAGAACCCAAACTAGGTTCCTACAACTCAGAGTGAGTCCACACTCCTACAGCTCAGGCAATCTGCCCTACCTCAGCCTTCAACAAGGCCTACAACTCAGAGATAACAATCTCCTACAACTCAGGCTCACAGCCCTACCTCAGCCTTCAACAAGGCCTACCACTCAGAGAACTTATCTCTTACAACTCAGCCTTTATAAATCAGGCTTACAACTCAGATCTTAAAAAGATCCTACAGCAAATAGATGTAAATCTAAAATATAACCACCACCCTAGTTGAGAGAGAAAAGATGGAAGGTTTCTTGATCAGTTCTTGAAAGAATCTGATGATAGAGATCGACCTGACTTAGCTTTCTTCAAAGCTTCTTGAATCTGAACACAGTAGGGTTGATCTCCTTTGAAGTTGATCTTCAATCAGCTTCTTTCTTGAAATTCAGAAATCAATCTGAATCCTTCTTGGCAGACTGGTTCAAACTCTGCACTTAAGAGACTTGTTGATGTAAGTCCCTTTCTTCACTTGAATAGATGAAGCTCTCTCTCCAACTTCTTCTGAAGATTCTTCTGAATTCTTCTTTGAATTCTCTTGACAAAATCTGAGTAGATCACCACTTCAGAAAGTCTTCTTAGATCTTCTGCTGAAACTCTTCTTCTGGTTTTTCATTTATCTTATGTGTGTAATAATTCTTATCATCATCTTTCTGTTGATAGAGAATGTCTTTATATAGACTTTCTCCATGGTAACCGACTGATCCGGTTTCTAACAAACTTCTGACAGCTCTGACAGTTGCAGTAGACTGGTTGGTTATGGCAGCTGTCAAGTCTTCTAGTCACTTCTTGAAACTCTGCCTCTGTCAGCAAAGTGTCGAGACTGAACTTCATCATGTGTCGACACAAGTAGACTGAGTGTTGACACAAGCATTGGTGGTGCCGACACAGCTCCCTTGGTGTAGACACTGCTTCTCGACACAGCTTCTGTAGAATGTGTCGACACTAGTTCTGTGTGTCGACACAGTCACTTCTTCTCTTCACAAAAATTAACTTTGTTGAAACTCTGTTATGTGTCGACACAAGTCCTGTGTGTCGACATAGTTGATGTCGACAAAGTCTTTTGTGTGTCGACACAGTTGATGTCGACTAAGTCTTCTATGTGTCGACACTGCCTCTGTTTGTCGACACAGCTGATGTCGACTAAGTCTTCTGTGTGTCGACACTGCCTCTGTGTGTCGACACAGTTTCTTCTGGTGTTGACACAGCCTTTCTAAGTGTCGACACAGTTGTCTCCAAGTGTCGACACAGCTTTTCTCCAGTGTCGACATAAGCCTTCATAAGTGTCGACACAGCTTTTCTGGTGTCGACATATGGACTTAGAAACTTTTCCTGCATTCCTGCATTTTCTTAACCTGCACATATAAACTCAAAATAACATCAAATACACCTTGATGCATATCATTGAGTAAGGTGAGGCTTCTTCAAATCTGGTACACATTTTCCAATGTACCCAACAATCTCCCCCTATTTGGAGAAGTCATAACCCTTAGTCAATGATATACACCATTCATAATAAACACACAATATGATGTATAAAAACATTATATGACAGGGTAACTTATAGACAAAACATGTATAAAAATATCATCACAACATAATGATGCAAACATAATGAGCATGGATCATTATTTTGTTTAAACTTTCAAAAGTTCCTCAATAGTTTACATAGATTTTTAACACTAAAGATTACAATGCTGTAAAATCTAGTAAATATATCCTAAGGCTGCTCAGGCTCCTTGATGACTATTACTTTGCCTGATTGGATCTTGGCTTGTACTAGAGCATCAGTATCTTCAGCTGGCTTCTTACCCTTCAGATCTTTCTTCTTTTGTTCTTCAGCCCTGATCCTTTGCCTTTCAAAATAGTGAAAAGGCTTTGGGAAATACTTGCTAGGCTCCTGAGCATTAGGAGGTAGCTTCCCAGCTTTTTCCTTTCTTCTATATTGCAGAATGGCTTCCTGTCTAGCTTCATGCTTTTGCCATTCTTGCTCAGTGTACCATTTGCCCCTATCATGGGTCTTGTCCTTTACAGCTTTCCAAGCAGTCAAGATAATATTCCTAGAAGTAGGACTCCACTGCTCAAAATCAGGCTTCAACTCAGCCTATTCTCTGAATCTTTTCTTTGACAGTTGAGCTTCTTGCTCTTGATTCAAAGCTGCTTCTGACATCTCTACCTTCTCAAGGATGACATTTTTATTACCCTCTGAAGGGCTGTACATTGACTGTACTTCTTGCTGAATCATATCAAAATATGCTGGAGGGTAAATAACCTGAGCAACTTCAGGTTGAGCACCTTCAAAATAAGCAGGTTGCACACCTGACTCAGCTACATTATCATCATCACATAGAGGTGGATATCCAAGGGTGGCTCTGATGCTATTAGATATCCATTTAGCATGATCTGAGCCTGCTTTGACTAACACCCTCTCCCCCTTTATGACTTCTCTGTCAATATGATCCTTGAGGTCATCTTTCTGAAATCTTATTTGGTCATCCAGATAATTAACACCATCTTTATAGAATGACTTTAATTTCAGGAGCTGAGCAGAAATAATCTTTTGTGAAGTCTTAATAGCTGTTTGTACAGCAGCTAATTCTTCCTGAAAATTTTTATCAAAATCTGACTTGTCTTTAACCCTTGCCTCAGTCTGGGCAGCAGCAGTATTCTTTAATTCTGTGACAATCACATTATGTGATTCAGTCAGATTGTCATTCATTCTTAGTTGATTTTCAAGGACATAACCTTGCTTAACAGCTATATCATCAACTTGAGTCTTTATGTCTACTTATTGTTTGGCAAGATAGACTACAACATTGCCACCTTTGTGGAAGCAATCTGTCATTTCCTTCTTGTTCTGAGTTACTTCAAATCTTATGGATTTGATATCTTGAGCCAAGGAGAATTGCAGTTCTTTATGGGTCTCATCCATATATTTCTCCATGGCTATCCTTTGTTCATCTAACTTGACTTGCAAGGATACCAACAAAGAGGTATAATCTATGGCTGGAGCAGGTTGTGGAGCAGTTTGTAATGCCTTTTTATAGCTTTGGCTTCTCCTTTTGAAAACCATTAGCTTTCTCTTCTTAGCTTGTGTTGCTGCTTCATCTTCAGAACCTGAAGTACTTGCTATATCAACTCTTTCGTTAGGACTGGGAGGCAATTCCTTTTCAGTCCTAGGTTGCTCCCCCTCAGTTCTTGCTTTCTCCCCTGAGTCCCTTGCTCCTCCCCCTCAGTCCTGACTTGCTCTATATCAGGGAACAACTCTTCTAGGGTAAACTCTTGTTGAGTATGAACTGGAGATACTCTTAACTCTGGAGCATCAGGAGCTGTTGATGTATCCTCCATGATAACATCCTGTGCTTGAGTGTTGTGTTGAGTGGGCTGGTTAATATCAACCAAAGGCACAGTTAGTGATTCATCCTCATTATTGAAAATTGATTGATTTACTTCCTGGATTACCTCAAGAATAGTTTGTGTAGCCATTTCACTTGCCAAGTGTGTTGGCTCTTCCTCAAGATGAGGCTCCCCCTGCACCTGAGCACCATCTGTAATTTCTTATGCAGGAGATTTTTCAGGAATCTCTGGCCTCTCTTCATCAGGCATGTCCTTTGTTAAGACTCTGTCCCATCTGGAGATTATCCTCATATCCATCCTTCTCATAAGGTTGATCTTTGAACCAACAGTCTGTTCCATTACTTCTGGAATTGATCCAGCCAAGTATAGACTCATGATTCTTCCCAGATTGGGCTTCTTGATTCCTTCCATAATCTTTTCAAAGACTACTGTAGACCAATCTGTGTTCAATCTGAAGATAATCCTGGTCATCAGGCTGAACATATAGGCTGAAACCCTATCATGTCCCCCTGGCTTGCATAGAATGACCTTTCCAACCACTTCAGAAAGGAATTTTCCTTGCAGATTCATCCCTTTTCTGTTCATGGCAGATCCAATCTTCATGGTGGGATCCAATCCACACCACTAAAGTGCTTCCCTAGTCTTTGATGAGGGTACTTCTTCTTCATCTTGAGTTCTTGGGAGTTGAAGAGTTTTCCTCAGGCTTTTCAAAGTAAGTTTAACCTTAGCTCCCTGAACTGTGGATTTGATCTTAAGTCCAGTAGAATCTAAAGTAGCTACGCCATAGAATTCCAATATCTCTTTCTTCCATATCTTTGTAGGTTCAGATAACAGAAATTCCAAACCATTTTCTGCAACTAGGGTTACTACAGTTTTAATCTCGGGTTCTGCATGATCAAAAGCGTTGGGAACCAGCTCATAGCCTTCGTTGACATTATCTTCAAGCTTTGGCGCCATTGGGGTTGAGAGAAATCTTGAATGGAGAAGAGAGAGTTTGTCGACACGAGGTTTTGGTCTCAAAAGTATGAAGAGTGTGTCGACAGAATATGTTGTTGACCTATTTATACTCTTCTAGATGATGAAGGTCAAAAGGCGCGTCAAAATTCTCTTAATGTGTCGACACAGTGGAAATGTGTCGACACTGACTTCTAATGTCTCGACAGAAGTATTGACTTCTATATGTCGACACCAATTCTATTTGTCTTGGTTGCGTTCGACGAAGAGCCCGTGAGGTCGACGATCTGAGGTCGACGGATCTGCGCTCGACGATATGTGTCGATTCTGCGCTCGACGATTAATTGATTCTGTGCTCGACGAACTCTATGTGTTGATTCTATGTGTCGACACAACCTCTGGATGTGTCGACACAACTTCTCTGAAGAGTCAACACCTTATTTCTAGATGTGTTGACACCACTATCCTGGAGTGTCGACACCAACTACTATGTGTCGACACAAACAACTTTTTGTGTCGACACCATTTTACTTAGCCAAATTTGTTAAACTAATTTATGTTCAACATACCTAATTCAATTTTGAAATTATTGAATTTAGTTTCATCTAAAGGCTTTGTGAACATGTCAGCAATTTGTAAATCAGTGTTAATAAATTCTAATGAAATATCTTCTTTCTCTACATGATCTCTAAGAAAATGGTATCTTATTTTTATATGCTTTGTTCTACTATGAGAAACAGGATTATGTGCAATAAAAATAGCACTAGTAGAATCACATAATAAAAGAGTTCTACTTACTTGAATACCATAATCTTCTAACTGATGTTGTATCCACAACAGTTATGCACATCAACTTCCTGCAGCAACATACTCAGACTCAGTTGTGGAAATTGCCACACTAGTCTGCTTCTTACAGCTCCATGACACCAGTCTTCCTTCTAGAAATTGACAGGTGTCTGTTGTGCTTTTCCTATCTACTTTGCAACCTGCAAAGTCTGCATCTGAATAGCCCATTAGTTGAAAATCTCTATTCCTAGGATACCAAAGGCCTAGATTAGGTGTGCCCTTAAGATATCTCAAAATTCTTTTGACAGCAGTATAATGGGATTCTTTAGGGCAGGATTGGTACCTAGCACAGACACATGTAGCATACATGATATCTGGTCTACTAGTAGTCAGATATAGGAGGGAGCCAACTATTCCTCTATACATAGTCTCATCTATAGGTCTCCCTGCATCATTTTTTCTTAGAGACATACTTGTCCCCATTGGAGTTCTCATGGTAGTGGATGATTCCATACCATACTTCTTAATTAACTCCTGGGTGAACTTAGACTAAGATATGTACAGGCCATCATCAGTCTGTCTTACTTGGAGTCCCAAGAAGAACTTAAGTTCTCTCATACTGCTCATTTCAAATTTCCCTTGCATAAGTTTTGCAAACTTTCTACAAAGGTTATTTTCAGTAGAACCAAATATTATGTCATCAACATATATTTGGACTAGGATAATCTTTCCTTTAGATTCTCTAAGGAATAGAGTCTTATCTATTTTCCCCCTTGAGAATTTGTTCTCAATGAGGAAATTAGACAGGGTTTCATATCAAGTCCTTGGAGATTGTTTTAACCCATACAAAGCGTTCCTAAGTCTATAAACATAATTAGGTTTGAGAGGATCAACAAAACCTGAGGGCTGTTCTACATAGACCTCCTCTTTTAAGTCTCCATTTAAGAATGCTGACTTAACATCCATTTGGAACACTTTGAAACCTTGATATGCTGCATAGGCTAGGAATAGCCTGATTGCTTCCAACCTTGCCACTGGAGCAAAGGTTTGATTAAAGTCTATGCCCTCTTCCTGCCTGTATCCTTTGACAACTAATCTTGCTTTATTCTTCACTATGATCTCACTCTCATCAAGCTTGTTTCTATAAATCCACTTTGTCCCTATGACATTGTGGCCCTTTGGTTTTTGAACCAACTCCCAGACCTTACACCTTCTGAATTGATTTAACTCCTCCTGCATAGCATCAATCCAGTGTGGGTCTTGAATAGCTTCGTCAAATCTCCTGGGTTACAGTTGAGATAAGAAGCTTAAGCAAAGAACTGTATTTAAGTTCTTGCTCCTTGTTTGTACTCCATATCTTGGATCACCAATGATCTGGTGTGCATGATGATCCTTTAGATGTCTAACTGCTGGAGGTAATCTACCAACAGTTTGACCTTCTTCAATCTCTTCATTATGCTGTACCTCATGGTTTTCATTTTCCTCTTGAGTGTCTTGTACTCCCCCTGGACAGCAACTACCATTTTCCTCATCCTGCTTTGTAGTTGGATCTTCTCTGATAGTAAGCTGGTCCATCTTCTGTTGTATACCTGTGGAGATACAAGAACTACTAGGCAACTCACTGTTAATAAGTGTAGATTTATCAAATATGACATGAACTGACTCTTCTACAACTTGAGTAGCCAAATTGTAGACCATATAAGCCTTACTATTGTTGCTGTACCCAACAAATAT
This sequence comes from Platanthera guangdongensis, assembly GCA_039583875.1. Lineage (NCBI taxonomy): Eukaryota > Viridiplantae > Streptophyta > Magnoliopsida > Asparagales > Orchidaceae > Platanthera > Platanthera guangdongensis. Next base: position 44,358,722 of record CM077150.1, on the reverse strand, counting down.
CCCATCTTAGGATTTAGCAGCAAACTTAGTTAGGTGAGATTTGTCATTATTAAGCACATAGCATTTGCAACCAAAGATCCTAAAATAGGATATGTTTGGTTTTCTGCCTTTCATAACCTCATAGAGTGTCTTTTTGTGGCTTTTAGTGATGGAAGCCCTATTAAGCACATGGCATGCAGTGTTTACTGCTTCAGCCCAGAAATATTCTGGGAGAGTAGTGTCACCCAATAGTGTTCTTCCAGCCTCAATCAATGTCCTATTCTTTCTTTCAGCAATACCATTTTGCTGAGGTGTTCTAGGTGAGGAGAATTCCTGATGAATCCCAAATTCTTCACATAACCTTATCATACTTTCAGATTGGAATTCAGTTCTATGGTCACTTCTAATTTTGAACACTGAACTATCTAATTCATTCTGAATTTGTTTGACAAAATTGCAGAAGATATTTGAGGTCTCAGATTTCTGCCTCAGAAAGAATACCCATGAAAATCTAGAATAGTCATCTACCACCACAAAAGTGTAGACCTTCCTACTTAGACTATGAACTGACATATGACCAAATAAATCCATATGCAAGAGGTATAAGCACCTCACTGAGTCTTTGGTTTCTAGACTATGAAAGGAGGATCTGGTCTGCTTGCCTTTTTGACAAGCTGAGCATATACCATCCTTATAACACTTAACTTGAGGACCATTCCTCACTGACTCTTTACTAAAGAGTTGGCCAATAGTCTTGTAATTAAGATGATCTAGCCTCTTGTGCCATTTGACACAATGAGAGGCTTTCTTATCTGCCACAAGACAGATAGGAGAATTTTTATTCTCACACTCAAAATTTAGGCAGTACACATTTCTATTTCTATAGCCAGTCAATATGACTTTTTGATCACTAGACCTCTTGATATGACACCCATTCTTGATAAATGAAATATCATATCCAAGATCACTCAGCTAGCTAATGCTTATTAGGTTGTGTTTCAAACCCTTCACATAAGCCACTTGAGTGATAGTGATTGAGTTGTTAGAGATGTTACCAAACCCTTTGATGACTCCTTTTTCAGAACCACCAAAAATTACTTTAGGCCTATTCAGTATTGGTGAGTAGTCCTTCAGTAATCCTCTTGTTCCAGTCATGTGCTTGGAACATCCACTGTCCAAGTACCATATAGGGGTATGACAACTTGGACTCACCTGTAACAAAGATTACTTAACCTTAGAACCCAAATAATTTTTGGGTCCTTAGTTCAAGTTATCCTGAAACTTGACAAATCTGCCTGCAGCTCTTCTAACAGGTAGACTGCTATCCTTCCTGACACTGGTATTGTGCCAACAGTCTAAGGCATAATGGCCTATCTTGCCACAGCACCAACACTCATACTTATTATACCTCTTTTTTGGTATAATATTAGCTGTATTATTTGCAGCAGATCTCTTGTTTTGTGCTGGGGCTTGGCCTTTCTTATTGTACTGTGTAGCCCATGCAGTTCCCTTAAAGTCTAATCCTGCCTTACCCTTTTGAGACACAAAGTCATCAATTAGGGGTATGACAGATTTTGGCTTAGAGAAACTAGCCACTATCTCCTTCTCTTTCTGAAGTCTGTCTTCCAGACTTTTGATCTGATCATTTTTTAATGTGATTATACCCATCTGAATAACAGTTATGTTTTTCAGTCTGGAAATCTCATTCATCTTCTGATCCAACAGCTTATCTGAATCAGATGCAGCCAACTTAAGAGCTGCAATTTCCTTAGCCTGATTTTTGGCCAAGTGTTTGCTTCTCTTGAGTGCCTGTAATAAATCCCCATATTCATCTATAAGCTGATGAATATCTCCTTCAGATTCAGACCCATCCACATCTATTGATGCAGATGCATCTGATTCTGACCCAGTGAAGTAATCAGAATCTACAGATGAACTTTTTACCTTATTGGGGCTAGGTTGATCCTAGCAGTGGTTTTCTTCAGACATAGCCATCAGTCCTTTGCACTGATGGTCTTCTTGCTCATAGATAGAGTCCAGTAATTGCAGGAACTCATCTTCTTCTTCTATTGCAAACAGACCAATATAGGCCTCAACTTCATATTCAGATTCTGAAGTAGATTGATCTGTCTAACTTTTCTCTTTCTTAGCTACCAAGGATTTCTCCTTCTTTCTCTTGTGCTGAGACTTCTTTTTATCAGTAGACTCCTTCATTTTATCTGGACAGTCAGACACAACATGTCCAGGTCTGTTGTAGCAATAGCAAATGATGTTTGATGTAGTGTACTTGTTAGGCTTTGTCCCACTCCTGTCCTTCCTGAATGATTTCCTCTTCTGATAGTTGTCATCCTTGGACTGAGATGAGGATGGCTTAGATTTCCACTGCTTCTTCTTTTAGAATCTCTGAAACTGCCTAGTGAAAGCAGCAAATTCTTCATCTGAATTACTGCTGTCTGAACTGGGATTATCAAAAAATTTTCTGAGTTCACTTCTGCATCTTTCTTAGGAGAAGATGGAGACATTGGGTTTGTTTGGCACAGCTCTGGCGGCTGGAGAATCTCTATTCCAGCCGCCAGAGCTGTTTTTTCTATGTTTGGGACAACTCCTTATGAAGAGCTTTTCGTAAATCTGGAGCTGTTTTGCAGCTTTTCGGAAATCCCCCTCCCCCCAGCTTCTGCTCCCGCAAAATAGCTTTCTCTCTCACATGTTTTGAAAATCTACCGGCCCCGACTTTTTGAATTCTTCCTGCAACTCGCGGGAGCCGACGGTCTCGCCGGAGCTGACACATCTTGCCGGAGCCGAGACTCCCGTCTCCTCCCGCTCTCGCTCTATTTCTTCAAGCGCACTTATGCATAGAACACCCAAACACTCTGCGGCTTTTCAAAACTGCTCCCTAGAGATCTATTTTAAAATAGTTCTATCCGGACATCAGCTTTTCAATCCACCAGAGCTGTCCCAAACAGACCCATTCTCCTATTCTTTCTTGTGGCTTCTACCTTGAAGGCCACAGGCTTTTATCTATGGTCAACCTTTGAATATTTTTCTTCCTCCTTTCTGGCCAACAGCTGCATCTCATATGACAGCAATTTACCAAACAGTGTTGGAGGTGAAATCTCTGCCAGTCTGGCCACTTCCCTTATGGCACAGATCTTTGTATCTCAATCCTTAGTCAAAGACCTAAGGAATTTGTCATTCAGCTCATATGTACTGAAGATTCTTCTATAGGACATTAGTTCATTTACTATTATGTAGAACTTCTTATAACATTCAGTTATACTATCAGACTTGACTTGTCTGAAACTCTCATACTCTTGATTAAGCATGTAACGCCCCGAAAATTGTATTTGAGTCGGTCGCGTAAAAAGGGATTTTTGGTGCCTGTATATGGGTACACGACCTAGGACACGGGCATGTCCAAGGTCGTGTTTGGCTGGTGTTTTGGCCGATTTCATCCCGAGAAGGACATGGCCAGGAACACGGCCTAAGACACGGGCATGTCATTTGATACGGGCGTGTGCCTACCCGTGTCAGTACCCGTGTTCAGTTGGGTCGTGTCGGTTGGCGTGGCGGTTATGCGTGACACGCCCCCGGTCACGGGCGTGTCGAGAGACCCGGCACGGGCGTGTAAGTTGGGACACGGGCGTGTTTGAGCCCGTGTGAATCTCTGAGTTCGATGATCGTGCCTGGATCGAGGCACACTGCCTGGGACACGACCATGTGTCAAGCCGTGTTCGGCCCAGGTTTGGAGATTTTTGAGCGGATCTGAGCCGTTTGTTTTCTTTAAATAAGATCCAACGGCCCAGATGGTTTCCTGCTCTGTTAAAGTAGGGAATAGGGGAGTTAATCCTTCATTTCTCTCCAACCATTCTCTCTCTCAAGGAGTTGGAAAGAGGAGGAAGAAGGAAGGGTTTTCCGACCGCCGGCGGAGCATCTGAGCATCGTTTTGAGATCTGAGAGCGGATCCGTGGAGGAAAGTTCGTTACAAAGAATTCTGTCTGTGTAGTTTTTCCATGGCGCAAAAGTGGACTACAAGGGTAACGATTCTCAACTTGAGCATGTGAAGCTCTTCCTTTCGCATAGGGAATCCCGCTCCCACGAGTGTGCGGTGAGTGTGTGGTGTTCCTTGGGCTTGATGTGAATAGTCCCCCTTGTGTTGCATATAGAGTCCGGAATCGTAAGTACGGACATAAGCATTGTGTGTGAAGCCTACCCGGACATGTTGGTATGGATCGGTGATGTTGCATTGCATAAATGCCGGAGAAGACTCCGTGCTATGGTTTGTTTTTCGGGTTTTCTACGCGGTAGATTGCAGCAGGGAGCCTTGGGGACTAACCCAAAGGTGCACCCGGAAAACTGGGCGGATACGAGATCTTGCCAACATGGAGGCCTGAGAGCCAACTTGAACATAACCGAGTTATGTGAAATTGTGTGACGAAAATGGGACTCGGGAGAAGTTTGACCTGTGCAAATGGCTTAAATTATTGTTGCGACGTGAGCACGGGTTAGATGGAACCGTACCCATATCTATGTCGTTCGGGTTAAAGAGACCTAAGGTTACGTGGCACTTGCCGTTGGCATAGATGAGAGTCTTCGGCGGTCAATGGCTTAAATTGACGTGACCCATGCCGGGAAGACAAATTGCTCATATGTTTGGCCGTCAAAGTGGCGGTGGTGGGTCCAGAATGGCCATGGTTTTAACTGACGTGACGTCGACCGGTTCACCAAGAATGTGCCCTGAGTGCACGGGGTGTGTGGCCGTGTGAGCCTATGCCTGTGATGTAATGAATACTATTATATTGCTCGCTTGTGCTAATAAAACAGCAGGGAAGGAGCATTGCCGCCTCGAGTTGGGGGCGGGATCGTTATAATTTGGCCAGCATTGCTGACCGTTGCCTTTTTGTTTGCCATCGTGCGGTGGTTATGTTGCTCAGCACAATGCACACACTATCAGGTCAACACTTGAAGTAAGTGTCGACACCCAGCACAATGCTGGACCATGAAGAAAGTGTCAGTCAATATCGGGCTAAAGCCCAAATCTCAACAACAAGAAGGTGTGTCGAAGCCGGCCAAGATAGAAGACTTGAAGGCCTATTCAACACAAGAAGTGGAAGTGTTTAGAAGAATTCAACAAAAGCTGCTTTATTCATGCAGAAGAATGTGACCGGAATTGTGTCCTGTGTATCGTGGTTTGTAAAACATGTAATATGAAGTGAAACATTTTGTAAGGCCTTAAGGCATAAGAAAGCCTTTAGGCACCCACAGTGGGTATTTTGTATAACATTCCTAATAAACACAAGAAGATTGTATTAGTGGACATTCATGCTCTAATGCTGGGTTCTTTATTGCAACTTTTATAAACTGCTTCCTCCCCTCCTGCTAGAATCATTATCTGCTCTGTGTAGGATGTTGAGATTGGTTGGATGGTTTCCATAAGTAACCACTGAGTGTAGGCTTTGGGATAAAGCGGTCTGTGAGGTAGGAACTGTGGCATAGAAGTTAGGCGGCGTCGGGGGGAAAGTGGATGTACCCCGGCCACTATAAAACACTGGTGCTGTGCTGTGTTTGTGCTGTGGACTGTGTTTGTTTGATTATTGCTACTGCTATATGCTATGTGACGGATAGGGGGCAGGGAAGGAGCATGCCGCCCCGAGTTACACAACACTACTCTATATTCATCAATTAATTGATGAATGTCTCCTTTAGATTAATATGAAGTGAAACAGATCTTATTTTGGGTATTTTGTATAACACTAATTTGTATTAGTGGACTCATCACTTTCTTTATTGATTTTATAAACTGCTTCCGCTATGCTCTGTGTATGTATCTGAACCACCCGGTCTGTCTGTGGCACTCGGGCCCCGCCAGTACAAGAATTTTACACAACACTACTCTATATTCATCAATTAATTGAACTAGCAAAATAATTTTGTACCTTACTTGTACCTTACTTGTCCAGGCTGATCCTAGATTTTGTCACTTTCTGATAAGGCCATCAGTCCCTGGCACTGAGTGTCCTCATGCTCATATATAGAGTTCATTAACTGGATGAACTCCTCTTCCTCTTCTTCATCAAACAGTCCAATGTAAGCTTCAGCTTCTGAATCAGTTTCTTAAGAAGACATATCTGACAGACTTTTGTCCTTCTTAGCAACAAAGGACCTTTCCTTTTTGCCCTTGATCTGAGTCTTCTTCTTATCAGTTGACTCTTTCCTTTTCTCTGGACAGTCAGCAACAACATGTCCCTGTTTGTTACAACAATAACAGACTATCTTTGAAGATGTAGTTCTATTTGACTTGGGCTTTCTCATGTCATTCTTTGATGACTTCTGTGAAGTGGATGGCTTAGACCTCCATTGTTTCTTCTTTAGAAACTTCTGAAAATGTCTTGTGAAAGCTGCAAAGTCCTCATCACTCTCACTGCTTTCAGAATTCCTGCTTACTGACTCATCTGTCTCAGTCTCAGCAACTTTTGGAGGTGGAGATGGAGACTTACTTTTATATTTTCTAGTGGCTTCTGTCTTGAAAGCCACAACTCTTTCTTTGTGCTCAATTCTTGCAGTCTTCTCTTCCTCCTTCCTTACCATCAACTGCATCTCATAGGATAACAGTTTTCCAAACAATGTTGGAGGAGGAATGTCTGCTAACTTGGCCATTTCCCTTATGGCACATATCTTAGTATCCCAGTCTTTAGTTAGGGATCTCAAGAACTTATCATTCAGCTCATAATTGCTGAATTCCCTTCCATAAGACATCAACTCATTGACAATCCTATAGAATTTCTTGTAGCACTCAGTTATGCTATCAGACCTTCCTTGTCTGAAGCTCTCATACTCTTGGTTTAACAAAGACTTTCTGTCATGTCTAACTTCTTCAGAACCCTCCATGTACACTATCAGTGTGTCCCACATTTCCTTTGATGTTTTACAGTGTATCAAATTCTAAAATGTGGCATCATCTATTGCACTCACAATTATATTCTGAGCCCTCTTGTCCATTGTGGCCAGAATAATCTCATCTTTGGTCATCTCAGAATAGTCTTTTGGGGTTCTTTGATTTGCATCTAACACAGATACTTTCATAGGCACAAATGGCCCTTCCTTGACTGTGATGTAGATTCTAGGGTCAGAGGCTTCCATAAATAGTCTAACCCTTTCTTTCCAGATGCCAAAAATCTCCTTTCTACAAATTGGCAACTTCATGGATCCAAGTTCTTTGTGATTCTCTGTTGAACCCATTTTCTTGATTTTCTTGATTCTGCACTTGATTATACTGAATCTGCCAACAGGATCTTTTACTCATACAGTTATGTCCTTTTTGAGGAACCTCCCTCTGATACCACTTGAAAGAAATTGTACCTAATCACCTAGAGGGGGGGGGTGAATAGGTGACCTTATCTTCTTGATTCTTCTAGGCAGATTATATCACAGAATTATAATTAATTCTCCACAGCAATTCAGCACAGCAATCACAGAATCACACACACAGAGTACACACAGTTTTATAGTGGTTCCCCAAGGTCTGGGTACATCCAGTTTCCCCCTTCGCCTATCTAGTAGTGTACTAGATTCGGCCAAACTCCTTCACTATTCCTCAGATCCTCAGATCTTACACTCAGAACCCCAACCAGGTTCCTACAGCTCAGAGTGATCCCACTCTTACAACTCAGGCTCAACAGCCCTACCACTCAGTCTTCATAAAGACCTACACTCAGCCAACAAGGCCTACACTCAGCCTACGACAGGCCTACACTCAGAGAAATGAATCTCCTACACACAGGCACACAGGCCCTACCACTCAGCCTTTATAATTTCAGGCTTACAACTCAGATCCCTAAGGATCCTACAAGAAAATTAAAATTACAAAGTGTAAACCTACAACTCAGAATGAGAGAGAAGAGTTGACAGGTTTCTTGATGAGTTCTTGGAAGAACTTTGCTGAGATCAACCTCCCTTGACTTTCTTCAAAGCTTCTTGAATTTAGAACACAATAGGGTTGAGTCTCTATGCAGCTGATCTTCAATCACTGCTAACTTCAGAATCAGATCTCAATCTGAAACTTTCTTCACAGCCTGGTTCCACAGCTGTCTTCTTAGAAGGAGCACTCTCTCTCTCCAACTTCATAGATCTTCACTTGAAGGTCTTCTTCTAGTTGTATTGTTCTTCACTTTGTTGATTTCCAACTCTTATTGTTGATCATCTTCTTCTGTTGACAGAATAAGCCTTTATATAGGCTTCCTTCATGATGACCGACTGATCCGGTTTCTAACAGCTTTCTGACATCTCTGACAGTTGCAGTAGACTGGCTGGAATGGCAGCTGTCAAGTCATCCAGTCACTTCTTGAATTTTCTGTAACTGTCTGAAAGTGTCGAGACAGTCAGTCTTTAAGTGTCGACACTTATAGACTAAGTGTCGACACAAGTAGACTAAGTGTCGACACTAGCCTTCATGGTGTCGACACAACTCCTTGTGTTGTAGAAATTACTTCTCGACACTGCTTCTTCAGAATGTGTCGACACTGATAATGTGTGTCGACACAACTCCTTGTTCTTTAGTACTTAGTTGAATTCTTGTAAGTGTCGACACAACTCCTTTGTGTCGACACATCTTCTTGTGTTGAACTTGTTCAGTGTCGACACATCTTCTTGGTGTCGACACACCTTCTTGTGTTGATACTTGTTGAGTGTCGACACATCTTCTTGGTGTCGACACATGCCTTCTGTGTTGATACTTACTGAGTGTCGGCACATCTCCTTTGTGTCGACACTTGTACTTTGACTTCATTGAAATTTGCTGAGTGTCGACACAGCCTCCTAGTGTCGACACTTTTTTCATGTGTTGAGTCTTTTGCTGTGTGTCGACACATTCTTCATTATGTCGACACTTGTACTTAAACTCTGTTGAAGTTTGCTGAGTGTCGACACAACCTCCTAGTGTCGACATTTTCTTGAACTTTGTTGATGTTTTGCTGAGTGTCGACACAGCATCCAAATGTCGACACTTTCTGATGTCGACAAAGTTCCTCTGGGTGTCGACACTGCTTCTAAGTGTCGACACTGCTTCTCTGGACATTTCTTCATTGTGTGTCGACACAGCCTGTATGTGACGACACTTTTCTTCTGGTGTCGACTCTGCATCCTTGGTGTCGACACAATTACTCCAAGTGTCGACACAGCTTCTCTGGGTGTCGACACAAATCTTCTTAAGTGTCGACACTTTTCTTCTAGGTGTCGACACATGGACTTAGAAACTTATAAGCTTTCCCTGCAAATACTTAACCTGCACAAGGTAACTCAAAATACATCAAATACACCTTGATGTATATCATTGAGCAGGGTGAGGCTTCTTCAAATCAGGTACATATTTTCCAATGTACCCAATAGAATGCTCATGTTGTTGCCATCACGGGGATGGTGGTGAAGCCACGGAATTGATCGGATTCACCGTTAATGTGCCCTGAGTGCACGGGGTGTTTGGCCATGCGAGCCTACACCTGTGGCGAAATATATAATTGCACTTTATTGTTTAGCTGTGCTAATGAAATGCAGGGAATTAGCACCGCCATCCTGACCTAGGGGCGGGGTCGTTATAATTTGGTCAGATTTGGCTGACCGTTGTATTATTTGCCACCATGCGGTGGAATGTTTGCTTGCAGGTGCTGCGGAGCCGAGTGCAAAATAGCGGTCAGCGAGGTTATACTACACCTATGTCCAGTTCAAACATGCTTCAGCACTAGACCTTCTATCAACATAAGAGATCTCCAAGGCCTCTAAATTTCGAATAAGATGCTCGTCATGCATCTGTATCCAATTGGCCTGTGCGGGAATCCTGGAACTTAATGCAACCGCAACAGCGTTTCCCTTGCTAGGAACGTAATGTATCTTGAAGGTTTAGTCCACAAGGAACTCCATCCACCTCCGCTGGCTCATATTCAAGTCCTTTTGATCTAACAGATACTTCAGGCTTTTATGATTTGTATAGATGTCGACCTTGACGTCATACAAGTAGATCCTCCAAAGCTTTAGAGCAAATATCACAGCCGTTAACTCTAAATCGTGGACTGGATAATTCTTCTCGTGCACTTTCAACTGGCTTGAGCTATACACTATCACTTAAGCATATTGTAGCAAAACACAGCCTAAGACGCTCCTTGAGGCATCACTGTAGATCTCATAGCCCCCAAACCACATGGCGAGCACAAAATAGGTGACATGGTCAGACGACTTTTTAACTCTTCAAAAGCTTGCATGCATGTTGGTGACCAAACAAACTTCTGGTCCTTCCTTGTCAAGGTCGTGAGAGGTAACGCTATCCACAAGAAGTTCTCTACGATGTTCTTGTAGTAGCCGGCAAGACCCAAAAAATTCCGGACTTTGGACACATAAGACAACGCAGGCCACTCCCATATCATAATAATATTCGCCAGATCTACTGTCATTCCCTCTCCACTAACAATGTGACAAAGGAATGCTACCGAAGATAACCAAAACTCACACTTAGAGAACTTGACGTACAACTTGCTCCTCAGGTTCTCCAACACTGTGGAAACCACCCACTGCAGGCAATATGAGACTAATCCAACCGCGCGATGGCAGGGATATTCCACCACACGGGGGCCCACCGGGGTCAACACCCAGACCAGGAACGCGATGGGGAAGCCCAAATATGCGATCCCACACACCCAATCCCGCTGGACCTTAGTTCTCAACACACCCCCGCATCGGGATGGCTTTGATACCATGTGGAAACCACCCGTCACCACACATCTTCCCAAAACCCCGAGGTGATAGTAAGGGGGACAGGGTACATAAACATCAAGGACCACCCACTGCAGGCAATGTGGGACTAATCCAACCACGGGATGGCGAGGATATTCCGCCACACGGGGGGCCCACCGGGGTCAACACCCAGACTAGGAACGCGATGGGGAAGCCCAAATATGTGGTCCCACACACACCCAATCCCGCTGGACCTTGGTTCTCAACAAACACTATGCATAAATGATCTGCATGGTCTTATTCATACTGGGAGTACACCAAGATATTATCGATGAAGACTATCATGAACTGGTCCAAATACTCCATGAGCGCCCAGTTCATCAAGTCCATAAACACAGACAGAGCATTCGTCAGCCCAAATGTCATGATGGTAAACTCATAGTTCCCATAACATATACTAAACGCCGTCTTGAGAATGTCACTTTCCATGATTCTTAGCTGATAATAACCAGATTTCAGATCTAGTTTTGAGTATACAGTTGATCTAACAAGCTGGTCGAACAGATCATCGATCCTTAGAATCAGGTACTTATTCTTCTCTGTCAGCTTATTCAATTCCCGATAATCGATATACAGCCACAAACTACTATCCTTTTTCTTCATGAAGAGGACTAGTGTGCTCTAAGGTGATAAACTTGGATGCACATACCCATGCTCTAACAGTTTTGAAGTAGTACCTTCAACTCTGTAATTTCCCTCGGTGCTAAGCAGTATAGAGATCACGACACAGGTTTTTCATCAGGCACCAACTTCATGGTAAAATCGATCTCTCTCTGAGGTGGAGCTCCTGGGAGATCTTCAGGGAAAATGTCTGCAAACCTCGACACCACGAGAATACTGACCAAACCCTGCTTGGGCTTCTTTGCCTCTAGTAGAGTGAAGAACAACTCTGCACCCTCATGAACTGCTTTAACTACTTGGAGAACAGACATCAGCATCTTGCTCGATCCCTTTATACCAGAGAAAGTAGTTTCGTGACCTGTATTCAGACCCAATTTAATCGTCTTTAAACTACAATTGATGTATGCATGTTCTCTAAAAGCCAAACCATGCCAAAGATCACGTTAAACTCTACTATCGGCAGTAATGACGCTTCCAAGTCAAACTCCTGACTTCCTATCAACACATTAACATAATAGATTCTATCTGCGTGCATCGAACACTCGTTAGACAGCAACACATCTAATCTATCCTTCCCCATGGAGGAAGGCACTTCAATACGCGTTGTGAAATCTTCAGACAGAAAGGAGTGTGAAACTTCTGTATCAAACACTGTTCTTGCCAGACAGTCCAAGATCAAGACAAAGCCTAAACCATGACAATTATACGACCAATGCACAAGGCGTAAGGTATAGAAAGCATTACAGTTAAAATCTAACATATACCTGTAACCACATCACCTAGCTTAATGGCCTCCTGCTAGCCAAGGTTGTAGATTATGGGTTGGGTTGGAACATGATGAGATGCGGTTGACTCCACCGTCTTACTTTTCTCAGCATAAAATGCTCCTGCATTCTTCTCCGCCTTGCCACTCCAACAATCACGGGATATATATCCCGGCTTGCCACAATTAAAATAATAGATCAGGCCTGCTCACCCAGACAATGCCCCGGAAGTAACAAATAAAGAAGCCGGTCCAGCAGATTTGGGCTTCTTGTTCCACTTTCGGTATCCAGACTTCGACGAATTTGGTACCTTAAACTCTGTCCTCTTTAGCGTGGAGTTATTGTTATGTTGCACCCGCTTCATATCTTGCTCTAGGGATCAGGCTGTATTGACCAAGGTCAAAAAACTCTGCATCATTGGTCCTGAGAGCAAAAAACTCAAATCGTCACACAGTCCATCATATAACCGATTGATCTTGCGCTCCTCTTCTGTAAAGGTAGAACACGCATATCAACCCAATCTCGTGAATTTATACATGTAGTCGTCAACACTACTCTTGCCCTACGTTAGTCTCTGGAACTGATTCTCCATAGCAATTTTCTGCGCTGACAAGATATACGCGCCAGAAATAATCTCGAAAACTCATCCATCATGATGTTGGTGGGTTATCTCCCAGCAAAGGGATGTAGCTCTAGTTCATCACACCACAGTCTTGCTTCACCATCCAAAATGAATGTGGTTATAGTAACCTTCTGCCACTCTTCCATCTCTGTTTCCGACATGACTCTATTAACCCAAGAGAATCAGTCCTCAGCTTGCGTTGGAGTTCCAGTCCCCATAAATACTAGAGGGTTAAAGATCATACCATGCTTCAATTTTTTCTTTATCATTCTTCTTGGCACAAAAATCTCTGCCGCATTTGATCCACCACCATCGGTTCAGCCATACCAGGAGGCACCTAGCCCACTTTAGGGGCAGAAGGTTTCACCTGCCATCCTGGCTGAGCATTAATCATGACGAACAACGTTTCAGCTACCAAATATATGGTTTATGTAGAAGGAGGGGTCGCAGGTACGTCATTAGGCGCACTCCTCTCGGCATAGTGCTGACATTGGGACTGCTCTGCACCACTCCTAGTCACCTAAAATCGTGAAACACCCAATTAGGCGACCAAACATATTGTGAAAACGCAATTATAGGAACACGCAAATTCCTCAAACATGTGTATTTTCATTCCTAAGTGGATATTCATGGGTACTTTCATATTATAACGGTAACTCACATACATGTGCTCACCACCCCTTAAAAGAATTTGCTCACGAATTCAAATAAGAAAGACCGATACCAGAATTTGATACCAAATTGTAATACCCTCATCCGTCTCATAGGATATAACAGAAGGTCCGGCCGGGGCCCCGCGTCATATTCTATAGACAGTTAGTGGAGTTACGCATTGAAACCATAATTCGTAAACAAGCATTTTAACTCAGAGTGCATTCTAATGAAAGTTGTTAGAAAGTAGCGAAAAGAAGCGAAAAGTAGAGAAAAAGCGAATAAACTTTTGAATAATTGAAATTTTATTATCCAAAAAAGATATCATTTACAAAGGTATGACCTCCCTTATATAGAATGGAGGAGATAAGAAAGAGAGTGTACAAACAATGTGGGACTAAACATTTACAGTACTGAGCGGCTAGAATAATAGAGACCGCACAGGCCGCGCGGTTAGACAGATGGGTTAACCGCTCGGCAACTCCAGCAGGATAGAACAGGTCGCAGAGGTAGACCGATAGACTGCCCGGTCTCTAGGCATCAGAGAGACCGCCAGACCGCTCGGTCAACAAACCGCTGGATCAGACCGCTAAGCCGCCCGGTCTAATACTTCAACACTCCCCCTCAAGCTGGAGCATATATATCAATCATGCCCAGTTGTCACAAATGCGGAAGAAGGAAGTAGAAACCAGCTTGGTGAAGATATCTGCCAACTCCTTGTCAGAGGTGACAAAAGGAGTACAAATCTGTTTCTTCAAAATCTCTTCCCGAATGAAGTGACAGTCAACCTCTATATGCTTTGTTCTCTCATGGAAGACCGGATTTCTGGATATGTGTATAGCGGCCTTGTTGTCACAGAACATAGGGAGAGGACAGTCATATACCTCGCCCAGGTCAAGCATGAGAGCCCGCAATCACTTTAACTCACACGTGGTTGGCGCCATACTCCGGTATTCTGCTTCGGCACTGGATCTGGAAACAATAGACTGTTTCTTGCTCTTCCAACTCACGAGATTACCTCCAACAAAGGTACAAAAACCTGACGTGGATTTACGATCGCCTTTGTCATCCGCGTAACTTGAATCTGAGTAGGCCTCAACCCTTAGATGGCCATTCTTCTGAAAGAGTAACCCTCTGCCGGTGTTGCTTTGATATACTCTAAAATCTTCAGGGCGGACTGAAGATGGCACTCCCTGGGAGCTTGCATAAAATGACTGACCTTGCCTACAGCGTAGGCGATGTCGGGTCTAGTCACCGTGAGATAGATGAGTTTGCCTACCAAACGTCTGTACCGTGTGACATCAGATAGAAGAGGCGAATCATCCGTCCACGTTTTGTCTTCTCCAACAGCCATGGGAAAACGAGCTGGTTTGGCACCTGTCAATCCTGCTTCTCGTAGAAGATCAAGGGCATACTTTCGTTGAGAGAGAACCAAGGAGTCAAGTTTCCGAGAGATTTCTATCCCCAAAAAGTATTTTGGGGAGCCCATATCCTTCGTGACCAAGTGCTGACGGAGGTGCTTCTTCGTCAAGTCCACCCCATCTCGGTCATCGCCAGTAAGGAGAATATCATCCACATATACGACCAAAACCACCAGTCCCGGGCCATTTTGCGAATGAATAAGGAGTGATCGGCCGAACTCCTTTGAAAGCCGATGGTAGCCACAATACCACTAAATTTGTCGAACCATGCCCGAGGGCTCTGCTTTAGGCCATAAATGGCCTTCTTCAAATGACAGACACGTGTCTCCCCCTGAGCAACATACCCAGGAGGTTGCTCCATATAGACGTCCTGCTGAAGATCGCCATAGAGAAAGGCATTCTTCACATCAAGCCGGGAAATAGCCCAAGCTCGGTTAACAGCCACAGAAAAGAGAACCCGGATGGTGCTGAGGCAAGCAACCGGAGAGAAGGTATCAAAGTAATCAACGCCATAAGTCTGAGTAAAGCCCTTGGCCACCAGCCGGGCTTTGTAGCGATCCACAGTGCCGTCGGGGCGAAACTTCACAACGAAGACCCAGCGACAGCCAACCACATCAGTGCCCACAGGAGGAGGAACCAGGGTCCAGGTACCCCGTTCAGTAAGAGTAGCCATCTCCTCATCCATGGCAGACTTCCAATGAGGGAGAGCGAGAGCCTCCTGGTAGGTACGGGGAGTAGAAGTAGCAGAGATGGCCAAGGCAAAACACCTGCGAGAAGGAGAAAGCTGATCATAGGAAACAACAGCCGTGAGCGGGTGTTGAGTACACGCCCGCACCCCTTTGCGAAGGGCAATGGGAACATCCAGGTCAACGGGAGCGTCGGCGACGGGAGCGTCAGCGACCGGAGCGTCCGTGGCGGAGAAGGCTGGCCCGGGACTAGAGAGAGACGGCAGCGGAGAGGAGGGTGGAGGGGTGGGTGGGGAGACGGACTGGGAAGGAGTGGGTGGAGGAGGAGACGAAGGTGGGAAAACGTGGAGAGGTGTGGAAGGAACAGAGATATCAGAAGGAAGAGTAGGAAGAGAAGAGGAAGGAGAGAAATAGGAAGCATTTTCGAAAAAGTCACATCTGCGGAGACAAACTGCTTGCGGAGAAGGGGGTCAAAGCAGCAATAGCCTTTTTGAGTGGTAGAGTACCCCAAAAAGACACACTTGGTGGAACGGGGGGAAAGCTTGTCGCGGGTAGAGGAGGGAGTGTGAACAAAGGCCGTACAGCCAAAGACACGGAGAGGAAGAGGAAAAGGTTCCTGGTGGGGGTAGAGAAGGAGAAGGGAGTCTCGCCGTGGAGAACCGCGGAGGGAAGGCGATTGATGAGATAGCAGGCGAGGAGCACAGCGTATCCCCATTAGGAGCGAGGGACGTGCATCTGCGTCATGAGAGTACGCGCAACATCAAGCAGGTGACGGTTTTTACGCTCCGCCACCCCATTCTGCTGGGAGGTGTAAACACAAGTCGTTTGATGAAGGAGGCCATGTTTGTGAAAGAACACGGAGAACTCATGAGTCAGATACTCCTTGGCATTATCAGAACGGAAGACTTTAATAGAAATAGCAAATTGAGTCTTAATCATAAAGTAAAATGATTGCCAAACAGAAAATAGTTCAGAGCGATCTTTTAATAGATACACCCAGGTACATCGAGTAAAATCATCGATAAAAGTGACAAAATAGAAACTGCCCCGACCAACTGTGAGGGTAGGAGCAGGACCCCATACATCAGAATGAATAAGATCAAAAATGCGAGAGGAGCCACGGCCTTGCTTCGGTGGGAAGGAGGAGCGATGATGTTTGCCAAGCTGACACGCATCACAGTTGAGCGGAGAACTGGTAGGAGGTAAGTGGGGCAGAAGCTGACGAATAAGCCGAGGAGGAGCATGTCCAAGTCGAAGATGCCACTGAAGGAGATCGGTGGAGGAGGAGTAGGCAGAGAGAGCGGAAACATCGTCGAGGAAGTGGAGGCCGCCGCTCTCAGTCCCAGTAGCAATCGTCCGCTGGGTCCTCGGGTCCTGAAAAGAACAAGTAGTGGGAGTGAATAAGACGGAGCACTGAAGTTGCCGGCATAAAGTAGTAACTGATAACAAATTGCATGGGAACTTCGGGACATAGAGGGTATCCTCCAAGCAAAGTGATGAAGTGAGTTGAACCATGCCCGTCCCATGAACCGGGGACGGGGAACCATCCGCCACACGAACTGGGGTAAGCGGTCATGGGTCTCAAGACGGGAGAAGCAATGAGGGTTGCCCGTCATATGATTGGTGGCACCGGAGTCAATCAGCCATTTACCTTGGGTAACGACGTGGGCACTACCTGACGTCGTGGCCACAGAGGCAGACGGCCTAGAAGAGGCGGAGGCCGAAGAAGGAGCATCACCGGAAGGGCGAAGATGAGGATGTTTCTGCCAGCAGCGGTCAACAGTATGGCCAGTACGACCACAGTGAGAGCAGAGGAACCGGGAGGAACCCCGTCCGCCAGAGGAGCCACGGCCACTAGGGCCCCCCCTCTGAGCTTGGTGAGCAAATGAGTCCTGGGAAGGGGGGGAGGCCAACAGAGGCCGCTGGAGGAGCGAAGTAACAGCGGCAATGCGAGCCGTAGTGGCATCCAAAGTAGGAGATTCCACCTCACCCAAGATCTGCTGGCGGATCATATCATAAGAGTCGGGAAGACGAAGAAGATAACAAACAACCAGGAGTTCTTGGAAGTGTTTGTGCTGGTCGGCCAAGTCCGCGGAGAAGGGGCGATTCTGGAGGATTTCAGCACCAAGAGCCTGAACCTGCTGATAAGCCGCAGCCGGTGACATGGAAGGGCGGGCGAAGAGGTCCGTATAGAGAGTATAAATGCGGGACGTCTGGCCCCCCTTAGAATAGAGAGCAGCGAGGTGAAGCCAGGCGGCCTTGACCGTCTCATCATGGCGAATGACGGGAAGGCACTCATCAGAAAGGCTGTTGGCCAGCCAGGTGCGAACAAGAGCATCACTCGCATCCCAGTCATCAAACTCAAGAGAGGTGCGAGGAGGAGGGTCATCGGTGAGGTGATGACGCTTGCGTTGAGAACGAAGGAGAAAGGTGAAAGAAACGCTCCAATCGGGATAGTTGGAGCCAACAAGCTTGGAAAGGGTGCCAAGGTTGCCCGAAGGAGGAGGAGGAGAAGGAGCTGTAGGAGTAGTGGTGAGACCGGAGGTAGTCATAGAACCCGGTAAGAAGAAGAAGCCGCGCGAACAGTAGCGGTTAGAAAACAAAAGAAGCCGCGCGAACAGTAGCGGCTAGAAAGAGCAAAGGCACAGCGGGAAGAGGTCGCGCGGACTGAAAAGGCCGAGCGAACAGAAGAGAGGAGAAGAGCAGGTGACCGCGACCAAGATGCGAGTAAGAAAGGTACAACCCGCACGGTCAGGCAGATCACAGCAGCTGCTAGAAAGCGGTCAAAGGCACAACGGGGAAGAGGTCGCGCGGACTGAAAAGGCCGAGCGAACAGAAGAGAGGAGAAGAGCAGGTGACCGCGACCAAGATGCGGGTGAGAAAGGAACAACCCGCACGGTCAGGCAGATCACAGCAGAAAACTGCGAGTAGAGAGACAATACACGCGGACAGAGACAGACCGCAACGACTAGGAAGTCGGAGCGGCAGGAAAGAACAAGGAGCGCGGCGACAAGGAAACAGGTCGCTGCGACAAAGAGCAGTAGGAGAAGAGAACCAAGAAGAAGCAAGCCGCGCGAACAGGGCAGCGGACAGAAACAAGCCGCGCAGATAGAAACAAGCCGCGCGGACAGAAGAGAAGGCAAGCCGCGAATCAAGTCGCAGAAAGCGAAAAACAAGCCGCGAACAACAGAGAGCGCACAGAATCAGGAGGAAATGACCGTGTGCTCTGATACCATGTTAGAAAGTAGCGAAAAGAAGCGAAAAGTAGAGAACAAGCGAATAAACTTTTGAATAATTGAAATTTTATTATCCAAAAAAGATATCATTTACAAAGGTATGACCTCCCTTATATAGAATGGAGGAGATAAGAAAGAGAGTGTACAAACAATGTGGGACTAAACATTTACAGTACTGAGCGGCTAGAATAATAGAGACCGCACAGGCCGCGCGGTTAGATAGATGGGTTAACCGCTCGGCAACTCCAGTAGGATAGAACAGGCCGCAGAGGTAGACCGATAGACCGCTCGGTCTCCAGGCATCAGAGAGACCGCCAGACCGCTCGGTCAACAAACCGCTGGATCAGACCGCTAAGCCGCCCGGTCTAATACTTCAACAAAAGTAATTTAAATTATAATAAAAACCCAACCATTTGAATGCCCGCTATACCAAATAGGAATGATAAGAACAATGCACAGAAAGTTATGGCCTTAAGGCCTTAAAAGTTTCCTCCAATAATATTGTATTATGTACGCGAACAACACTTGACAGATACTTCTTGAGAACACTATTTGCGGACTACCTTGCGGATAGCAGTTCTTGCGGGCAACTTACGCGGTCTTGGAAGTTACCTCTCAGCAAGGAGGTGCGACGAGCTTGTGTAGACGTGTGTGAGCTCTTGCGCGAAGTGGTTGTAGTGAATCGTTGTGTTGTAACACACATGTGTTGTGGTGTTGAGTTGTATTTATGAAGTTTCTTGTGATTTTATTGTAACCTCTAGTTGATATAATAGAGAATTTATTTGCTCTTTTTATTTTATGTTGTGCCCACTGTAAATCTTCCAACAGTGGTATCATAGGAGGTTGCGAACCTTGAAATTCACTTAGAAGAAGTGAAGGAGTGAAGAGCACATCATGATGGAGATGGTAAATGTTATGATGGGTCAAGTTCCTAAGTTTACAAAGACAAACTATGAGAACTGGAGTGACCAGATGAGAGTATTGCTTGCCTCAAAAGAGTTATGGAAGATCGTGGAAGATGGATATGAAGAGCTAACTGCAGAAGCAGTGATAGAATTAACTAACACCCAGAGGGCGACACAATGGGAAGCAAGAAAGTGAGACAAGAAGGTCTTGTTCTTACTATATCAAGGGGTTGATGAAGCAACTTTTGAAAAGATCTCGGATGTTAGAAGTTCTAAGAAAGCATGAGAAACCTTGTAACGCTCCTTGAAAGGTATTGACAAGGCAAGGAAGGTAAGCCTGTAATCTCTCCGAGTAGAGTATAAAGTTGTCAAGATGCAAAACACTGAGAAGGTTGGTGACTATGTGACTCATTTGCAGACACTTGCAAACGAAATGATGCACAATGGAGAGACAATTGATGATGCGAGTTTCATGGAGAAACTTCTGCGGTCGATGTCAAATAATTTTAATTATATAGTAGTGACGATAGAAGAGTTGAAGGATCTCACTCAGATATCTATTGATGAAGTCACAGGCTCTCTACAAGCCCATGAATACTACATGCTATAAGATGAAGAGTCAAGTGGCTTAGAGAAAGCACTTCAGACTCAGCTAAACTTTGGAGAGAGTTCAGGAAGAGGAGGTGGCCAATGAGGCTAAGGCTACCAAAGCAGAGCTAGAGGAAGAAGAGGAGGAAGACAACAGAACTTCTAGAGAGAAGTAGAAAAACCTCAAGCAAGAAGGCAAGAAGGAAGAGGAAAAGGCCGAGGAAGAGGCCGTGGTGGAATGTCCTAAGTCCAGTGTTACAACTATAACCAATTTGGGCATATGAGTTATGACTGCAGACTTCTAAGGAGGAAAGAGGAGACTAACTACTATGCCGAAGCAAACAACACTAGTGGTGACCTAATGATGTTCTTGACTTACAGATATGCTGAAAAAGGTAAAAATGAAGTCTAGTACTTGGACGCATGAGCCAGCAACCATATTTGTGTTGAGAAGGAGTTGTTCACTAACATCGAACCAAGTGTTTGTGAGTTTAGTTTTGATGATGCTTCAAAGATATCGGTAAAAGGAAAAGGGTTGATAGCGGTAACCTTGAATGGTGAAAAGGTGCACCTCAATGATGTGCTCTACGTTCCAAGCTTGAAGAGTTATATCTTAAGCCTTAGACAATTGGTGGAGAAAGGCTACTGTATTCAGCTGAAGGATGGTACGTTGGCTATGCAGAACCAACATAGAAAAGAGGTTGTGAAGATAAAGATGACAAAGAATTATCTCTTTACATTGAAGATGGATGCCGAGGAGACGACATGTCTAGCAAGAACTGAGGAGAAGGTGAAGCTTGGTTGTGGCACCACAGGGTGGGTCACTTAAGCTTCAGTGGTCTGAAACTTCTGTCACATGTGAATATGGTGGAGGGTTTGCCTAAGATCTTACCGCCACAAAAAATTTGTGAAGCTTATACGAAAGGCAACCAGAAGAGATAGAGTTTTGAAGGAGGAAAGTCTCATAAAGCAAGGAGACAGCTTGAGCTAGTTCATTCAGACATTGCTGGTTCGTTTGATATTGCCTTAGTTGGTGGAAGCAAATAATACATTACCTTCACTGATTACTTTAGTCAAAAGTGTTGGGTATATTTCTTAAAGGAAAAGTCTGAGACCCTTGACAAGTTCAAGGAGTTCAAGACAATGGCTGAGAAGGAGAATGGATAATATCTGAAGGTACAAAAAACTGATTGAGATGGGGAGTACACCTCAAAGTTATTTGATTCATTCTGTAAAAAACATGAGATTGCTCATCAGTTGACAATAACATACTCACCTCAGCAGAACAAAGTAGTAAAGAAAGAACTTGACAATTCAGAACATGACGAGGAGTATGGTAAAGGGCAAGAAGTTGCCGAAGATGTTCTAGGCTGAAGCAGTACAATGTATTGTGTACTTATTGAATAAATGTCCGATGAAGAGTGTGAAGTACAAGACTCCATATGAGGCATGAAGTGGATGGAAGCCAGGTGTTCAACACTTGAGGGTGTTTGGGTGTATAGCTTATGCTCACTAGAAGAGGAAGAAACTGGATGACAAGAGTGAGAAATGTATATTTATGGGCTACGCTTCGATGAGTAAGGCTTACAAGTTATACAACCTAGTGGCAAAGAAGGTAATCATCTCAAGAGATGTCTTGTTTGAGAAAGATAGTTGTTAGAGCTGGGATGAGAAGGAGAGAGGTGTCAAGGGAATGTTCTATGATGATGATGAAAAAGAAGGTGGTCATGAAGCTAAAGCTGCGGATGATGGAGATGAACCACCATCACCACCAAGCAGAGATTCACGGGGAGCTTCGACTCCCTACTCTAGTGGAGTAAGCACCAACAGAAGCAGTTATAATGGAGCAAGCATTAGCATGAGCATCTTTGAATGTCCTCAACCAAGGACGAGAAGGTTGGAGGAAATCTACGGGGAGACGAAGCCAATTCATGCTAGCTTTTCTTTATATTGTCTTTTAGCAAATTGTGAGCCGTATTCATATGATAAAGTTGTTCAAGAGAAGACTTGGAGGAAGAAATTGGATGAAGAGATAACATCTATCAAGAAGAATGATACTTAGGATTTGATCACTCTGCCAGCATGTCACAAACCCAAAGGATTAAAATGGTTGTACAGAGTGAAAACTAACAAATATAGAGAAGTAGAGAAGCACATGGAAAGACTCGACACAAAAGGCTATCGATAAGTACAAGGTGTGGACTATGCTGTGGTCTTTTCCCCTGTTGCGGATAAACACTATCAGACTGATCATTACACTAGCAGCTCAGTACAAATGGAAGACTTGTTAGTTAGATGTTATTTCTGCTTTTTTGAATGAGTACTTAGAAGAAGATGTGTATGTTTAGTAGCCTCCTAGATATGAAGTGAAAGGCCAAGAGAGGAAGGTCTACAAACTGAAGAAGACATTGTACGGGTTGAAGCAAGTGCCTCGTGTGTGGAATGAAAGAATAGACATATATTTTCAGAAGAACGGGTCCATGAAGAGCCCGTATAGGTATGCACTCTACGTGAAGGCGGAGAAGAATGAGAATATCATGTTCGTATGCTTGTATGTTGATGATATGATATTCACGGGCAACAACTCTCTTATGTTTGAAGAGTTCAAGATGATGATGGAGTTCGAGATGACTGATCTGAGAGAACTCACTTACTTCTTGGGAATTAAAGTACAATAGAGTGAAGATAAGATCTTCGTTTCTCAGAAGAAATATATGGAGGAGATTCTGAAGAAGTTCTAGATGGAGAATAGCAAGGTTATCTCTACTCCTGCAGATCCGGGGATGAAGCTGAGGAAGGATTCTAAGAAAGAAGCAGTTGATTCTGCATTGTTCAAGAGTCTAGTTAGAGGTCTATGCTACCTGACTTTTACTAAATCTGATATCATGTATGCTATTGGAGTTATTAGCAGATACATGAAGGAGCCTAAGCATTATCACTTCACAGCAGCAAAGATGATCTTGAGGTATGTGAATGGGACGAGGGATCATGCTTTGATGTACTCATCTACAGAGGAGTTGATTTGATCGAGTACTCCAATAATGACTATGGTTGCGATGTGAATGACCGGAGGAGGACTTCCGATTATGCTTTTTATATGGGTACACCTGTGTTCTCATGGAGCTCGAAGAAGTATACCACGATTACCTTATCTAATTGTGAAGCTGAGTACATTGCAGCGACTGTCTGTGCTTGTCAGGAGATTTGGCTGAAAAATCTCTTACATGAGTTGCATCATACACATGATATTCCTGTGATTGTGTATGTTGATAACATGTCTGCGATTCAGCTAGCGAAGAACTCAGTGTTGCATGGGCGCAATAAGCCTATCGAGATAAAGTACCAATTTTTTTTGAAAGCAGATGTAACAGAAGGTGGTGAAGTTAGTCTATTGTCCTACAGGTGAGAAGATGACAGATATTTTCACGAAGGCGTTGAAAAATGAGACTTTTCTGATGTGCAAGAGCAAACTCGACATATGCTGCCATGTTTGTGGGGGGAAATTGTTAAGCAAATATGGAGTTTAACAAGTCAATGGCTATAAATATATAACTGTTGCGGACTAACTCGATGCCACAGTCGGGCCTGATTTGTTCGAACCGTCTTAGCTCACGAGGTGGTCGAGCACGCACACAGTCAATGAAAGCAGAAAGTTGACACAAGATGTGATGATGTGGAAAAACCCCTTAAACGGGTAAAAAACCATGTGACCGGGTCTGTGCCGATCAAATTCCACTAGATTTCGGTATTTATAATGTGTTGGAGAATCGGGGCGACAGGCTGCTCCCGTTACAGCTTGGGGAGAGAGGGAGAAACTACGACTCCCGGCAAGCAACAGGCTGCGCCGCGGGAGTAGCTTGAACGTTGGAGTGCATGGGGACGATCCTGGTGCTCTGGCGCTTCAGGTTGCATTCGCTGGCAGGTTCTGGTCGCCCTACTCCTTTGGCTTTAGCTGAGACTTGGGCGTTTTCCAGGCTGGTGGTGCTCTGGTGGCTCGTGGTGGCTCACGGTGGCTCGAGGTGGCTGGAGATAGCTGGAGAGCTATCACCTGAAGAGACAGAAGGAAGCTATGTGCCGGGAGAAAGTGAAGAATGAAGACCCCCTGGGGTCCTTTATAGCCTCCAAGGGAGGGTCATGGTGGGCCCCACCACTAAAGTGGTGGGTTAGTGGGTGGTTAACCTCTTGATCAGACGACGAGGAGAGCCTCCCCACGATCGGATGGCCGGGAGATCACCCACGATAGTAGGCCGCCGGCGGCGGCTAGGCGGTCGGTTGGGCAGCCGGCAGCGAGAGCGGCCGGCCTAGCGGCCGGCCACGTCAGCCTGCCGAGGGCTGACGGCCCGTCGTGGCTAGGCCGACGTCTTGGCCGTCGGCCTACTACGGTCGGGACTCCGGCGGCCGGCCGCCTGCCGGGGCCGGGCCGCCCGTCCGCGGCCGCCCTCCTGGCGAGGCCGGCTGGAGGCAGGTAGGCCGCCCGGTTGGCGGTTTTCCTCCATGGGGTGAGTGGGGCCCCACCCCCCATGATTTCCTCCTCATGAGAGTTCATGGAGGGAGTGGGCTACCCATGACCCATTTTTTGTGGGAGATCATGAGGGGGCTTTTTTCCCATAAATGAGGGTGGAACCTATCAATTGACCACCAAATCTCTGCTGTCCGAGTGCGAAGTGAGCGAGAGAGGAGAGATTTCTTTTGGTTCCTACTGTCATGACGGCTTCTGGTGAGAAGGCTGAGGCGATGACGGCGGCCAGTACTTCCAAGGTACTCGAAGGGAGGTCAGACGAATGATGACGACGTACCGACGCGAAGGTGGGGGCATGCATGTTGCTTACGCGTGTCGGCGGCGCGGGAAGGCTACGCGCGCCGGCAGGTGCGCGCCCGTGGAGGCCGGTCGTGCGAACTAGTTATGCGTGCGCGCGGGGCGCGGCCCTGGCAGGCTGCACGAGCAGGCCGCGCGCGCAGGCCGCACGCGCAGGCCGCGCGCGCGGGCCGCACGCGCAGACCGCACGCGCGGGCCGCACGCGCAGACCGCACGCGCGGGCTGCGCGCGCAGACCGCGCGGGCAGGCCGCATACGCGGGCAGGCCGCGCGGGCGCGGGCAGGCCGCCTGCGCAGGCCGCGCGCGTGGGCAGGCCGCGTGAGCGGGGTTTTGCACATGTGTGGGCTGCATGCGCGCGGTTTGCACGCGCGGGTCGCGTGGCGTGCAATGCCCATGCTATGTGCATTCTTGCGCAGGCGTCTTTCTTTGCGTGCTACTTGGGTTGCTTGGTCGCGCTTTTCTTGAACTTTTGATTTTTGCTCCGTGCAGGTCTCGAAGCGTTCCTCCGGTCCAATGTGTTTGCGTTCCTCTTTGACTGTAGATGGTGTGGATATCTGGAGGAAGAAGTATGGCCTTCCTGCTGATTTGGAAGTGAGCATCCCGCGCCCTGAGGAGTGGGTTCAAAATCCTCCCCGTGGTTGGCTAACGATTTGCGAGGTTTCTCTGAGGTCCAGCTTCTATTTTCCACCATGCGAGGAGGTGGTTGATATCTTGAGGTTTTGCGGGGTGCCTATTTCCCAGTTCGTCCCGACCTGGATTGCTCGGATCATGGGCTTAATTGCTTTCTTCCGCGAGCATGGAGGTCGGTTTTCCATGGACCAATTTCGGGATTGGTGCGATGTTCGTTCCGATGGCGGCGAGCGGATGGAGGTACGCATCAACAAGGCCTGGTTGGAGTTTGAGGCTCGCAAAGACCGTCATCATGGAAACACTTTGTTCGGATATGTCAAGAATTCATGGAGTCTTCCTGAGGTGTGGGATATGCTTCCCGACCGTTGCCGCCGTATGAGGGGGAAGGCGCGGAACTTTTCCCCGGTGCTTGGTTTTTCTGAGCATCGTGAGTTGGCCAATCGTCTGTTCAGTATTTATGTTTATGTGGAGGAGAAGCGGTTGGTGTAGTGTGGTATTTCGGCAGACCAAGGCCGACCAGCGGAGACTTCTCGAGGAGGGGATCGCAAGAGGAAAGTGGTGTCAGCGCCCCCTCGCGACCCTGATGTGGTGGCAGCGGTGACCTCTAATGCTTGCCATGATTTGACTCCTGAGGTGCAGATACTTACTTCCCCAGTCCCGCTGGCATCTGTTGGTGTAGCTGCTTTGCGTATGTCCTCTTCCTTAAGGGCGATGAGCGATGCAGTGTGGATTTGGTTTGTCGTCAAGGCTTTTTTCCCTTATTATTTTTTTGCCATAGAGGCTAACTTTTGCTCTTTTATTTTTTGTGCAGATAGAGACCCAAGAGCAGATTGCACTGACCTGGAATGATCATTACGTGAGCCTGAAGGATGGGTAGCTTACTCTTCAGGAGAAGCTTCGGTCGACGACGAGTTCGCTTGCCTCTTTAAGGGAGGAACATGACAGGGACCTTGCGCGGTTCTGCTGGGTTGGTTCGGAGCTGAAGTCCGAGTTAGAGGATGCTCGTGCGGCCTTGGAAGTGGAGAAGACTTTGGTGGATAGGACCACTCAGATGTTGAAGCATTTGAATGAGGAGACTTCAAGCTTGGGGGCCCAGTTACAGGAGGCGCAGCAAGAGGTCTCGGGCCTTGAGACTCAGCTTCGAGCGGCGAAGGCGCAGGTGGAGACGCTGTCCTATGATGA
This sequence comes from Platanthera guangdongensis, assembly GCA_039583875.1. Classification (NCBI taxonomy): domain Eukaryota; kingdom Viridiplantae; phylum Streptophyta; class Magnoliopsida; order Asparagales; family Orchidaceae; genus Platanthera; species Platanthera guangdongensis. Next base: position 44,331,845 of record CM077150.1, on the reverse strand, counting down.
CCACACATCAGAGCTGAAGGTTGCAGGGCTCGCGGAGTACTTGGAGTCTGTTGGAACCCTAGTTAGGATTTGGGCAAGGAACACTATTAGGAATATTAGATTGACCCAACATGTATAGTCATGGGTCATAGGACTTTTCCCAGGATTGGACATTCAGATGAATTCCAGAATTGTTGAAAGGAATGCAGTTAAGACAAAGTCAGAGAATCAGATCGACGATCGTCGAATGCAGTTCAACGAACGGCGACCTCCGGTCGATGAATTCTGAATTGCTTCTCTGAAACTCAGCTCGATGATCTCAAGACTTAAGCAAGGCTGTGTCGACACCCAGACGATTAGTGTCGACACACAGAAACATATGTCGACACAACTATATGTCGACTCCATCACAACAATCTGTGTCGACACCCAGAGGATTTGTGTCGACATAAAAGAACTCAGGTCGATGATTGGTGGATAACACTTGCTCAACTCGACGAAATCAGCAAGTCCGTTTCTCAGCTCGACGACACAGAAACTGAGCTCGACGAATTGCAAGCTCTAGTCGACAAACGCAGGCAAGATATTCAGCTCGATGAATCTAGCTGAGTTCGACGAATGTCGAACTCAGGTCAACGATTGATGAACTCGACGAATGTTCAGGTCGACGATTTCTGAGCAATCAGTAACAGTTGGCAGAATTAATTGAGGATTAATTACGGTCAATATTCTCAGTGAAAATAGCCGTTCAAACGGACAGTTACAGTTGGATTAATTATAGATCCATTCCCAATGCATCTCCACTCTTGGGAATGTTTTTCTTCCGCCATCAAGGCCAAGGATTTTGAATGTCTGAATATATACAGAGTTTTGAACAGAGTCAAAGACAACACAGAAGAGAATAGTGAATAGAATATAGGAAGAAAGGAACATATATAGAAAGTGAAGAACATACAGAAAGGGCCATATCACTGAAGCAACTAGCAGCCCTAGACTAGAGGAGACAGCAATCATAAGAAGAAGAAGAACATCCATTTATATCAAGAGTCTTCTTATTCCTTCATCGCTACAGGACAACTTCAAGGACACAAATCTCTATCTGTCAGAAGTTCCTGAAGGATACTCTGGTCCAGGCCTGAAGATTGAAGGCCTATCACCCTATAGCAGAGCTCTAGTTTTCCCTGAACCAATTAATATCTCAGGGGGAGCCTTTGCTAACATCAATATGCACATAGTCTTCTCAGTTGTTATTGAGAAAGAGAAGACTTCCATCACTCTTTTCCCCCTCCTGTATAAAGGGTTGTCATCTCCCTTCAAAAGTGATTCCTGGTTCACAAGTCTCCTTCCAAAAGACTTGAGGTTTGGTTTTTGGGGGCTTGATCAAAACCCATTGGTGTCAGGCACCTTATCAAAAACCTGAGTGGATTCCTACCATGGTGGTAGAAGAGTGGACTACCCAGATTTGGGGAACCACTATAAAATCCTTGTGTCTCTTCTGTGTTGCTTGATTTCTTTCTATATTGCTTATTTTAGTTTTGTTTTTGTACTATGATATTTATAACTCTAATCAGCTTAAGTTAAGATCTATCACTTTCAATTGGTATCAGAGCCAGGTTGGTTAAACAATCACACCTTGCCAAGTTGGTTAAAATACCACACCTTAAGTGGTTTTACAGGCTAACACCTGAACCACAAAGATCTTTTGATAGATCTTGAGAATCTTTTGAGTTTTATCATGGTACAAATTGCAGATTTTTCAAGCACCAGACTGCCCATGTGCAATCTAGATATGCTTGCACTGTGGAAGACAAGGATTAGATTTTATATGGACTCCATTGATGAAAACATCTTTAAATCTATTTTGTCAGGACCAGCTCCACCTCAGCAAACAACAAGTCCTGATGTTGTTCCATCATCCCAATGGACAAATACCCAGCAAAAGATGAAGGTTGCTGATGCACAAGCAATGAACATTCTAGCACAATCAATGTCTGATGATATTTTTGAGGAACTTGCTGAATGTTCATCTGCAAAGGAAATGTGGGAATCCATCACATCAATGACTAATGTATCAGCAAAAGAAAGAATAATTGAAGCTGAATCCTGGAGTGATGAAGATGAAGCAAGAGCAAGAGAATTTTGCCTAATGGCAATAGATGCTTCTCGCAGCAGCTATGCTGAAGAATCTGAAAAATCAGAGTGTGAATCAGATGAAGAGGATCAGGTTATTTCTTCCCTTTTCAGATTACCTCATGAAAATCATCAGAAAATCTTAGTTCAAAATATTTCGTCGAACGGAGATCAACGACATCAATACTATTCGTCGAACTCAGCTCGACGAACTGTGAACAAAGATTTTGCTTTGAACTGTTCAGGAATCTGTGCTCGACGAAATAGATATCATTCGTCGAACAGAGATCGAAGAAAATGGATCACAGAAACCAATTATTATCATTATGTGAATAGAGATCAACGATCTCAATATCATTCGTCGAACACAGATCGACGAAAATATTTTTTGTCTAACTCAGAACTTCAAAACAGAAATTTTCATTCTTATATTTCTGACTATTATAAAAGAGAACCAGGATCCAAGGTTATCTGGGTCCAGAACTTCTAACATCTCCTTGCATGAAAAGAATTCAGTCCAGCAAATATACAGGCTATATCAGTGGCTGTTGGATTTGGGCAAGGAAATGTAAATAGGGGGAGATTGTTTGTTATATCAGTGGCTGAATAATTTGTGCAAGGCTATGCAAATAGGGGAGATGCCTATAATTGAAGCTACAGAAATTCTAGCAGCAGCAACAACAACAGATTATAATGCTGCAGATTTGGACAAGGATCAACAGCAGCTGTATCAGCAGCAACAACAACAGTAGTAGTTCTTGATCCAGATTTAGGGGGAGATTGTATTTAATTGCCTTGAATTTTACTTACATTTATGTAAATAGTGTCCTTACCCAAATATGGGGAGATTGTTAGAACCCCAGTTAGTATTTGGGCAAGGAACACTATTAGGAATATTAGATTGACCCAACATGTATAGTCATGGGTCATAGGACTTTTCCCAGGATTGGCCATTCAGATGAATTCCAGAATTGCTGAAAGGAATGCAGTTAAGACAAAGTCAGAGAATCAGATCGATGATCGTCGAACGCAGTTCGACGAACGGCGATCTCTGGTCGACGAATTCTGAATTGCTTCTCTGAAACTCAGCTCTATGATCTCAAGACTTAAGCAAGGCTGTGTCGACACCCAGACGATTAGTGTAGACACATAGAAACATCTGTCGACACAACTATCTGTCGACTCCATCACAGCAATCTGTGTCGACACCCAGAGGATTTGTGTCGACACAAAAGAACTCAGGCCGACGATTGGTGGATAACACTTGCTCAGCTCGACAAAATCAGCAAGTCAGTTTCTCAGCTCGACGACACAGAAACTGAGCTCGACGAATTACAAGCTCCGGTCGACGAACGCAGTAAAGATATTCAGCTCGATGAATCTAGCTGAGTTCGACGAATGTCGAACTCAGGTCGACGATTGATGAACTCGACGAATGTTCAGGTCGACGATTTCTGAGCAATCAGTAACAGTTGGCAGAATTAATTGAGGATTAATTACGGTCAATATTCTCAGTGAAAATAACCGTTCAAACGGACAGTTACAGTTGAATTAATTATAGATCAATTCCCAATGCATCTCCACTCTCGGGAATGTTTTACTTCCGCCATCAAGGCCAAGGATTTTGAATGTCTGAATATATATAGAGTTTTGAACAGAGTCAAAGACAACACAGAAGTGAACAGTGAACAGAACACAAGAAGAAAAGAACATATACAGAAAGTGAAGAACATACAGAAAGGGCAATATCACTAAAGCAACTAGCAGCCCTAGACCAGAGGAGACAACAATCATAATAAGAAGAAGAACATCCATTTATATCAAGAGTCTTCTTCTTTCTTCATCTCTACAGGATAACTTCAAGGACAACAAATCTCTATCTGTCAGAAGTTCCTGAAGGATACTCTGGTCCAGGCCTGAAGATTGAAGGCCTATCACCCTGTAGCAGAGCTCCAATTTTTCCTGAACCAATTAATATCTCAGGGGGAGCCTTTGCTAACATCAATATCCACATAGTATTCTCAGTTGTTATTGAGAAAGAGAAGACTTCCATCACTCTTTTCCCCCTCCTGTATAAAGGGTTGTCATCTCCCTTCAAAAGTGATTTCTGGTTCACAAGTCTCCTTCCAAAAGACTTGAGTTTTGGTTTTTGGGGACCTGATCAAAACCCATTGGTGTCAGGCACCTGATCAAAAACATGAGTGGATTCCTACCAGGGTGGTAGAAGAGTGGACTACCCAGATTTGGGGAACCACTATAAAATCCTTGTGTCTCTTCTGTGTTGCTTGATTTCTTTCTGCATTGCTTATTTTAGTTTTGTTTTTGTGCTGTGATATTTATAACTCTAATCAGCTTAAGTTAAGATCTATCACTTTCAGAGTCGCTGGACTATATGCGAGACCGTAGCTTGATCGCAGAGGAGGTTCGTGACGATATTTGGTCCAAGGAGTGGAGCCTCAGATGGATGATGTGTAAGACCCCCCTCCCCTTACCAAGGAGGGCTACCGGATCTTATGCCCAGAACCGCCGTCTTACGGTGGCACTAACTCACGGGTTAGTCGACACCGCAACACGCCGATCCTGCCGGCTAGTACGATCATAAACCTGTAGGCCAATATGAGAAGAAAGAAGTAAGAACTGTATATGTAAAAATACCAGTCCACAAGCCACTGTATAATCATGAAAAGAGATGAATAGTACATCAAATAGTCCACAAATAAGTACAAAAGAAAGAGTAAAAAGGGCTTATGCCCAGTACATCAAAATCTCTCTCTCTCACAAAATCATAAATGCGGAAGCTAAACTAGAACATCAAGTCTCGTCCCACCTGAGGACGCACAGTAGTAGTGGTAGCCTGCTGAAGCGGTATCTGCTCCTCATGTCCTGCCTCCTCGACGTGCTGGTGCTCCATCTCCACGGGCTCCTAAAAATAGTGGTCACCGACCGTTAGTCAAAAAGACTAAGTCGTTTCCTCCGCACCTCGCCCCGCAGCTCCTAGGCACCGGCGGGAGGACGAAGCGGAGGACAACAAGGGGTAGCAAAATGGAAGCAGGTGACAATATCTATCTAAAGTGGTACTAAGTAATGAAATTCTATACTAGCAATGCTAAGTACAGTACAAGTAGTAAGTAAGTAAGTACGGTGCAGTAAAGGAGAGTAAAGAAACAGCAGTATAAACAAGTAAATAACTAAGCTACCACTAAGCTATCATCACAATCGTACCCTAACTTATATAAGTGCCCATACAAATATAAGTTAGGATTTCCAGGAAATTAACTTATCATATAAAGAGCCCATACTAATTATATGATAAGGATCTATGAAGCGTATGACCTAATATGAATGAATGATATGATGCAATTTTATGCGCAGGCAAGTGCAACTCACACACAACGACTCTGTGATCACAGACCTTTAGTTCCCACTTTTTGAGAGCTAGCATCACTCTCGGGTACCACCGCTGTGGCTACGGCAGCAGCGGAGCGGGCGTCTCCGCTTCTAGACCGGTATGCACACTACCAAGCCTTAGACCCCTCTCATACACCTCTGTACACGTCCAAGGTGCACTCTAGAGTCTTGCGTACGTACTTTGCTGACAAACCCGTCAGTCTTGTTGGGTCGGATGTGTGTTATCGGGGGTCGTCCTCCAGACCGCAGTGTAAAACAACCCACTGGCCCCTCTAACTCCCACAACCGCCTGGTGCACCGTACTGCCATCGGTGTGACGAACGCCAGTACCGCATGCCCCGCCACGATATTTATGCACATGCAAGTAATTCACACCGAGCCTTCCGCTCGCAGGACAAAACCCGTCCTGAATCCCTCAAACCCAAACCCGGGTGAGAACGCACATTAGTGCCTTTATGTCAATTCCCTCAACCCTAAACGGGTGAGCATATATCATGAATCTCTCCAGCCCCCAACACGGGCGAGAAGTACAACAATGTCCTAACCTATTAAACTACTCTTGCCTACGGTTTATTATACTTAGAGATTTAAGGTTAACCCCAGGACTGCCCCCGGTATTCCCTGTGAAGGGCTCTCAAAGGGCACTAGGAACTATGTTGGGATTACGCCCAACGTTCCCTTTCGCAAGGATATTTATTTTAGTTGATAACTACCCATGTATCACCCAGCTCTCCTTATTGCTTTAGTACAACCCTAGTGACTTAAAGTATTACCGGGAAAACCGACGGTCTTCCGCCGATCCCCACTCCAGTTGCTAGTTAAGACTTGCACTTTTGATCCTTCACTAAGAAAAACTCTACCCACCAGGGTAACTATGTTGAACTCTCTCTTATTTCTGCCGATAATCAATCCCCTGGTAATTCCCTAAGGCAAGACCTATTTGTGTTATATGCAGACCATGACCTATGTTTACCCTAGAAATGTGATCTTCCAAAACTTAAGGCATCTTGCCTCTAAATATTTATCCTAGGGTATTATGGACTAAGGGAACTACCCTAAAGATTCTCATAATTTTCCCTGGCCAAATGGTCTTTAATTAATTCTTTTAATTTAAATGCTCGGCCACTTTACACATGAAGTGATTTAATTAAGCATCCACTGACTTAGGGAATTTTTCCTGAGATGTATATTGACCAAATATTGCTGCCTTCAAATTTCACAATTTTCCTTAAATTATTTATTGTCATTTTCTATTTAATTACAATCCCACATAAATTCCATTTTACACATGAAGTATAAGCATTACATATTCAAAAATTCCAGAAAATTTACAGAGCCTTTAAGACACTAAATTATGGCTATTGGCAGAGATTCATCCAAATTGAATGTAAGATGGCCTATGGGATTCCATTTTAAGTATTTACCAAAATGCCATTGTATTAGTTTAACACAAGTAATGTATCCAATAAATTCTGAGAAATTCATGATAAACTAATAACAATATTTTATGACAGTAGAATAAATCCCAAATTTTTCAGAGGTATATATATATCATTTCAAGAATTATCATGATAAGGGTAAAATGGGAAATTTAGGGTATCTACTCCAAGGTTCTTCAAAACAGAGAAATCATAATTTTCCTAGGTCGTGTGATGTAATCTATGCCTTGGTAATGTTGTTTGGATTTGTTCTTGAATAAATTCTATTTTCCAATTTTAATTCCAAAATAGCTATTTTTAAAGTAAATTCCAATAAATGGAATTTTGATTCCAAAATTCCATCATTAATTTGAGGGGTGAAATTTACCCTAATGAACCACTGGAAATAATTTCATGACACTTGCATGTCACCATTGGGCTAAATACACAAATTTGCATTTTTGCTATCTGCACACCAAGCCTTAACATAGGCTAGCACATGCAAGTGGATTCTCCCACATGCAGAGATCCCAAGGTGCTGAAAATTTTATCATGCACCAAGGGTGACCCCACTGACCCACCACCTAAATTTGGGGCCATGGGGAGGAGTAGAACTCCATATATGCCATTAATTTAAATTTTGATATTTTACCAAAAACTATAGGAAAATGTTTTCTAAAAATTCCTAAATTTTGGCAGGAGGTAAGTAAGCCCTAATAATGCATGTGCCCAAAATTTGGGATCATGGTGACTAATATTGAGACTAGGGCATCCAATATAATTTTTGACCTAGTCTAGGACCAGTCCTAGGAGAAAGGTCCTACAGGCTGTACTCTACACCAAAATGTATGTTTAGGGTGGCATTTTAAAGGTAAGACCCTAGGCTACAATTTTCATTAAGGGCCTAAGGTCTGGAAATGCCTCTAAGAGGCCTAAATTTAATTTGCAAGAGGGCTGAATATGTGTGACAGAAATGTTACTATTCATTTATTAATCCTGATTTATATTAAAATCGGCGCACGAATCTTAAAGCAAGATGGACGGAATCGGGTTATCGTCTACCTCCAGCCAACGGCTGAGATCGAGCCGACCTGGAGCGATTTTTGCCGGCGGTTTCCGGCCAGCTGAGGCGTCGCCACCTCCGGCCAATGGTGCCATCACCTTCACGGTGGTGGTGGCTATCATTTCCCGGCGATGGGGCGGCGGGTTACGGCGGCGACGGCGATCCCGAGCGGTTTCATAAACTTAAGTTTTCTAGATTTTCTCACATGGCATCGGGCTCAATTGAGCCCGATCTCTCGCCTAATTGATCTAAGAGGCTAGTGCGGGTAGAGGTGAAGTGAAACGCCCATAATCGGGGCTTGGCTGCGGGTCAGGCGGCGGTTTGCCGTGGTGGTGGTGCGCCGGCGAGCTCCTCCCCGAAAGTTGCATTCTCCACCGTTCTCCATGTGTAAGTAGTCGAATTCCACTCCTCTGGACCTTCTGAAGCTAATGGAGGGGTTATTTGGGGCTGATAGAGGGTATATGGGGAGATAAGCCCAATGTGAGCTCGGTTTGAGCTTTGGGCTTCACCATGGTGCCATGTGGCTCTCAGCTCTGTAATTCTGCTGGAAATGAAGAGGGGAAGTCAGCCACCTGGTTTTGGGCAGCCAAAACCAGCTGATGGGGTGGCCATGTGGCCACATTCCTCTTCATCCTCTTTCTCTCTCCACTTCTCCTAAAATTTCCAAATTTACCCCCTTGCATGCATTCTCTCTCCTGATTTAGAGGGGTAGGGTTGGTCTTGTTCACTTGGGCTGACTTTGGGCCAATTTTAGTGGGCTTGGTCCAAGGGAACTTGACTTGGCCTTCATTTCACTCTTTAGGTCAATTTGTTGACCAAATTGACTTTTAGGGTTGACTGGTCAACTATGGTGGGTGGACTGACCCCACTTGGTGGGAATGGGTCTAGTGGCACCACCCAACTTGGTTTGGGTCAAGGGGTGCCCCACTTAGGTTAATTAGGCCTATGAGTGTGGGTTTGACCAAATTAAGCCAAGGTTGACCTTGGTCAACTGGGGTCAAATGTTGACCCAGTGACATACCCTAGGGTCCACTTAGATTGTTTTTAGGGTTAGGGCAATGTGGTGGGTCATGGTGTGGCTAGGGTCCTCACTTAGGCTAGTTTGACCTAGTTTGACTATGGTCTTATAGTGGGCCCCACATGGCTACCACCCCACTTCCTAGGGTCAAACTTAGTTGATCACCTTAAGTCTCACTCATGCCTAACCCAATCTAAGTTGAGGGTCCAGAAGTAACATGGGATGTTACAAATTCCAATAAACAAGAAAATAATTTCGTCCCCGAAATTTAAGTTCGGGTCTACGGGGTTCATTTGCAAGAATTATCAAGAAATTTAAAGACATAATTTAAATGTACCTGATGCGAATAGCTCCGGGTGTTGCTCCAGCATCAGATCCCTCAGCTCCCAAGTGTGCTCCTCCCGTCCATGGTTGGACCACAGCACCTTCACAAGAGGGACCTTCTTCTTCCGCAACACTCGGATGGCTGTATCGTCAATCCGGATCGGCTCCAATCTCACTGATCTGTCAGGCTCTACCGGTCCGGCTGTAGTAGTGATGTGCTGCTCCGGCCGAGGAGAGCTCTCCGTAAGAAGAGACATGGAAGACGTCATGTAGTGCACCCAACTCCGGTGGCAGCTGCAGTCGGTAGCTAAGGGCCGATCCGCTCCAGGATCAGATAGGGCCCCATGTATCGTGGACTGAGCTTCTTGTGCCTCCGCACCCGTGAAACACCGTGTACCGGACGTATCTTCAAGAATACCCTGTCTCCAACCTGGAACTCCACCTGCCGGTGCCGAGCATCATAATACTTTGCCTGCCTGCTCTGGGCCTCCAGTAGCCGATCCCTGATCAATCGAATCTGAGCCTCTGTGTCCTCTATATAATCGGATCCCAGAGCCCTGGTATCCACATCCTGTACCCATGATAGCGGAGTCCGGCATCTCCTCCCATAAAGCGCCTCGTACGGAGCCATCCTGATGCTAGCCTGGTGGCTGTTATTATACGAGAATTCGATCAATGGTAACAGCCTCTCCCAAGGCCTCCCGTATCCAATATGCATAATCTGAGCAGGTCCTCCATGGTCCGGATGGTCCGCTCGGTCTGTCCGTCGGTCTGCGGGTGGAAGGCGGTACTAAAGGTAAGCCGAGATCCCAAGTGAGCATGCACGGCCCTCCACTCGCTCGAAGTGAACCGACCATCACGGTCCGAAACAATAGTCCTGGGGATACCATGATACCTGATGTACTGCTCCACAAATAGTCTCACCAGAACTGCAACTGGGGCATCCTTCCGAACTGGATAAACCGCGCGACCTTGGTCAATCTGTCCACTATAACCCATATAGAATCATGTCCGGAGTGGGAGCGAGGCAATCCGTGTACAAAGTCCATAGCAATGTCCTCGAACTTCCACTCTGGAACTGGCAGTGGCTGTAATAAACCTCCCGGGCTCTTGCATTCCGCCTTCACACGCTGGCAGGTCTCGCAATGGGTCACAAAATCCGTGATCTCCCTCTTCATCCCGGGCCAATACATAGATCTCCGCAAATCTGCCCACATCTTGGTGATGCCGGGGTGCACTGAATATCTCGAGCAATGTGCCTCTCGGAGTATGTCATCTCGAATACTGCCCCCTGCTGGTATGTAGATGCGCCCCCGGAACCGAAGAAGATCATCCTGTAGTGTGTAGTCCTCGACCTTGCCCCTCTCTAGGGCACTGAAAATCGGCTGTAACGCAGCATCCAGCCTCTGATGTGCTCGGATGCGCTCCTGTATATCATCGCAGCTGATCACTGAGCTCAAATACTCTCTATATACCACTGGCTCGGTCTCGGACACCACGGTAATGTGCATGTCCTCCATCATCTGAAGCAGCTCAATGGACATCAATCGGGCTCCGGTCCAGAAGTGCCGGCCCTCCTGCTCAAAGCATCCGCAACCGTGTTCGCTTTTCCCGGATGATAGTGGATCTTGTAATCATAATCACAGAGAAACTCCAGCCACCTCCTCTGTCTCAGGTTTAGGTCCTTCTGAGTATCGATATACTTGAGATTCTTGTGATCTGAGAAGATGTCACAATGAATCCCATATAAGTAATGCCTCCATATTTTCAGGGCGAAAACCACAGCCCCGAGCTCTAGATCATGTACTGGATAGTTATGCTCATGCTTCTTCAACTGTCTCGAAGCATAAGCGATAACGTGTCCATGCTGCATCAAGACTGCACCCATCCCCTGATAAGAGGCGTCCGTGTAAATCTGGAATCCTTCGCTCCCGGATGGAAGCGCAAGAATAGGGGATGAGATGAGCCGGTCCTTCAGCTCCTGAAAAGCCGTCTCACACCGCTCTGACCAAACAAAATCAGCATCCTTCTTCGTCAAGGACGTGAGGGGAGTGCTATCCTTGAGAACCCCTCCACGAACTTGCGGTAATAGCCTGCTAGTCCCAAGAAACTGCGGATGTCAGATGCGGTCTTCGGCCGCGGCCAATCCCTCACTGTCTCTATCTTGGCCGGGTCCACAGCTAACCCAGCCCCACTGATCGTGTGCCCCAGGAAAGCCACCTCTGCAACCAGAACTGGCACTTCGAAAATTTTGCGTACATCTGTGCCTCCCTCAACCTCTGCAGACCTGTGCCAAGTGCTCCGTATGCTCCTCCGAGTCCGAGAATAAATAAGGATGTCGTCGATGAATACTATCACAAAGCGATCCAAGAAAGGCTCGAAGACACGGTTCATCAGACTCATGAATGCAGCAGGAGCATTCGTGAGCCCAAAAGGCATCACCGTGAATTCGTATAGCCCATAGCGCGAACTGAAAGCCGTCTTCGGTATGTCTTCTTCCCTGATACGGAGCTGATAGTAGCCGGATCGCAGATCTAACTTGGAGAACCAGAATGCTCCCTGTAGCTGGTCAAATAACTCATCTATCCGAGGCAGAGGATAGGTGTTGCGGACCGTCAACCGGTTCAGCTCCCGGTAATCTATACATAATCGCAGTGATCCGTCCTTCTTCTTCACAAATAGAACTGGCGCTCCCCATGGCGATGAACTAGGCCGTACAAATCCTGACTCGACTAGCTCCTGCAGTTGAGTTCGGAACTCTGCTAACTCTCTAGGAGCCATCCTGTAGGGTGCTCGGGACACCGGCTTCGCTCCCGGCACTAGCTGAATCCTGAAATCCAAGTCTCTAGCAGGCGGTAGCCCGGGCAATTTCTCCGGGAATACGTCGGAGAAATCCCGAACCACCGGAATATCTGAGATAGTCGCCTCTGTCCCCACCATCTCGAAGCAGACAATATAGACTTCTTCACCTGCTCATGGGCCTTCACAGCCTGTATAGAAGATAATAGTAGGTGGCAGACAGGCTGGATACCTTCAACGATAACATGAGAGTCGCCATGTCTCAGCGTGATCCTCCTGGACGGACAATCTATCTGGGCATGGTTCCGGTGCAACCAGGCCATGCCCAAGATCAAGTCAAAGTCCTGCAGCTTCAGAATAGTCGCCGCGCCTCAAAAGCCTTGCCGCCAATCTCGGCCTCCATGTCGCAATGTGCAGTAGTCCGCAGCTCCGACCCATCGGGTAGGCGTACCCTCATCTCTAGTCCAGGGAACCTCTCCACGCCTTCGAGTCCGTCGATGAAGGCCTCGGATACGAACGAGTGTGAAGCACCCGTGTCGAAAAGAGTATGAGCGGGCTTGCCGCTGATCATGACTATGCCTGAGGTTTGTTTATGTGAAGGTTAATGGTTATCCTATGGTTCCAAGTACTATATATATATCATTGGGAAAATTTAAGGAAATTCAAAATTAACTTCAAGTACCTGTAATGACCTCCTCGGGATTTCTCGGCTCTGTGAGGTCCAAGGCGTATATCTGCTCCTGCTCGCGCCTCCTGCCATGATATCCCGGCCTCGGCCTCGTCCTCGGCCTCGTCCTCGGCCCTGCTGTACTGGGGCCACTGGAGGTGGAGGAGGAGGAGGGGGATGGAATCGGTGCGGGCACTCCGACCTGATGTGCCCAGGCTGGCGGCATCCATAACAAACCACTTGTCGGTGGCCTCGGTCATCCTGTCTCCTCGGATCATGTATCTGTAGAGGTGGGGGAGCCAAAGCTGGAGGAGGCCCCTGCTCCTGCCTGAAGTTGGGACGACGACGTCCCCCACCCCTCCTGTATCCAATGGTCCTGCCCCTCTGAGAGCCCCTACTGCTCTCACCTGATGTCGATCCATCAAATGGTCTCTTCCCTCCGGCTCGCACCATCAGCTGGTCAGCCTCCAGCTTCTTCGCCATCTCGATGATCTGTCTGGATGTGCCATGAGAAATGAATAACAGAGCCTGCCTCAGATCATCCCTGAGGCCCCGGTAGAACCTCTTCGCATACCTCCTATCGTCGGTGTCCTGAATCCCCGCGAACCTGGCCAAGTGGGAGAACTCCCTCTGGTACTCTATCACAGATCTGGTCCCCTGCTTGAGGTTCAAAAACCTCTCCTCCAAAGCATCCCTGTCCGTAGTAGAGACGAAGTGCTCCAGGAACACATCGCCAAACTCCTCCAAGAAATCTCTGACAACTCAAAGTCCGCATAAGTAGTCTCCCGGACTGACTTCCACCATCTCTTCGCGTGGGCCTCTAGCACGGAGGTGGCTAGAGGTACTGCCTGGCCGACTGGGCAGCTGATGCCCGCTAAGATCTCGTGTATGGCCTCCAGCCATTCTTCTGTCTTCACTGCATCCTCTGTCCCACGGTACGTCGGTGGGGACAGGCTCTTGAATGCACTCAGCCAGCTCGACCCCGGATTTGGCTGTGGAGCCGGGACTTGCTGGCTCTAAAGGCATCCAAAATCGCCGTCAGGGTCTGCCCCATCTCCGTATGTAGGAATGGAGTGGCAGCTGGAGGGGGGAGCCGCATTTTGCGGCGCTGCGACCTGTGGAGGTTGCATAAAGGTAAGGTTAAAGCAAAATTGGCCTATCAAATTGTACTTTGTGGACCATTTCTGTGACTTTTGTACATGGGCACACCACTGCTTCCGCTGCATAGTTTGTCCGCAAACTAATGCTGGGGCGGGGGTGGTCCCATGTTGTGGACTTCTTTCTCATATGATCGTTGTTCAAGTGATACCAGTTTGTAAGACCCCCCTCCCCCTTACCAAGGAGGGCTACCGGATCTTATGCCCAGAACCGCCGTCTTACGGTGGCACTAACTCACGGGTTAGTCGACACCGCAACACGCCGATTCTGCCGGCTAGTACGATCATAAACCTGTAGGCCAATATGAGAAAAAAGAAGTAAAACTGTATATGTAAAAATACCAGTCCACAAGCCACTGTATAATCATAAAAAGAGATGAATAGTACATCAAATAGTCCACAAATAGTACAAAAGAAAGAGTAAAAAGGGCTTATGCCCAGTACATCAAAATCTCTCTCTCTCACAAAATCATAAATGCGGAAGCTAAACTAGAACATCAAGTCTCGTCCCACCTGAGGACGCACAGTAGTAGTGGTAGCCTGCTGAAGCGGTATCTGCTCCTCATGTCCTGCCTCCTCGACGTGCTGGTGCTCCATCTCCACGGGCTCCTAAAAATAGTTGGTCACCGACCATTAGTCAAAAAGACTAAGTCGTTTCCTCCGCACCTCGCCCCGCAGCTCCTAGGCACCGGGCGGGAGGACGAAGCGGAGGACAACAAGGGGTAGCAAAATGGAAGCAGGTGACAATATCTATCTAAAGTGGTACTAAGTAATGAAATTCTATACTAGCAATGCTAAGTACAGCACAAGTAGTAAGTAAGTAAGTACGGTGCAGTAAAGGAGAGTAAAGAAACAGCAGTATAAACAAGTAAATAAACTAAGCTACCACTAAACTATCATCACAAACGTACCCTAACTTATATAAGTGCCCATACAAATATATAAGTTAGGATTTCCAGGAAATATAACTTATCATATAAAAGAGCCCATACTAATTTATATGATAAGGATCTATGAAGCGTATGACCTAATATGAATGAATGATATGATGCAATTTTATGCGCAGGCAAGTGCAACTCACACACAACGACTCTGTGATCACAGACCTTTAGTTCCCACTTTTTGAGAGCTAGCATCACTCTCGGGTACCACCGCTGTGGCTACGGCAGCAGCGGAGCGGGCGTCTCCGCTTCTAGACCGGTATGCACACTACCAAGCCTTAGACCCTCTCATACGCCTCTGTACACGTCCAAGGTGCACTCTAGAGTCTTGCGTACGTACTTTGCTGACAAACCCGTCAGTCTTGTTGGGTCGGATGTGTGTTATCGGGGGTCGTCCTCCAGACCGCAGTGTAAAACAACCCACTGGCCCCTCTAACTCCCACAACCGCCTGGTGCACCGTACTGCCATCGGTGTGACGAACGGCCAGTACCGCATGCCCCGCCACGATATTTATGCACATGCAAGTAATTCACACCGAGCCTTCCGCTCGCAGGACAAAACCCGTCCTGAATCCCTCAAACCCAAACCCGGGTGAGAACGCACATTAGTGCCTTTATGTCAATTCCCTCCAACCCTAAACGGGTGAGCATATATCATGAATCTCTCCAGCCCCCACACGGGCGAGAAGGTACAACAATGTCCTAACCTATTAACTACTCTTGTCTACGGTTTATTATACTTAGAGATTTAAGGTTAACCCCAGGACTGCCCCCGGTATTCCCTGTGAAGGGCTCTCAAAGGGCACTAGGAACTATGTTGGGATTACGCCCAACGTTCCCTTCGCAAGGATATTTATTTTAGTTGATGACTACCCATGTATCACCCCAGCTCTCCTTATTGCTTTAGTACAACCCTAGTGGCTTAAAGTATTACGGGAAAACCGACGGTCTTCCGCCGATCCCCCACTCCAGTTGATAGTTAAGACTTGCACTTTTGATCCCTCACTAAGAAAACTCTACCCACCAGGGTTACATATGTTGAACTCTCTCTTATTTCTGCCGATAATCAATCCCCTGGTAATTCCCTAAGGCAAGACCTATTTGTGTTATATGCAGACCATGACCTATGTTTACCCTAGAAATGTGATCTTCCAAAACTTAAGGCATCTTGCCTCTAAATATTTATCCTAGGGTATTATGGACTAAGGGAACTACCCTAAAGATTTCATAATTTTCCCTGGCCAAATGGTCATTTAATTAATTCTTTTAATTTAAATGCTCGGCCACTTTACACATGAAGTGATTTAATTAAGCATCCACTGACTTAGGGAATTTTTCCTGAGATGTATATTGACCAAATATTGCTGCCTTCAAAATTTCACAATTTTCCTTAAATTATTTATTGTCATTTTCTATTTAATTACAATCCCACATAAATTCCATTTTACACATGAAGTATAAGCATTACATATTCAAAAATTCCAGAAAATTACAGAGCCTTTAAGACACTAAATTATGGCTATTGGCAGAGATTCATCCAAATTGAATGTAAGATGGCCTATGGGATTCCATTTTAAGGTATTTACCAAAATGCCATTGTACTAGTTTAACACAAGTAATGTATCCAATAAATTCTGAGAAATTCATGATAAACTAATAACAATATTTATGACAGTAGAATAAATCCCAAATTTTTCAGAGGTATATATATATCATTTCAAGAATTAT
Source organism: Platanthera guangdongensis (assembly GCA_039583875.1). Lineage (NCBI taxonomy): Eukaryota > Viridiplantae > Streptophyta > Magnoliopsida > Asparagales > Orchidaceae > Platanthera > Platanthera guangdongensis. The sequence continues at coordinate 44,315,213 of CM077150.1, read as the reverse complement.
CATGATAAGGGTAAAATGGGAAATTTAGGGTATCTACTCCAAGGTTCTTCAAACAGAGAAATCATAATTTTCCTAGGTCAAGTGTGATGTAATCTATGCCTTGGTAATGTTGTTTGGATTTGTTCTTGAATAAATTCTATTTTCCAATTTTAATTCCAAAATAGCTATTTTTAAAGTAAATTCCAATAAATGGAATTTTGATTCCAAAAATTCCATCATTAATTTGAGGGGTGAAATTTACCCTAATGAACCACTGGAAATAATTTCATGACACTTGCATGTCACCATTGGGCTAAATACACAAATTTGCATTTTTGCTATTTGCACACCAAGCCTTAACATAGGCTAGCACATGCAAGTGGATTCTCCCACATGCAGAGATCCCAAGGTGCTGAAAATTTTATCATGCACCAAGGGTGACCCCACTGACCCACCACCTAAAATTTGGGGCCATGGGGAGGAGTAGAACTCCATATATGCCATTAATTTAAATTTTGATATTTACCAAAAACTATAGGAAAAATGTTTTCTAAAAATTCCTAAATTTTGGCAGGAGGTAAGTAAGCCCTAATAATGCATGTGCCCAAAATTTGGGATCATGGTGACTAATATTGAGACTAGGGCATCCAATATAATTTTTGACCTAGTCTAGGACCAGTCCTAGGAGAAAGGTCCTACAGGGCTGTACTCTACACCAAAATGTATGTTTAGGGTGGCATTTTAAAGGTAAGACCCTAGGCTACAATTTGGGCCTAAGGTCTGGAAATGCCTCTAAGAGGCCTAAATTTAATTTGCAAGAGGGCTGAATATGTGTGACAGAAATGTTACTATTCATTTATTAATCCTGATTTATATTAAAATCGGCGCACGAATCTTAAAGCAAGATGGACGGAATCGGGTTATCGTCTACCTCCAGCCAACGGCTGAGATCGAGCCGACCTGGAGCGATTTTTGCCGGCGGTTTCCGGCCAGCTGAGGCGTCGCCACCTCCGGCCAATGGTGCCATCACCTTCACGGTGGTGGTGGCTATCATTTCCCGGCGATGGGCGGCGGGAGACGGCGGCGACGGCGATCCCGAGCGGTTTCATAAACTTAGAGTTTTCTAGATTTTCTCACATGGCATCGGGCTCAATTGAGCCCGATCTCTCGCCTAATTGATCTAAGAGGCTAGTGCGGGTAGAGGTGAAGTGAAACGCACCATAATCGGGGCTTGGCTGCGGGTCAGGCGGCGGTTTGCCGTGGTGGTGGTGCGCCGGCGAGCTCCTCCCCGAAAGTTGCATTCTCCACCGTTCTCCATGTGTAAGTAGTCGAATTCCACTCCTCTGGACCTTCTGAAGCTAATGGAGGGGTTATTTGGGCTGATAGAGGGTATATGGGGAGATAAGCCAATGTGAGCTCGGTTTGAGCTTTGGAGGCTTCACCCATGGTGCCATGTGGCTCTCAGCTCTGTAATTCTGCTGGAAATGAAGAGGGGAAGTCAGCCACCTGGTTTTGGGCAGCCAAAACCAGCTGATGGGGTGGCCATGTGGCCAACATTCCTCTTCATCCTCTTTCTCTCTCCACTTCTCCTAAAATTTCCAAATTTACCCCCTTGCATGCATTCTCTCTCCTGATTTAGAGGGGTAGGGTTGGTCTTGTTCACTTGGGCTGACTTTGGGCCAATTTTAGTGGGCTTGGTCCAAGGGAACTTGACTTGGCCTTCATTTCACTCTTTAGGTCAATTTGTTGACCAAATTGACTTTTAGGGTTGACTGGTCAACTATGGTGGGTGGACTGACCCCACTTGGTGGAATGGGTCTAGTGGCACCACCCAACTTGGTTTGGGTCAAGGGGGTGCCCCACTTAGGTTAATTAGGCCTATGAGTGTGGGTTTGACCAAATTAAGCCCAAGGTTGACCTTGGTCAACTGGGGTCAAAATGTTGACCCAGTGACATACCCTAGGGTCCACTTAGATTGTTTTTAGGGTTAGGGCAATGTGGTGGGGTCATGGTGTGGCTAGGGTCCTCACTTAGGCTAGTTTGACCTAGTTTGACTATGGTCTTATAGTGGGCCCCACATGGCTACCACCCACTTCCTAGGGTCAAACTTAGTTGATCACCTTAAGTCTCACTCATGCCTAACCCAATCTAAGTTGAGGGGTCCAGAAGTAACATGGGATGTTACATGATGTACGCGAGTTGGCGCTCCGACGCGGTGTCTCGAAGGCTTTTCGCTTTGTTAGCAAGAGCCTGGGGTTGATACCTCCAGTTTCAGTTTTGCAGATGTCTCTGAGGATAAAGCATTCCGATGCTGAAGATGAGTAGTGATACTTTTGTATTTATAAGCTTTACAGTTGATTGCATTTTGCCTTGCCTCATATTTGGATTTGGTTGTTTTTGCTGATGGTAGTTGTATCTTTCCAGCTTTGGCCTTATTATGACATTGTCATTGTTTCTATGTCAGTCGGTAGTTTGTTTGCATTGGCTCGCTATTTACCTTGCATATCTTAGGTTTGTGTGTCATGGTGGGTGAGTGATGTTTGCCGCTGGGCTTGCTGAAAGATATAATACCTAACACCTAGACGGGGGGGGGGGGGGGGGGGGGTGAATAGGTGACCAAATTCTTTTTAACTTTTTATGGCAGCAATCCATTTTTAACACAGATTTATATCTACTATTGCACAGCAATCACACAGCATTCACAGCAAATCACATCACACAGAAGACACACAGTTTTATAGTAGTTCCCCAAGATTTGGGTACATCCACTTTCCCTCTTCGCCTATCTAGCAGTGTACTAGATTCGGCCAAACTCCTCCACTATCTCAGAACCCAAAACTGGTTCCTACACCTCAGGCCCAAGGCCCTACAACTCAGCTTCTTTCACAAAGCCTACACTCAGCCACAAATTCCTACACTCAGCCACCAAGGCATACACTCAGCCACCAAGGCCTACACTCAGAGATTTCAATCTCCTACACTCAGGCTCTCAAGCCCTACACTCAGCCTTTATAATTGCAGGCTTACAAGACTCAGATCCAGAGGATCCTACAAGATAAAATGAATACAAATATTATAGCTCAACAACTCAGTGACAAGAGAGAAGAGTTGTGAGATTCTTGATGAGTTCTTGGAAGAACTCAACTGAAATCAATCTGACTTAGCTTTCTTCAAAGCTTCTTGAATGTAGAACTCAATTAGATTGACTTCTTCTGCAGTTGATCCTTGATCTCTGCTACTTAAGATTTAGAGTGAATCTGAACCCTTCTTCTCAGCCTGGTTCCAACAGCTGATTTCTTGGATGGAGCTCTCTCTCTCCAACTTCTTAGATCTGCACTTGATTCTTCAAGGAATAGCTAGATCTTCTTTTTAAATACTTGATCAATTATTTGAACAACCTTTTCTGTAGACAGCATAAGCCTATTTATAGGCCTTCTTCATGGTAACCGGCTGGTCCGGTCCATAAATGAATTCTGACAACTCTGACAGGTGCAGTAGACCGGCTGGAATGACAGCTATCAAGTCATCCAGTCAGTTCTTGAAAATTCTGTAACTGTTTAGAAGTGTCGAGACTATCTGTCTTTAAGTGTCGACACTTATATACCAAGTGTCGACACAATTTGTCTAAGTGTCGACACTAGTCTACAAGGTGTCGACACAACTCCTTGTGTTGTAGATTTTGTATCTCGACACTACTTCTTTTTCATGTGTCGACACTGAAATTGAGTGTCGACACAAGTACTTGTACTTCAGTAATCTTGCTGAATTCTTTTAAGTGTCGACACATCTCCTTTGTGTCGACACATCTTCATGTGTTGTATCTGTCAAGTGTCGACACTGCTTCTTGGTGTCGACACATGTCTTCAGTGTTGATACTTGTTGAGTGTCGACACATTGCTCTGGGTGTCGACACATTCTTCTTTTGTCGAGTCTCTGGCTGAGTGTCGACACATCTCCTTAGTGTCGACACTTGTACTTAGAATATATTGTTGAACTTTGCTATTCTTTGCTAAGTGTCGACACAGCTCCTTGTGTCGACATTTTCTTCAAGTGTTGAGTCTTCAGCTAAGTGTCGACACATTGTTCTGGTGTCGACACTTACTTCCAGTGTTGACTCTTCTGTTGAGTGTCGACACATTGTTCTGGGTGTCGACACTTACTTCAAGTGTTGACTCTTCTGTTGAGTGTCGACACATTGTTCTGGGTGTCGACACTTGTACTTAGTCTCATCTGACTTTTGCTGAGTGTCGACACAGCCTCCAAGTGTCGACACTTTCTGGTGTAGACATAGTTTCACTGGGTGTCGACACAACTGCTAAGTGTCGACATAGCTTCACTGCACTCTTTTTCATTGAGTGTCGACACATCTCCTTGTGTTGACACTTTCTGTCTGGTGTCGACTCAGCATCCCTGGTGTCGACACAATGACTCCAAGTGTCGACACTGCTTGCCTGGGTGTCGACACAAGTCTTCTTAAGTGTCGACACTTTCTCTCTGGGTGTCGACACATGGACTTAGAAACTTTTCTTCTTTCCTGCAAATACTTAGCCTGCATAAGTAAACTCAAACACATCAAATACATTTTGATGTATATCATTGAGTTGGGTGAGGCTTCTTCAAATCAGGTACATTTGAACCAATGTACCCAACAATCTCCCCCTATTTGGAGAAGTCATAACCCTTAGTCAATGATATACACCATTCATATAAAATTACAAAATGATGTAAAGCAGGATTATATATAGCAGGGCAAACATAAACATGTATGAAAACAAACATGTACAACATAGATTGCATCACAGAACAATTATGAAATAATTTAACACATAGCAAATTTATTACACAACACATTGTTCCAATACTTTGTCATATTCATATTTCAAAAAGTTTACAGAATGATTAACATCAAAAGATTACATAGTAAACTTAAGAAAATTCTAATTCTATTTCTGTTCAGGCTCTTGATCACTATTCCTTTTCCAGCTTGTACTTTGGCTTGAACAGGAGCTTCAGCAACTTCAGCATCAGCAGGCTTCTTGCCTTTCAGATCTTTCTTCTTAAGTCCTCTGCTTTAATATTTTTGCCTTTCAAAATAATGATAAGGCTTGGGAAAGTACTTGCTAGGCTCCAGAGCAGTAGGAGGTAGCTTTCCCATCTTGGCCTTTCTTCTATATTGGACTATAGCCTCCTGCCTTATCTCATGCTTTCTCCATTCAGCCTCAGCAAAAAACCACTTGTTCCTGTCTTGAATGTTATCCTTTGCAGCTTTCCATGCAGTCAAAATAATGTTCCTAGAGGTGGGGCTCCACTGCTCAAAGTCAAGTCTTTGTTCAGCTTGCTCCCTGAACCTCTTCTTTGATAATCTGGTTTCTTCTTCAGCTTCTCCTTCAAGATGGCTTCCTGTAAAGCTTCAGAGACAGGCTGAACAACTTTCTCTATTATGACATTGTCCTTACCCCCAGGTGGGCTATACATTGAGCTGTATGTCAGCATGGATCATGTCAAAATCTGGTGGAGGATAGATCACTTGAGCTACTTCTAGTTGCTCACCTCAAGATAGGCAGGGTTAATTCCAACTCTGCTACAATATCATCATCACAAAGAGGAGGATAACCAAGAGTGGCTCTGATGGAATTCGAAACCCATTTTGCATGGTGAGAGCCAGCGTTGACTAAGACCCTCTCCCCCTTTATGACTTCTCTTTCTATGTGATCCCTTAAGTCATCTTTTTGAAATCTGATTTGGGCATTGAGATAATTAACTCCATCCATATAGAAAGGTCTTAACCTTTGGAGTTTTTCAGAGATCAGCTTCTGAGAGTCTTGAATAGCAGTTGTAATATCAGTTAAGCTCTCTTGCAGTGTTTATCAAAACTGTCATAGCAGTAGCAGTAGAAGTTGTCAGGAACAGCAACAATGTTCTTCATTTCTGTGACATAGCATTGTGAGATTGTGTCAAATTGTCATTCATTCTTATTTGGTTTTTCTCTAGAACATACCCCTGCTTCTGTGATATGTCATCTACTGAGCCCTTTATCTTTCCTGATGTGTGGCAAAATAATAGACTACTGCATTTCCTCCCTTGTGGAAGCAGTCTGTCATCTCCTTCTTTATTAAGATTCATCTCAAATCTTATTGACTTGATATCCTGGGCCAGATCAAATTGCAATGATTTCTGCCCTTCATCCACATACTTCTTAATTGCCTGCCTGTGCTCATCCAGTTTAATTTGCATTGCAACCATCAGTGCACTATAATCAACAGTTGGAGCTGCTGTGATATAGGCTGTGGAGCAACAGTTTGTAAGGCCCTCTTATAATTTTGGCTCCTTCTTTTGAAGACATGAAACTTCTGTTTCTTAGCTCTTCTAGCCTTCCTCATCTTCAGATGCTGAGGAGCTGGCTATGTCTACCCTCTCCTTAGGTAGCTCTTCAATAGCTTGGGGCTTTTCAGGTTCTGTCCTTGCAGGCTCTTCAATAATTGGCACTTGCTCCCCCTCCAACTGGAGCATTCTCCCCTCAGCAGCAGCAGTTTTTTTCCTTGTCAAAATCTGCTTGATCCAGATTTAGAAATAAATCTTCCATGGATATACTCTTGTGGAGAATGAGCTGGAGAAATTCTGGCTCATCTACCACTGGATCAGATACAAACTGAGCTTGCAGCAGATGTGTCTTCCATGACAACATCTGGGACTGACTAGCAGTCTGTGGTTGCTGATAAACATCAGACAAATCAGTATCTTCTATAGGAAAAACCAAAGCATTAAGCTCAGTAATTACCTCTAGAATTATGGTTGTAGCTTGCTCACTTTCAGAGGAGTGGGTTCTTCCACAAATAGTGGCTCCCCCTGGATGGGATCCTTGTGTATGGGGCTTGCTTGAGGTAGCTCCCCCTGGATTTCAGCAACATCTTGAGGAGCTAGAGTTTTTCTCAACAGCTCTTCTTCATGCTCATCAGGTGTGAAGACAACTTGCTCTTCACTTTCAGAGCTGCTGGATGGATCCTGAGCCACTGGGGCAGACTTCTTCTTCTTCTTGAGTGGGGTTTCCTTTGCAGAAGTGATCTTCTCAGGGTTGGCATCTCCTTAGTCAACACCCTGTCCCATCTAGAGAAAATCCTCAAGTCCATCTTTCTCATATGGTTGATTTTGCTTCTAGCAGCTTGACCCATAATTTCTGGTATAATACCAGCTAGATATAGACTTAGGATTTTTCCCAAGTTTGGCTTCTTTAGGCTTTCTTTAATCTTCTCAAAAACTACTATAGACCAGTCAGTTTTCAAATTGAAGATAATTCTGGTCATAATGCTGAACATATGGGCAGACACTCTGTCATGCCCTCCTGGCTTGCTCAATATCACTTTCCCAACAATTCAGACAGGAATTTCCCCTGACTGTTCATTCCTTTCTATTGAAGACTGACCAATCTTCATCTTAGAATCTAGTCCACACCAAGTTAGAGCTTCCCTGGTCTTTGAAGCAGTAACTTCATCTTCTTCTTTAGTACTTGGTAACTGCAGTACTTTCCTCAGACTTTTTGGAGAGACCTTTACTTTTTCACCATGAACCCTGGATTTGATCTTCAATCCAGTGTCGTCTAGCTTAGCTCCATTAAGGAATTCCAAGACTTCCTTCTTCCAAATTTTTGTTGGCTCTGAAACAAGATATTATAACCCTGAGTCGGCTACTAGGTTACTACAGTCTTGATTTCTTGGTCGGCATCATCAAAAGCATTGCGCACCAGCTCGTAGCCGTCGTTGACGTTCTCCTCAAGCTTTGGCGCCATTAGGGTTTGATGAATTTGACTGGAGAGAAGAGAGGTGTCGACACACAAGTTTTGGTCTCGAAACTTTTGAAAGCGTGTCGACAGACTAAGGCAAAACCCTATTTATACCTTTCTAATTTTGAAGATGAAAAGACGGGCCGCTAACTTAAATTGTGTCGACACTGTCGATAAGTGTCGAAACTGACTTATAATGTCTCGACACATATGTGTCGACACTGACTTATAATGTCTCGACACATATGTGTCGACACAAGTTTAGTCAACAGATAATATGTGTCGACACTTGTTTATGTGTCGACACCACTTAACTCGACACATAGTCGAGACTTTACTTAGATAATTCTGAGTAAACACTATGTGTCGACACCACCTTGGTTGTGTCGACACCAACTTGTCATGTGTCGACACTATTATTCTGAAGTGCCGACACCAACTTCCTAGATGTGTCGACACCATTTTCCAGAAGTGTCGACAACACTATTCTGTGTCGACACATAGATCTTTGTGTGTCGACACCTTTTTACTTAGCCATTTCCAATTCTATAAACTTACTCTAAGTTTATCATTCCTAGTTCAATCTTAAACCTATTGAACTTAGTTTCTTCTAGGGGCTTAATATACATATCAGCTAATTGATTATCTGTTTTAACATATTCTAGTAAAATATCGTCTTTCTCTACATGCTCCTAAGGAAATGATATTTTATCTCAATATATTTAGTTCTACTATGTGAAACAGGGTTATGTGCAATTAAAATAGCACTTGTAGAATCATAGAAGAGTGGAGTTCTACTTACCTGAAATCCATAGTCCTCAAGCTGATGTTGTATCCACAGAAGTTGAGCACAGCAACTTCCTGCAGCCACATATTCTGATTCTGCAGTGGAGATAACCACACTTGTTTGCTTTTTACTACTCCATGAAATCAGTCTTCCACCTAGGAATTGACAGGTTTCAGTAGTGCTTTTTCTGTCTTCTTTGCATCCTGCAAAGTCTGCATCTGAATAACCTGTTAGTTCAAAATCCCCATTCCTAGGGTACCAGAGGCCTAGATAAGGAGTGCCCTTTAGATATCTCAATATCCTTTTAACTGCTGTCAAATGAGACTCTTTAGGGCAGGCTTGATACCTTGCACAGACACATGTATCATACATGATATCTGTCTACTTACAGTCAAGTATAATAGGGAGCCAACTATCCCTCTATACAAGGTTTCATCTACAGGCTTCCCTGCATCATCCTTGCTAAGAGACATACTTGACCCCATAGGAGTCTTCATGGTGCTGGATGAACCCATACCATACTTCCTTATAAGTTCTAGGGTGAACTTGGACTGGCATATGGATAAACCACTCTCAGTCTGTCTTACTTGGAGACCCAAGAAGAACTTTAGCTCTCTCATACTACTCATCTCAAATTGACCTTGCATTAGCTTTGCAAACTTTTTGCAAAGGCTACTTTCAGTAGACCCAAATATAATGTCATCTACATATATTGGACTAGTATTACTTTGCCTCTAGATTCCCTAAGGAATAGAGTCTTGTCTATTTTCCCCCTTGTGAACTTATTCTCAATGAGGAAACTAGACAGGGTTTCATATCAAGCCCTAGGGGCTTGCTTTAACCCATATAAAGCTTTCCTAAGTCTATAGACATGATTAGGTAGAGTTGAATCAACAAAACCTGAGGGTTGTTCCACATAGACTTCTTCTTTAAGATTACCATTTAGAAATGCTTACTTGACATCCATTTGGTAAACTTTGAATCCTTGAAAGGTTGCATAGGCCCGGAACATTCTTATGCCTTCCAGTCTGGCTACTGGAGCAAAGGTTTGATCAAAATCAATACCTTCTTCCTGCCTATATCCTTTAGCAACCAATCTTGCTTTGTTCTTAATGATGACTCCTTGTTCATCCATCTTGTTCCTATAGATCCACTTGGTTCCAATTATATTGTGGTCTTTAGGTTTAGGAACAAGCTCCCAGACCTTGCACCTCTTGAACTGATTGAGTTCTTCTTGCATTGCCTCAATCCAAAGAGGGTCTTTGATGGCTTCTTCAAACTTCTTAGGTTCAACTTGGGATTGAAAGCTGGAGTAGATTGCTGCATTCAGGTTTCTGCTCCTTGTTTGTACCCCTTGTCTTGGATCACCATGATTTGCTCAGTTGGATGATCTCTTAGATGCCTATTGGCTGGAGGCATCCTGACTTCAGGTTGAGCTTCTTCAACATCTTCATCATGCTGTACTCCTTGAACTTCATCAGCAATTGGTACATGTAGTTCTCCCCCTGGACAACAGCCACTGTCTTCTACTTGCTGTCTTGCAGTAGGTACTTCTTCTATAGTAAGCTTGTCCATCTTCTTTGTTATACCTGAGGAGCGGCATACACTACTAGACAACTCATTGTTAATAAGCCTAGTTTCATCAAATACTACATGTACAGTTTCTTCTACAACTTGAGTTGACAAGTTGTAGACTCTATAAGCCTTACTGTTGTTGCTGTACCCAACAAAAATTCCCTCTTGGGACTTGGCAGCAAACTTAGTCAAGTAAGACTTTCCATTGTTAAGTATAAAGCACTTACAACCAAAGATCCTAAAGTAGGATAGATTTGGTTTCCTGCCTTTCACAACCTCATAGGGGGTCTTGTTGAGGCTTTTAGTTATGGTAGCCCTATTAATAACATGGCATGCAGTATTCACTGCCTCAGCCCAGAAGTATCTGGTAGTGTTGTATCACTTAATAGGGTCCTACCAGCCTCAATCAAGGTTCTATTCTTGCTCTCAGCAATGCCATTTTGCTGAGGTGTTCTTGGTGAGAAAACTCTTGAAAATATCCAAAGTCTTCACATAGTTTTGTCATGCTATCAGACTGAAACTCAGTACCATGGTCACTTCTTATTTTGACCACTGTACTATTTAGTTCATTCTGAATTTGTCTAACAAACTATAGAAGACATTGGGTGTTTCAGACTTCTGTCTAAGAAAGAACACCAGGAAAACCTTGAGTAGTCATCTACAACTACAAAGGTATAGACCTTTCTACCTAGGCTGTGAACTGGCATTGACCAAAGAGATCCATATGCAAGAGGTATAAACACCTCACAGCATCTTTGTTTTCTATGCTTTAAAGGTGGATCTAGTCTGCTTGCCCTTTTGACAAGCTGAGCAAATACCATCTTTAATACACTTAACTTGAGCACCATTCCTCACTAACTCTTTACTAAAGAGTTTGTCAATTGTCTTGTAATTTAGATGAGCTAGCCTCTTGTGCCATTTGACACAATGAGAGACTTTCTCATCAGCTACAAGACACACTTGAGCACCATTGGTCTCACACATAATGTCTAAGCAATAGACATTCCTTTTTCTATAGCCAGTCAAAATGATCTCTTGATCATTTGACCTCTTGATATGACAACCATCCTTAACAAATGAGATGTCATATCCTACATCACTTAATTGACTTATACTAATTAGGTTGTCTTTCAAACCTTTAACATAAGCCACTTGACTAATGGTAACTAAGTTACTAGAAATGTTACCAAACCCTTTGATGATTCCTTTTTCAGAACCACCAAAGGTGACTTTAGGACCATCTTTGATTGGAGTGTAGTCCTTTAGCAATTCCCTTGTTCCAGTCATATGTCTGGAACATCCACTGTCCAAGTACCATATAGGGGCATGGCCACTTGGGCTCACTTGCAAAACAGATTAATGAACCTTAGAACCTAAAGAATTCTTAGGTCCTTGGTACTTGTTAGTTTGCATCCTGACAAGGCTACCTGCTGGTTTTCCAACAGGCAGTTTGCTACTCACTTTGGCACTAGTATTGTGCCAACAGTCCATTGCATAGTGGCCTACCTTGCCACAGCACCAACACTCAAACTTATTGTACCTTTGTTTAGGTACTGTTTTTGCTGTTTTATCTACAGCAGACTTGTTGAGAGTTGGGGCTTTGCCCTTGGACATAGACCTGGACTGAACAGTCCTAGCAGGTCTTGTAAATCCCAGTCCAGCTTTACCTTTGTGATGAACAAATTCATCAATTATGGGTAAAACAGACTTTGGTTTAAAAAACCTAGCAACTAAGTCTTTCTCCTTCTGAAGATTAATCTCCAGACTCTTAATTTGATCATTCTTGAATGATATAGTTCCCATCTGAATCACAGTTATGTGCTTCAGTCTGGCTATCTCATTAAGCTTTTGATCAAATGACTTCTCAAACTCAGTTGCAGCAGCTTTAAGATTAGTAATTTCCTTTGCCTGACTTTTGGCTAGAGACTTGCTCTTCTTATAATCTTGCAACAGAACTTTATATTCATCTATCAACTGATGAATATCTTCTTCAGACTCAAATGCATTCTCATCATTTGATGATGATGAATCTGATTCTGTACTGACACAAGAACCTGAACTGAAAGTTGAACCTTGTACCTTACTGGGTCCTGGCTGCTCCAGGATTTTGTCATTTTCAGTCAATGCCATCAGTCCTTAGCACTGACAGTCTTCTTGTTCATATATAGAATTCATAATCTGCATGAACTCTTTTTCTTCTTGCTCAGCAAACAGTCCAATATATGCCTCTGCATCTGACTCAGTTTCTGATGAAGATAAATCTGACAGGCTCTTGTCCTTTTTAGCAACAAAAGACTTCTCCTTCTTGCCCTTGTATTGAGTCCTTTTCTTATCACTAGACTCCTTCCTTTTCTCTGGACAATCTGCTATCACATGACCTTGTCTATTGCAGCAATAGCACACAATTTTTGATAGTGTAGCTTTGCTAGACTTGGACTTTTTCCTGTCTTTCTTTGAAGACTTCTTTTTCTGATAAGAGTCTTCCTTTTCCTGTGATGTAGAAGGCCTTGTCCTCCACTGTTTCTTCTTTAAGAATTTCTGAAAATGTCTTGTGAAGGCAGCAAAGTCCTCATCACTTTCACTGCTTTCAGATTTTGTGCTGACTGACTCATCTGACTCAGATTCAACTACCTTTGGAGGTGGAGTTGGAGACTTACTCCTGTACTTTCTAGGGGCTTCTGATTTAAAAGCCACTGTTCTTTCTTTGTGTTCATTTCTTGTTGATTTCTCCTCTTCTTTGCTCACCAGCAACTACATTTCATAGGACAGCAGTTTGCCAAAAAGTGTTGGTGGAGGAATTTCTCCCAGCTTTGCCATTTCCCTAATGGCACAGATCTTGGTGTCCCAATCTTTTGTTAGGGACCTTAGAAACTTATCATTGAGTTCATAACTACTGAACTCTCTGCCATAGGACATGAGCTCATTCACTATCCTGTAGAACTTTTTATAGCACTCAGTTATGCTATCAGCTTTTCCTTGTCTAAAACTTTCATACTCTTGATTTAGCAAGGATTTTCTGTCTTGTCTTACTTCTTCAGAACCCTCCATATACACAATAAGAGTATCCCATATCTCTTTGGCTGTCTTACAGTGTATTAGATTCTGAAAAGTTGCATCATCTATAACACTCACTATTATATTTTGAGCCCTCTTATCCATAGTGGCTAGAACTATTTCATCCTTTGTCATTTCAGAGAAATCCTTTGGTGTTCTCTGATTAGCATCTAGGACTGACACCTTCATGGGCACATATGACCCTTCCTTCACTGTGATATAAATTCTAGGGTCTAAAGCTTCCATAAAGAGTCTCACCCTTTCCTTCCAGATCCCAAAGATCTCTTTCCTACATATGGGTAGCTTCATGGATCCCAATTCCTTGTGATTTTCAGTGGAACCCATGGTTCTTGATTTTCTTGATTCTGTAATTGACTTAGACTGAATCTGCCAACAGGATCTACTCAGACAGTTATGTCCTCTTTTGAGTAACCTGCCTCTGATACCACTTGAAAGATATAGTACCTAAACACCTAGAGGTGGGGGGGGGTGAATAGGTGACCAAATTCTTTTTAACTTTTTATGGCAGCAATCAGTTTTTAACACAGATTTATATCTACTATTGCACAGCAATCACACAGCATTCACAGCAAATCACAGCACACAGAAGACACACAATTTTATAGTGGTTCCCCAAGGTTTGGGTACATCCACTTTCCCCCTTCGCCTATCTAGCAGTGTACTAGATTCGGCCAAACTCCTCCACTATCTCAGAACCCAAAACTGGTTCCTACACCTCAGTCCCAAGGCCCTACAACTCAGCTTCTTCACAAAGCCTACACTCAGCCACAAAGGCCTACACTCAGCCACCAAGGCCTACACTCAGTCACCAAGGCCTACACTCAGAGATTTCAATCTCCTACACTCAGGCTCTCAAGCCCTACACTCAGCCTTTATAATTGCAGGCTTACAAGACTCAGATCCAGAGGATCCTTGATAAGTTAATTTATATAGTTATTTTAGTTTAGTTTTTTTATAAATAAATAGTATAATTTATTTGGATTTATATTAATATATATAATAATTCGTTTATTTTTATATTTCAGGTCAATATAGGCTCCAAATATCATTTTCAAGTACATGACAAAGATCTGAAAACATTTTGAGAAAATTAACATTTTTGGCCACGGATAGCTGATATTCAAATGACCATAACTTTCAAACCAGGAAGAGTTACGGGACGTGCAACCAGTCAACGGAAAGAGGACGTCGTCCTCTACAAATCTGGAGAATTTCACAAGTACATGCCCCAAGGACACGGGCGTGACCAGGGTGTGAACACGGGCGTGTCTAGTTCAAGAAAATAATTTTCTCCAGAAATCTTCCCGGGGCAATTCTGCAACATTTCCCAAGTACACGCCCCCTGTCACGGGCGTGACCTAGGGCGTGACTAACCCGAAACTGCCGAATTGATGCCAGAATGCGCCGTTTTCAGTCGTTTGCTAACCCGGTCAGTACACGCCCTAGGTCACGGGCGTGACCTAGGGGCGTGACACTTCAGGAACTGACAGAATTTACTCCCGCCGTTTTCAGCTTCCCGCGGTTTTCTAGGAACTGAAGTGACACGCCCTAGGTCACGGGCGTGACCTAGGGGCGTGACCCGCCATTTAACAGATTTTGGCAGTTTTTCCTCCAACGTTCCCGGGCTTTCAAGATGGCAGTTTCCGAGCCTGACACGCCCTAGGTCACGGGCGTGACCTAGGGCGTGACCTTGCAGAATTTTTTCCTATAAATTGCAGATGAGTTCAGAAGCAGAGGAGCTAGGAGGCCAATCTATGAGTAGTTTTACCTCGTTTATTTCTCTATTTTGCTGCATTTTCTTCATGTAACCCTTAGCTTCATAGTTTAGTTTGCATTTCTTTTTATTTAATTCAATTACTCTCTTTTTAGTTATCATCTTTTTGCCCTTCTTTGTATGTAATTTCTTCATCATGCTTAGTAGCTAAACTTCTTTTAGCACTTGATCATGATGAATCTTGGAATAAAATAAGCTTCTCATCTTTATTAAAAATGTCAAGTCCTTTACTTTACTCACTAACGATTTATCTTTGATTTATATTTTATCGAATTCATATTGCGCGGATATGTTCTTCGATCTAAGATCCGTATCCTAAATGACCGAGAGGTTGCGGATACGAGGAGATCACTCAAAGATAAAAGGAGTTGCATGCACTCCTCGAGAGAGGACGATATAAATCTTCTGGATTGGAGTCAAATCCAATAGAGGGGTTCACCGCCTAAAGCAAGCTTAGGAGTTTCGACTGACCGAGAGGCCTTAATCGATCAACCTAAGGTTAGTCAAAAGCATGAGCTCGAGAGAGACGCTTTTGTACTTAAGGAACTTCCACGGTCGGGTGAGCAATTTAAGAGTCTTGCATACTTTATGTTCATAAAAGAGGTTTATTTTAGTGCAAGGGGATTCTAGATCAAGTGCTATAATTTATTTTATTTTATAGCCGTCGATTAAATTCGCTAATTTTTATTAATTAGATAAAATAATATTAATTTGCGTGAGTAGAAGTACTCAACAGGCCCCGAGTCTAATACGACATTCCTATACTATATTTCGATAGGTATGCTTGCCTATTTGAGATTATAGTTTGAATATTTTTCAAAACTTATAAAATCTTCATCAAGTTTTTGACGCCGTTGTCGGGGACCCTTTTTGTTGATATTTTGAAAGCGCGAATTGTATTAATTTTATCACTCTCTTCCTCTAACCCCAATTCTCTTTTTTTTTTAAAATTCATTTCTATTAGGTATGGGTTGTGTTTATTTTCTTTTATTAAAAACTATGTTATCTCAATTGGCTACTAAAATTGCCCAGCTTCAAAATCAATTAGATATTTTGAAAGCCGCAAAAAAGCGTCAATGTGTTTGTTTTTATTGTCACGGTTCTCATTCAAGTGAGTTTTGTTATCATTATAATTATTATAAAAATCTTTCTTATGAAAATAATTTTGAGAGTAATTATGATAATAATTCTTCTCACTTTTATGATAATTCAAATTTTTATGAAAATAATTTTTCTAATTTTTCCTATATTCATGAAATTTTTTTTTCAAGTAATAATGCGAATAATTATTTTGATGCAAAAAATTATTCTTCCAACTCGGATGAAAACTTCTCTTGGTTGCAAAATCAACCGGAAGGTTTCCCGAGTTATGAGAATAATTATTTGGATCCAAATTTTTGTTCTTATTTTTACGCACCGCGAGCTTTCTCTCTTAATTTTGGGGAATCCTCTCATTTGCAATCTGATTCTTCCCCACAAAATTTGGATGAAAATTTTCTTACGTTTAGTGATTCTTCTCCTTCAGATACTGTCGCTAATAAGGAACATGAATTTACATGTCCCCCCGCAGTTGCTTATACCGAAGAAGAAGAAAAACTTTTATTTCAAGAACTTGTTAGGTGTATGAACGCGTTGGAAGCAGTAGAAGAAGACTATATTTCTCCTCTTACTCCCAATTTTCCTCCTATTAATGAATCTTCATGCACAATTTATGACTTCTTAGGAGCGACAATTTTTAAACAAGATTCTTCCGACGCTTTTATTTTAAACAAATTTTCGGATGAAAAATTAAATTTAGAAAATAAACAACCTATACCTAGTCCTATAACTTCGCAAGAGGCTCCTCCTTGCGAAGATTTTTCTGACGCGCTTCTCCTTGATTTGTCTTTAACTAATAATTTTCATGTAGTAAATGAGCCATTGCAATACAATTTTGTCCCCGACCCATTTGCCGCTCATCTAGAAAGATTCAAATCACTTCAGGTATGGATAGGTGATTTCAATCTAAATTTTCAAGTCAACTGCAAGACAAAAAATCAAGAGGTAAGCGGAGGAGTACCCGGGCGTGCGACTTTGGCATCTTCGCCAAAGCGAGAAATAAGGGAGTTACCCGTTCATTTCAATTTTTATTTTCCTTTCTCCTAACCCGAACCGTCTAGCTTAAAGACGAGAAAAAGAAAAGCGCTCTTGGGAGACACCCCTTGTTTATCTTTAATATTAAAAAAAAACTTCTAATTTTTTTTATTTTATTTCTTCTTGTTTCTCCCTCTTACTTGACTTATAAACATTGGGGACAATGTTTATTTTTAAGTATGGGGGTGGATTCATCTTTATTGTTTTTATCTAAAAATATAAAAAAAATGAAAAAATCTTTAAAATTTTTAAAAAATATAAAAATCTTTAAAAAATTACAAAATTTTGTTTTTTTATTTTTATTTTGAAAAAAAATACAAAAAATAGGAAAAAAAGAAAATCCAAAAAATATAATAAACCCTTACTTAATATTTTTGTGACTTTTCAGAAATTTATTTTAAGTTTATTTATAATAATTTTTATAATTTTTGATTTTCTAAACTTTTATTTCATCAAAGTTAGTTAAAATTAATTTTTAGGTGATTTTATTTTAAGAAATAAATTTATGAAGTAAATTTGTTTAGAGAAATTTATTTTACCTTTTTCTCTTTTATTTTAATTAGTTTCAATTTTATAGTGCTTAGTTTAACAATTTTTAGATTATAATTATCTCCACTTTGAACTTTAAGATTCTTAGGAAATTTTAATTTACTTTAGTTGCTCTCTTTTAATTTTAATTTAATCTAAATATTGTTTAGCCTTCCCTTGTTTTAATTTTTCTTGTTAGATCATATGTCACGGGGATAAGAGGATAAAATTCATTATCCCCTTGTACACATATGCAAGTTTTTATTTTTGGTTAGATCATATGTCATGAGAATTAAATATTCCTTGGTACACATATGCAACCCAAAAAAAGGAGTAAGAGGATAAAATTCATTACTCCTAAGTAATTTGGTTTGAAGAGAAAAACAAGAAGGAAAAAAAAATAAAAAAATAGAAAAAATTGTGTGGTGTGAGAGGATAAAATTCATCACCCTCAATCAAAGATCTCTTCAATTCTCTTTTTCCAAACCCAAAGCCCAATATAATTGCTTTAGTTTTAAATTAAAATCGTAAGAGAGCATAAGTAGTAGTTTAAATTTTCCTCAAAGTCTCTTTTTAGTGAAAGAAGTGTTTATAATTTTTAATCTAACTTTGTTTACTAACTACTTAATTTTGAGATCTAATTATTTTATTAGAGAAAATTTGCTAAATATTTATCTTTTCTCATTTTATTTTCATATTTTAGGACTTAAAAATTTGAATCACTTAAGCTAATTTTTAACTTTCTTTTGATTTAATAAATTTTTAGTTCAATTAAAAAATTATATTATTTTCTTATAAATACTTCTCATAGTTTTGCTCTGGAATAGCAAAAGATTAAGTATGGGGGTATTTGATAAGTTAATTTATATAGTTATTTTAGTTTAGGTTTTTTTATAAATAAATAGTATAATTTATTTGGATTTATATTAATATATATAATAATTCGTTTATTTTTATATTTCAGGTCAATATAGGCTCCAAATATCATTTTCAAGTACATGACAAAGATCTGAAAACATTTTGAGAAAATTAACATTTTTGGCCACGGATAGCTGATATTCAAATGACCATAACTTTCAAACCAGGAAGAGTTACGGGACGTGCAACCAGTCAACGGAAAGAGGACGTCGTCCTCTACAAATCTGGAGAATTTCAGAAGTACATGCCCCAAGGACACGGGCGTGACCAGGGTGTGAACACGGGCGTGTCTAGTTCAAGAAAATAATTTTCTCCAGAAATCTTCCCGGGGCAATTCTGGAACATTTCCCAAGTACACGCCCCCTGTCACGGGCGTGACCTAGGGCGTGACTAACCCGAAACTGCCGAATTGATGCCAGAATGCGCCGTTTTCAGTCGTTTGCTAACCCGGTCAGTACACGCCCTAGGTCACGGGCGTGACCTAGGGGCGTGACACTTCAGGAACTGACAGAATTTACTCCCGCCGTTTTCAGCTTCCCACGGTTTTCCAGGAACTGAAGTGACACGCCCTAGGTCACGGGCGTGACCTAGGGGCGTGACCCGCCATTTAACAGATTTTGGCGGTTTTTCCTCCAACGTTCCCGGGCTTTCAAGATGGCGGTTTCCGAGCCTGACACGCCCTAGGTCACGGGCGTGACCTAGGGCGTGACCTTGCAGAATTTTTTCCTATAAATTGCAGATGAGTTCAGAAGCAGAGGAGCTAGGAGGCCAATCTATGAGTAGTTTTACCTCGTTTATTTCTCTATTTTGCTGCATTTTCTTCATGTAACCCTTAGCTTCATAGTTTAGTTTGCATTTCTTTTTATTTAATTCAATTACTCTCTTTTTAGTTATCATCTTTTTGCCCTTCTTTGTATGTAATTTCTTCATCATGCTTAGTAGCTAAACTTCTTTTAGCACTTGATCATCATGAATCTTGAAATAAAATAAGCTTCTCATCTTTATTAAAAATGTCAAGTCCTTTACTTTACTCACTAACGATTTATCTTTGATTTATATTTTATCGAATTCATATTGCGCGGATATGTTCTTCGATCTAAGATCCGTATCCTAAATGACCGAGAGGTTGCGGATACGAGGAGATCACTCAAAGATAAAAGGAGTTGCATGCACTCCTCGAGAGAGGACGACATAAATCTTCCGGATTGGAGTCAAATCCAATATAGGGGTTCACCGCCTAAAGCAAGCTTAGGAGTTTCGACTGACCGAGAGGTCTTAATCGATCAACCTAAGGTTAGTCAAAAGCATGAGCTCGAGAGAGACGCTTTTGTACTTAAGGAACTTCCACGGTCGGGTGAGCAATTTAAGAGTCTTGCATACTTTATGTTCATAAAAGAGGTTTATTTTAGTGCAAGGGGATTCTAGATCAAGTGCTATAATTTATTTTATTTTATAGCCGTCGATTAAATTCGCTAATTTTTATTAATTAGATAAAATAATATTAATTTGCGTGAGTAGAAGTACTCAACAGGCCCCGAGTCTAATACGACATTCATATACTATATTTCGATAGGTATGCTTGCCTATTTGAGATTATAGTTTGAATATTTTTCAAAACTTATAAAATCTTCATCAAGTTTTTGACGCCGTTGTCGGGGACCCTTTTTGTTGATATTTTGAAAGCGCGAATTGTATTAATTTTATCACTCTCTTCCTCTAACCCCAATTCTCTTTTTTTTTTAAAAATTCATTTCTATTAGGTACGGGTTGTGTTTATTTTCTTTTATTAAAAACTATGTTATCTCAATTGGCTACTAAAATTGCCCAGCTTCAAAATCAATTAGATATTTTGAAAGCCGCAAAAAAGCGTCAATGTGTTTGTTTTTATTGTCACGGTTCTCATTCAAGTGAGTTTTGTTATCATTATAATTATTATAAAAATCTTTCTTATGAAAATAATTTTGAGAGTAATTATGATAATAATTCTTCTCACTTTTATGATAATTCAAATTTTTATGAAAATAATTTTTCTAATTTTTCCTATATTCATGAAAAAATTTTTTCAAGTAATAACGCGAATAATTATTTTGATACAAAAAATTATTCTTCCAACTCGGATGAAAACTTCTCTTGGTTGCAAAATCTACCGGAAGGTTTCCCGAGTTATGAGAATAATTATTTGGATCCAAATTTTTGTTCTTATTTTTACGCACCGCGAGCTTTCTCTCTTAATTTTGGGGAATCCTCTCATTTGCAATCTGATTCTTCCCCACAAAATTTGGATGAAAATTTTCTTACGTTTAGTGATTCTTCTCCTTCGGATACTGTCGCTAATAAAGAACATGAATCTACATGTCCCCCCGCAGTTGCTTATACCGAAGAAGAAGAAAAACTTTTATTTCAAGAACTTGTTAGGTGTATGAACGCGTTGGAAGCAGTAGAAGAAGACTATATTTCTCCTCTTACTCCCAATTTTCCTGCTATTAATGAATCTTCATGCACAATTTATGACTTCTTAGGAGCGACAATTTTTGAACAAGATTCTTCCGACGCTTTTATTTTAAACAAATTTTCGGATGAAAAATTAAATTTAGAAAATAAACAACCTATACCTAGTCCTATAACTTCGCAAGAGGCTCCTCCTTGCGAAAATTTTTCTGACGCGCTTCTCCTTGATTTGTCTTTAACTAATAATTTTCATGTAGTAAATGAGCCATTGCAATACAATGTTGTCCCCGACCCATTTGCCGCTCATCTAGAAAGATTCAAATCACCTCAGGTATGGATAGGTGATTTCAATCTAAATTTTCAAGTCAACTGCAAGACAGAAAATCAAGAGGTAAGCGGAGGAGTACACGGGCGTGCGACTTTGGCATCTTCGCCAAAGCGAGAAATAAGGGAGTTACCCGTTTATTTCAATTTTTATTTTCCTTTCTCCTAACCCGAACCGTCTAGCTTAAAGACGAGAAAAAGAAAAGCGCTCTTGGGAGACACCCTTGTTTATCTTTAATATTAAAAAAAACTTCTAATTTTTTTTATTTTATTTCTTCTTGTTTCTCCCTCTTACTTGACTTATAAACATTGGGGACAATGTTTATTTTTAAGTATGAGGGTGGATTCATCTTTATTGTTTTTATCTAAAAATATAAAAAAAATGAAAAATCTTTAAAATTTTTAAAAAATATAAAAATCTTAAAAAAATTACAAAATTTTGTTTTTTATTTTTATTTTATAAAAAAAATACAAAAAATAGGAAAAAAAGAAAATCCAAAAAATATAATAAACCCTTACTTAATATTTTTGTGACTTTTCAGAAATTTATTTTGAGTTTATTTATAAGAATTTTTATAATTTTTGATTTTCTAAACTTTTATTTCATCAAAGTTAGTTAAAATTAATTTTTAGGTGATTTTATTTTAAGAAATAAATTTATGAAGTAAATTTGTTTAGAGAAATTTATTTTACCTTTTTCTCTTTTATTTTAATTAGTTTCAATTTTATAATGCTTAGTTTAACAATTTTTAGATTATAATTATCTCCACTTTGAACTTTAAGATTCTTAGGAAATTTTAATTTACTTTAGTTGCTCTCTTTTAATTTTAATTTAATCTAAATATTGTTTAGCCTTCCCTTGTTTTAATTTTTCTTGTTAGATCATATGTCACGGGGATAAGAGGATAAAATTCATTATCCTCTTGTACACATATGCAAGTTTTTATTTTTGGTTAGATCATATGTCATGAGAATTAAATATTCCTTGGTACACATATGCAACCCAAAAAAAAGGAGTAAGAGGATAAAATTCATTACTCATAAGTAATTTGGTTTGAAGAGAAAAACAAGAAGGAAAAAAAATCAAAAAATAGAAAAAAATTGTGTGGTGTGAGAGGATAAAATTCATCACCCTCAATCAAAGATCTCTTCAATTCTCTTTTTCCAAACCCAAAGCCCAATATAATTGCTTTAGTTTTAAATTAAAATCGTAAGAGAGCATAAGTAGTAGTTTAAATTTTCCTCAAAGTCTCTTTTTAGTGAAAGAAGTGTTTATAATTTTTAATCTAACTTTGTTTACTAACTACTTAATTTTGAGATCTAATTATTTTATTAGAGAAAATTTGCTAAATATTTATCTTTTCTCATTTTATTTTCATATTTTAGGACTTAAAAATTTGAATTACTTAAGCTAATTTTTAACTTTCTTTTGATTTAATAAATTTTTAGTTCAATTAAAAAATTATATTATTTTCTTATAAATACTTCTCATAGTTTTGCTCTGGAATAACAAAAGATTAAGTATGGGGGTATTTGATAAGTTAATTTATATAGTTATTTTAGTTTAGGTTTTTTATAAATAAATAGTATAATTTATTTGGATTTATATTAATATATATAATAATTCGTTTATTTTTATATTTCAGGTCAATATAGGCTCCAAATATCATTTTCAAGTACATGACAAAAATCTGAAAACATTTTGAGAAAATTAACATTTTTGGCCACGGATAGCTGATATTCAAATGACCATAACTTTCAAACCAGGAAGAGTTACGGGACGTGCAACCAGTCAACGGAAAGAGGACGTCGTCCTCTACAAATCTGGAGAATTTCACAAGTACATGCCCCAAGGACACGGGCGTGACCAGGGTGTGAACACGGGCGTGTCTAGTTCAAGAAAATAATTTTCTCCAGAAATCTTCCCGGGGCAATTCTGGAACATTTCCCAAGTACACGCCCCCTGTCACGGGCGTGACCTAGGGCGTGACTAACCCGAAACTGCCGAATTGATGCCAGAATGCGCCGTTTTTAGTCGTTTGCTAACCCGGTCAGTACACGCCCTAGGTCACGGGCGTGACCTAGGGGCGTGACACTTCAGGAACTGACAGAATTTACTCCCGCCGTTTTCAGCTTCCCGCGGTTTTCCAGGAACTGAAGTGACACGCCCTAGGTCACGGGCGTGACCTAGGGGCGTGACCCGCCATTTAACAGATTTTGGTGGTTTTTCCTCCAACGTTCCCGGGCTTTCAAGACGGCGGTTTCCGAGCCTGACACGCCCTAGGTCACGGGCGTGACCTAGGGCGTGACCTTGCAGAATTTTTTCCTATAAATTGCAGATGAGTTCAGAAGCAGAGGAGCTAGGAGGCCAATCTATGAGTAGTTTTACCTCGTTTATTTCTCTATTTTGCTGCATTTTCTTCATGTAACCCTTAGCTTCATAGTTTAGTTTGCATTTCTTTTTATTTAATTCAATTACTCTCTTTTTAGTTATCATCTTTTTGCCCTTCTTTGTATGTAATTTCTTCATCATGCTTAGTAGCTAAACTTCTTTTAGCACTTGATCATGATGAATCTTGGAATAAAATAAGCTTCTCATCTTTATTAAAAATGTCAAGTCCTTTACTTTACTCACTAACGATTTATCTTTGATTTATATTTTATCGAATTCATATTGCGCGGATATGTTCTTCGATCTAAGATCCGTATCCTAAATGACCGAGAGGTTGTGGATACGAGGAGATCACTCAAAGATAAAAGGAGTTGCATGCACTCCTCGAGAGAGGACGACATAAATCTTCCGGATTGGAGTCAAATCCAATAGAGGGGTTCACCGCCTAAAGCAAGCTTAGGAGTTTCGACTGACCGAGAGGTCTTAATCGATCAACCTAAGGTTAGTCAAAAGCATGAGCTCGAGAGAGACGCTTTTGTACTTAAGGAACTCCCACGGTCGGGTGAGCAATTTAAGAGTCTTGCATACTTTATGTTCATAAAAGAGGTTTATTTTAGTGCAAGGGGATTCTAGATCAAGTGCTATAATTTATTTTATTTTATAGCCGTCGATTAAATTCGCTAATTTTTATTAATTAGATAAAATAATATTAATTTGCGTGAGTAGAAGTACTCAACAGGCCCCGAGTCTAATACGACATTCCTATACTATATTTCGATAGGTATGCTTGCCTATTTGAGATTATAGTTTGAATATTTTTCAAAACTTATAAAATCTTCATCAATCCTACAAGATAAAATGAATACAAATATTATAGCTCAACAACTCAGTGACAAGAGAGAAGAGTTGTGAGATTCTTGATGAGTTCTTGGAAGAACTCAGCTGAAATCAATCTGACTTAGCTTTCTTCAAAGCTTCTTGAATGTAGAACTCAATTAGATTGACTTCTTCTGCAGTTGATCCTTGATCTCTACTACTTAAGATTCAGAGTGAATCTGAACCCTTCTTCTCAGCCTGGTTCCAACAGCTGATTTCTTGGATGGAGCTCTCTCTCTCCAACTTCTTAGATCTGCACTTGATTCTTCAAGAAATAGCTAGATCTTCTTTTTAAATACTTGATCAATTATTTGAACAACCTTTTCTGTAGACAACATAAGCCTATTTATAGGCCTTCTTCATGGTAACCGACTGGTCCGGTCCATAACTGAATTCTGATAACTCTGACAGGTGCAGTAGACCGACTGGAATGGCAGCTGTCAAGTCATCCAGTCAGTTCTTGAAAATTCTGTAACTGTCTAGAAGTGTCGAGACTATCTGTCTTTAAGTGTCGACACTTATAGACCAAGTGTCGACACAATTTGTCTAAGTGTCGACACTAGTCTACAAGGTGTCGACACAACTGCTTGTGTTGTAGATTTTGTATCTCGACACTACTTCTTCTTCATGTGTCGACACTGAAATTGAGTGTCGACACAAGTACTTGTACTTCAGTATCTTGCTGAATTCTTTTAAGTGTCGACACATCTCCTTTGTGTCGACACATCTTCATGTGTTGTATCTGTTAAGTGTCGACACTGCTTCTTGGTGTCGACACATGTCTTCAGTGTTGATACTTGTTGAGTGTCGACACATTGCTCTGGGTGTCGACACATTCTTCTTTTGTCGAGCCTCTGGCTGAGTGTCGACACATCTCCTTAGTGTCGACACTTGTACTTAGAATATATTGTTGAAATTTGTTGTTCTTTGCTAAGTGTCGACACAGCTCCTTGTGTTGACACTTTCTTCAAGTGTTGAGTCTTCAGCTAAGTGTCGACACATTGTTCTGGGTGTCGACACTTACTTCCAGTGTTGACTCTTCTGTTGAGTGTCGACACATTGTTCTGGGTGTCGACACTTACTTCAAGTGTTGACTCTTCTGTTGAGTGTCGACACATTGTTCTGGGTGTCGACACTTGTACTTAGTCTCATCTGACTTTTGCTGAGTGTCGACACAGCCTCCAAGTGTCGACACTTTCTGGTGTAGACATAGTTTCACTGGGTGTCGACATAACTGCTAAGTGTCGGCACAGCTTCACTGCACTCTTTTTCATTGAGTGTCGACACAGCTCCTTGTGTCGACACTTTTTGTCTGGTGTCGACTCATTATCCCTGGTGTCGACACAATGACTCCAAGTGTCGACACTACTTGCCTGGGTGTCGACATAAGTCTTCTTAAGTGTCGACACTTTCCCTCTAGGTGTCGACACATGGACTTAGAAACTTTTTCTTCATTCCTGCAAATACTTAGCCTGCACAAGTAAACTCAAAACACATCAAATACATTTTGATGTATATCATTGAGTTGGGTGAGGCTTCTTCAAATCAGGTACATTTGAACCAATGTATCGAACACTTGCGTGAGGGTTGCTCGCAGCTTTGCTTGCACAAGGGATGCCTGCGGCTTCTTCGTGAGGGGGGCAGGCCCCCACGGTGTTGCGCGAGGGTTTCTCGCGGCTTAGTTGCGCGAGGGATGCTTGCAGCTTCTTCATGAGGGGGGCAGGCCCCCACGGTGTTGCACGAGGGTTGCTCGCGTCTTAGTTTGCGCGAGGGTTGCTCGCGGCTTCTTCGTGAGGGGGGCAGGCCCCCACGGCGTCGTGCGAGGGTTGCTCGCGACTTAGTTGCGCGAGGGATGCTCGCGGCTTCTTCATGAGGGGGGCAGGCCCACACGGTGTTGCGTGAGGGTTGCTCGCGACTTAGTTTGCGCGAGGGTTGCTTGCGGCTTCTTCGTGAGGGGGGCAGGCCCCCACGGTGTCGCGCGAGGGTTGCCCGTGGCTTAGTTGCGCGAGGGATGCTCGTGGCTTCTTCGTGAGGGTGGCAGGCCCCCACGGTCTTGCGCGAGGGTTGCTCGCGGCTTAGTTTGCGTGAGGGCTGCTCACAGCTTCTTCGTGAGGGGGGCAGGCCCCCACTGTGTCGCGCGAGGGTTGCTCGCGGCTTCTTCGTAAGGGGGCCAGGCCCCCATGGTGTTGCGCGAGGGTTACTCGTGGCTTAGTTGCGCGAGGGATGCTCGCGGCTTCTTCGTGAGGGGGGCAGACCCCCACGGTGTTGCACGAGGGTTGCTCGCGGCATAGTTTGCACGAGGGTTGCTCGCGACATAGTTTGCACGAAGGCTGCTCGCGGCTTCTTCGTGAGGGGGGCAAGGTGTAATGACCTAGGGACGACCCCTAGCGCCGTTCGGCCCACCAGCATCCCATGGAGGACCTATGGCGCTACGGTGGTATAGCCGGAATCTACAAGGCCTGCAGGCCATACACCCCAAAGTATCTCCGGTCTGTTTATCAGCACAGTGCATTATTGCCATGGGGTCTCGAACCCGCAGCCTTGATAAGAAGCCTTTAATACCACTCCTCATCACCAACTGAGATGTAGCTCACTTGGTGATGAGGAGTGGTATTAAAGGTTTCTTATCAAGGCTGCGGGTTCGAGACCCCGTGGCAACAATGCACCGTTCTGATAAACAGGCCGGAGATGCTTTGGGGTGTACGGCCTGCAGGCCTTGTAGATTCCGGCTGTACCACCGTAGCGCCATGGGTCCTCCATAGGCTGCTAGTGGGCCGGGCGGCGCTAGGGTCCTCCCTAGGTTGTTACAAAAAGTGCATTTTTTTGTAACGACCTAGGGAGGACACCTAGAGCCGCCCGGCCCAGCAGCAGCCCATGGAGGACCCATGACGCTACGGTGGTACAGCCGGAATCTACAAGGCCTGCATGTCGTACACCCCAAAGCATCTCTGACCTGTTTAACAGCACGGTGCATTGTTGCCATGGGGTCTCGAACCCGCAACCTTGATAAGAAGCCTTTAATACCACTCCTCATCACCAACTGAGCTGCAGCTCAGTTGGTGATGAGGAGTGGTATTAAAGGCTTCTTATCAAGGTTGCGGGTTCGAGACACCATGGCAACAATGCACCGTGCTGTTAAACAGGTCGGAGATGCTTTGGGGTGTACGACATGCAGGCCTTGTAGATTCCGACTGTACCACCGTAGCGCCATGGGCCCTTCATGGGCTGCTGGTGGGCCAGGCGGTGCTAGGGGTCCTCCCTAGGTCGTTACACAAGCCCCCACAGTGTTGTGCATGTTGTCCTTTTTGTTTGCACACATGAGGTTCGTAGAAAACATGATTCAATACTTGAACGAAGATAACGTACGCGGGGTTGAGCCCATGACTTACATAGTCTTAAACAATACACAGATAAGATAATTACAAAATGGCAATCACTGATAAAATCGGCATAGGTTCTGTACATTCCAGGTGTGAGGGATAGTTTTTCCTTCTGCTCTCCGCAGCTTGTATGTTCCTGGCTTCACCATTGTTGTGATAATGAAGGGGCCTTCCCAGGTCGGGGACAGCTTATCGCCATGTGTTCCTTTCCCAGCTGCTTCGAGAGTTCGAAGGACCAGGTCCCCAACGTTAATCGGACGCGACTTCATTTTGCGGTTGTAATAGCGGGTTGCACGTTGTTGGTAGGCTGCAGCCCGGAGGACAGCTTCCTCGCGGATCTCGGAGATCAGGTCCAGATTATCTCTGAGAGCGTCATCATTTGTCTGAAGGTTGAAGTGGGACACCCGAGGGCTTGGGACGCCGATGTCTACTGGAATGATCGCTTCAGTTCCATAATAAAGATTGTACGGTGTCTCTCTTGTAGGGGTTCTTGCCATTGTTCGGTATACCCATAACACGTTGGGGAGTGCGTTGGGCCATTACCCCCTGCATCTTGGAGCCTTGTATTTAGCCACTTTAGGATGGTTCGGTTGGTTACTTCGATCTGCCCGTTAGATTGAGGGTGTGACACCGTCGTATGTCGTAGCTCTATTTTCAAGTCTTCACACAGCTTGGTGAAGGATCTTCCAGAGAATTGAGTGCCATTGTCGGTGATGATGATTGCAGGTATGCCAAAGCGACAAACAATGTTCTTCCACACGAATTGCTTCGCATTCTCTTCAGTAATTTTGGCCAGAGGTTCCGCTTCCACCCACTTGGTGAAATAGTCGATGGCCATGATGATGAATTTCCTTTGTCCTGAAGTTAGTGGTAAAGGGCCGAGGAGGTCAATTCCCCATTGTGCGAATGGCCAAGCTCCCTGGAGCGTGGTAAGGGCGACGGGTGGTTGCTTGGGAACGTTGGCGTGCATCTGGCATCTCTTGCACTTTTGAACGAAGTCTGTTGCTTCTTTCTTCATGGTAGGCCAGTAGAAGCCTTGGTGCAGGATTTTGTGAGCCAAGGCTTTTCCGCCCAAGTGTTCTCCGCAGACTCCTCCATGGACTTCGCGGAGAGTATACTCGACATCAGCTCCGGCTAAGCACTTTAGGTAAGGTCCTACAAAAGATCGCTTGTGAAGTTCTCCGTTAATCAATGTGAACGTAGCTGCCCTCATCCTTAATTGACGGGCTTCCTTGGGATTTTCCGGAAGTTGCTGGATCTTTAAGTAAATGTCAAGTGGGACGATCCATGATTCCTCTGAGTCTTCAATCTCTACTACCTCCCAAGGCCCCTGGATACTGGGAAAGAAAACTTCTTCTACCCTACGTCTTCTAGACTGATAGCGGGTGTGAGACGTAGCTTACTTTGACAGGGCGTCTGCTCGACTGTTTTGCTCTCTGGGGATGTGGAGAATTTGGACTTGCGATATATGTTGCAGGAGCAACTTTACCAGTTGGAGATACTGGACAAGCTGCTCGCTTTTGGCCTCGTAATCTCCTTCTACCTGAGACACTATGAGTTGAGAATCAGAGTAAATTGTTAACTTGACGGTATGACAATCAATGGCAAGTCTGAGTCCCGCAATTAAGGCCTCGTATTCTGCAACGTTGTTAGTGGCAGGGAATTTGAGTCGGAGCTCGTACTCTAGTGTGACGTGTTCTGGGCTTATGAGGAGTAGCCCGGCTCCCGCACCTTCAATGTCGGATGCTCCGTCAGCGTACATGGTCCATCCTTGACCTTGCTTTGCTGAGACAACTTCCGGCTCCGTTGGTAGAGTATTTTCAACGACGAAGTCTGCCAAAACTTGTGACTTAATGACAAGACGTGGTAGGAAGTGGATGTCTAATTCAACCAACTCGACTGCCCATTTGATTAATCGGCCGGAAGCTCCTGGCTTTTGAAGAATAGCGCGGAGAGGCAATTCTGTTAGTATTTTGATGGTGTGGGCCAGGAAGTAGGGACGAAGCTTCCTTGCTGAGAAAACAAGTGCGAAGGTTGTCTTGTCCGCGGCTGGATACCGGGTTTCTGCATCAGAGAGGATCTTGCTAAGGTAGTAGATGGGGCGTTGAACTCCTTCCCCGTCCTTTACCAATACTGAACTCAACGTGGCTGGTGTGATAGAGAGGTATAGTAGAAAAACAGTTCTCCTGGAGCTGGCTTTGATAGCAGGGGGGGCTAGGTATCGCTTGAGTGATTCGAAGGCTGACTGACATTCGTCTGTCCACTGGAAACCGATAGTTCTTGCTCCTCGGAGAATCTTGAAGACTGGGAGATATTTATCCCCGGTTCATACCAAGAACCTAGAAAGTGTTGTGATTCTCCCATTCAGCCTTTGTACTTCTTTGAGAGATCGGGGTGGTGACATGTCCTCCAAGGCTTTAATCTTCTCAGGATTGGCCTCTATGCCTCGCTGGGTTACCATGAATCCTAAGAATTTTCCTGACGTGACCCCGAACGCACACTTGGTGGGGTTAAGTCTCATGTCGTACTGTCGCAGTATCTTAAAACATTTTTCGAGGTCCTCCAAGTGGCTTTCTCGACGAACACTCTTCACCAGCATGTCATCTACGTATACCTCCATTGTTTTGACGATAAGATTTTTGAAGATTTTGTTCATGAGCCGTTGATAGGTGGCTCCTGCATTCTTGAGCCCGAAAGGCATAACTTTATAGCAGTATACCTTTGTCAGTTCGGAAGGTTGTATGCTCTTCACCGATTGGATTCATTTGAATCTGGTTGTAACCGGAGTAAGCATCCATGAAACTAAGGAGTTGGTGTTCGGCGGTTGAGTCGACTAGCTGATCAATTCTGGGGAGCAGGAAGCTATCCTTAGGGCATGCTTGTTTGAGGTTGGTGTAGTCCAGACATATCCTCCATTTTCCTGAAGACTTCTTTACCAGGACAACATTGGCTACCCAGGTAGGGTAGTTCACTTCTCGGATGAAATGTGCTCTAAGGAGCTTTTCTACTTATTCTTCAATTGTCAGGAGACGTTCAGGAGCGAAGTTTTTCTTCTTTTGGCTAACAGACTTGTATGCCGGGTTGATGTTGAGGGAGTGTTGGATGACGTGAGGATCTATGTCGGGCATATCTTTAGGGGCCCAGGCTAAGATATCTTTGTTGTTCCGGAGGTAGGCTGTCAGTTCCTCCTTTTCTTGTTGTGGTAGGAGTGATCCGAGCTAGATGGTGCGAGCGGGGTTTGCTGGTGAGAGAGGGACCTCGATTAGCCCTTCCATGGGCATATTCAACGTAGTGGCGCTCGTAGGTTGCGCTTGTTTGGAGTAGCAATTCTTGGCAGTCTCTTGATTACCGCGAACAACTCCAATACTTCTCGGAGTGGGGAACTTCATGGCGAGGTGAGGAATTGAAGGGATGACTTTGAAGATAGTTTGTACGGGTCTTCCGAAGATAGCGTTATATGCGGAGCTTGAATCTACTACCACGAACTGGATCTCATGTGTCACCTGTCTTGGAAATTCTCCCATAGTAACTGGGAGAGTAATAGTTCCTAGTACCTGAACTGGATGGTTGTCGAAGTCGTACACTGGTCTGGCTGCCTTAGTTAAACGCTGGGTGGAGATATCCATGCTCTACAAAGTAGCAGAAAACAGAACATCGACAGAGCTCCCATTGTCGATGAGTACTCGCTTAACGTTATAACATGGATCCCCAATTCCAGCACTGATTACTAGGGGATCTTGGTGAGGTGTTTGGAGGCCGACCAGGTCTTCGTCTCCGAAGGTTATGGCGGAATCTTGCTTGAACCTTTTATCTTTGTGGGCCTTTCCTTGCTTACTGACTGAGAAGATTTGAGCAGAGAGAATGGGCAGTTCGACAATGGTTTCAATGTTTCCAACCATCTGCCTACCACTCGCTCCTCCAGGGAGGGGGTTTTGCTGATCTCTCGGTGGTCTAGGCGGGTCGCGCTGATCTTGCACGTGTCCTTGCAAAAATCTGTCGAGAAGTCCTAGGCAGATCAGGCGTTCGATTTCTTCTTTTAGGCGGGCACTATCTTCTGTCGTATGTCCCGTGGTTCGATGAAACTCACAATATTTGGACTGGTCATTCCTGTGATTAGGAGCTGGCTGTTTTGGTTGTTGTAAGGCTGGCTCATCCTGTATAGCGTACAACACGTTGGTGCGTGTTGTGTTGAGGGGGTGAAATCTCTGGGGGGCTGATCTCTTTGACGATCTTGCCGACGCTGCCCATTACGACAATCATCCTGGAACCTCCCCTCCTGACGCTGCGGAGGTTGCTCTCTTTCTCTTTTGCGCTTCTAGGAGCCATCAAATTGTTGGTGATGGGCCTCAATGGCTTCATCCGCGGCGATCTGGGCTTCAACCGGATGTACTAAGTCGGGATAACTGGAACAGTTTCTCGTATTAGTGCTGAGTAGAAGCCACTCGGTCGGAGGCCTCAGAGGAACACGACTCGCAGTAATTCGGGGTCAACTCCTGGAATTTGACGGGCTTCAGCGGTGAAACGTCGGAAAAAAATCTTTGAGAGTTTCTCCTTTGTTCTGACGAATTCCGGATAAGTGAGATGGGTCGCGAATGATCCTGCGGTTGGCTATGAACTGATCGACAAATTGCTTATCAATTCTGTGAAGTTAGTGATGGTATTGGTCCTTAGCGAATGGAACCATGTTCGGGCTTGTCCCTTGAGAGTGGTTGGGAACACCTGGCAGAGGAGTTGGTCTGAAGCATTGTAGATTCTCATGATAGTGGTGAAATGATTGACATGTTCTAGCGGGTCATCGGTCCCGTCGAATGTTTCAAAGTTTGGGAGTTTAAATCCGTTTGGGATTGGATGATCCAGAATCTGGTGTGTCAGAGGGGAGCCTTGGCAAAACGATCGGCGCGCACGAATGTCTCTTACACCAGCCTTACGATATTCTTCGGCGATGACTTCCCGAATTTCTTCCCGAGTAAACCTTTCCGGCGGAGGTAGATGTACTTCATTTGCGGGGTCATGATGGTGGTCCGCTCTCGCTCTCCTCTAGGCAGGGTGAGCGGAACATGCAGCTTCAGAATACTCTTCGGATATCTCCTGCCCTGGTAGGACTTCCTGGGGTCGGCCCTGATTCGGCGGTGACGGTAGATCTGCTCGAGCTGGTTGCTGGGAGGGTGCTTGAGGCTCTCCAAGGTTTCGCAGCAAGGTGAGCATTTCCGTTTGCTGCCCTTCCATCCGGCGGACGCGCCCTTCCAGGGCAGTAACGGGAGATAACGCGGCCTCAGCGGTCAGTGGCACGTCCACCAGAGGGTGTGAACGCGCGGGCTCGGGATTTTCGCCGAGTGCGGAGCCCTTAGCGGTACGGGTGCTTCTCTTTGCCATTAAAGCTGAACTTGGTGGGGGCGATGCTTGTGATCTTGGTCTTCGAAGGATGCTGGGACTCTTCCCGCAGACGACGCCAAACTGTCTAGGACTCTTGCCCGTTACGGCGATCATCCCGGAACCTCCCCTCCTGATGCTCGGCGAGTTGCCCTCTCCTCTCGCGAGCTCCACCCAGGCGACCTGCACTCTTGCTAGGAGAGCTGCATCGGCTGCTCCCTCCAACCCACGCGAGCAACAACTCGGCGAGCGGTATGCCGATAACAACCCGATGAGACCAACTAGCGAGGCCTACCCTTGCTTGCGGCTAGACCCCACAGCTAGCGCGTGCCCCGCGACCTCCACCTCTCGTAGCGAGATCTCCACCCGCGAGATGAGACAGGCGAGATCTCCACCAAACCGCGAGCACACAAGTGCGAGACCAACTTAGTCGCGCGACTACTTTGACAAAACCTCCCGGACAAAACACCCGCGCTGTAGCGCTTCTCCCTCTCTATTCTCTCTCAAGAATTCCGAAGATGGGAAAGATTTTCACTTTCTCATCAAAAACAAATGAACTACATACATGCCTATTTATAGGCAACCAAAATCAACCACCTTCTCTCTCCTATTCAATACACACTCTCTCTCCTATTAATTATCCATACATAAAATAATATTAAAATTCAAGTATTGATTGGTCAACAAAACAAAGGTCCAACACACTCCCCCTCAAAGTTGACAGACCATGTCGAGTTTGCCTTTGAGCTTCTCGAATGTCTCCATCTTATGTTGGATCCCTAGTTGATTTGGGCTAGGTTCACTAGCTTAGGATGTGACCCAACATGTATAGACAGAGTCAAATTTGTGTCCTAGAGTCTAGACCAAGTCCTTAAGTTCAACTTCAGATGGACCAACTATCAACCAGACCATCAGAGATCTCAAGACTTAGAAGATTTCAAGACTAAGTAAAATGAGTTCGACGTTCGTCGAACTCAGCTCGACGATCTTGAGACATTTCTCTGTGCTGAGCTCGACGATCTTTGTTCTCTGTTCGACGAAGACTGAAAATCTTCAATAAGATAAAGTCAGAATAACTCCAGATTTTTCTAACTCTAACTTCAGGCTTTGGTCGACGAACAGGATTCTGAGCTCGACGAACTTGGAACTCAAGTTCATAACTTCTCAGGTCGATGAAGTCAACTTCTCTGCTCGACGAATTTAGTACTCTACTCGACGAATTCTGATCGACAATCTGTATTCTTCTCAGTCAAAGATTTCTCAGATTCTAAGTCCACAATCATTTTTCGGTCGACGAATCTTGGATCTCAGCTCGACGAATGAAGACAGTCTGTTCGACGAATGAATATTGTCAGTTCGACGAAGATTGTTGCAGAATTGACAAGATTCCCTTGAAGACTAATTGCTATTGTCTGGTCGAAGAACTCATCAGCTCAGCTCGACGAACTGTGAACTCAGCTCGACGATTCCTATTCTTCGTTCGACGATTCCAGACTAGGTCTTCTCCAGTTTTCCGTCCCTTTTCTTGGAGATGATTCCTGAGTAATTAATGCTCAATCTTCTCGGAATGTTACTGTTCGAACGAGCATTGATCATGAATTATTACATGTCGTTTTTCCATGAGACAGTTAGGGAAATCATTGATTGTCGTTTCCTTCCCAGGCCGACTGCAATTACTGCTCAAACATTCAAATTTCGAATGTTCTTTAGTCAGTCAAAAGTCAGGAAAGAAAACATCAAACAGTACTACAACACAAGCAGCGACATACAAACACAGAACATTCAAGAACAGTCTTTCAGAAATCCAAAGTTTTACTGAAATCAGCCTAGGCCAGAGAACAACATCAAGAAGAAGAAGAACATTCAATCTCCATCAAGAGTCTTCTTTCTTCAATCCTACAAGACAACTTCAGAAGAACATCAATCTCTATCTGTCAAAGAAGTTCCTGAAGCAATCTCTGGTCCAGACATTCAAGTTTTTCAAGACCTGTCACCCTGAAGCAGTGCTCCAGTTTTCCCTGATCCATTCAAGATCTCAGGGGGAGCAATCTGCTAACATCAATCCACAGTCTTCTCAGTTGTTATTGAGAAAGAGAAGACACCATCACTCCTTTTTCCATCCTCTGTACATGGTTTTAATTCCCTTCAAAATTATTTCTGGTTGCAAGTCTCCTACCAAAAGATTTAGGTTTTGGTTTTTGAGCACCTGAACAAAAGCTCATTGGTGTCAGATGTAACACCCCAGTTTCGAAAGAGGGTCGATTTGCGTTTCTGGAAATTTTTTGGTTTCTGGCAGGGGGCATACGGCCTGCGACACGGGCGTGTCGCAGAGCGTGTCGAGCCCGTGTCGACACTCGGCCCGGGGTGTCGACACTTTCGCTCGACAAGGTGTCGAGACTAGGGCACACGGCCTGCGACACGGGCGTGTCGCAGGGCGTGTCGGGCCCGTGTCGACACCGGCCGGGGTGTCGACACTTTCGCTCGACAGGGTGTTGAGACGAGGCACACGACCTAGGACACGGGCGTGTCCAAGGCTGTGTGGGTCAGTCGACAGTATTCACTCGACGAGTGACGAGTGTCGAGCGTCGAGTGTCGAGACTGGGACACACGGCCTGTGACACGGGCGTGTCACAGGGCGTGTCCCGCTTGGTCGACGATCTTCGCTCGACGTTTTTCCGCGGTGTCGACACAAAGGCTGTCGACGAGTGTCGAGACTTGGCACACGGCTTGGGACACGGGTGTGTCCCAGGCCGTGTCACCTCTCGGGTTGGTATCAGGGCCGTGTCGATGGAGGCACACGGCCAACCACATGGCCGTGTCATTGGGGACACGGGCGTGTCGGATCGAACACGGGCGTGTCGGATGCCCGTGTGCTGTTCCAGACGCGTTGAATTGAGACGGCGATTGAGGCACATGGCCCTGGACACGGGCGTGTGTCAGGCCGTGTTCAGCCCAGGTCTTTTATTTTTCTGTCGGATCGTGGCCTTTTCTTCCCTTGGTTTTAGGATCTGATGGCTCAGATCATTTCTTTAGGAGTTAAGTCCGAGAATAGGGTTGAAAACCCTCATTCTTCTCCAAGCTTTCTCTTACTAAAGATCTAGAGAGAAGTGAGAACAAGGAAGAAGGAGAAGGAGAGTGTGGGCTGTAGGAGAGGTTTCGGTGCTCCGAATCGCGAGCCGAGTCCAGATCCGTGGAGGTTAGATCATTGCGAAGGCTTTCATCCGGCTATTTCGTCATGGCAAGGAAGAGGAGTCGGAAGGTAACGACACTTCTCCTCTCGGTCTTAGGATGCATGTCTTAGCATCATTTATTTTTCTTTCTAGTTTTTGGGCACCAAACTCTCAAGTAAGAGGGGTTTTGGTTTGCCAAGGTTCAAGAGGAACCTCCGGGTTGATTGAGTCCATCCCCGGCATGATTTGTATTAGAGATCCGCTCCGTTAGTGGATTAGGCATGCTGGGTGAAGCCGTAGTCGCGACCGTTAGTCCGACTCGGTGATGTTGCATACGAACGTTAGGGATTCGTAGAGTTTCTGTTGCGGCAAGACGCCGTTTGTGATGTGGTGATGTTTTCCCCCTTTTTCTCGAGTGAGTACGTGTAGTTGGAACCGGGCAAGGTTAGCTCCTCGTGGCGGTAGATGTTTTACTTGGTGGACAAGGTTAGCTCCGCATGAGTTAGAGATGGTTTCCTTGGTGCGCGGGAACACTGCAGTACAAATGAGGGACTAGGGTGGATTTGTCTTGGTTTGTGTTATGCCAAGGCGTGGCTATGTCTCTGTGGTCGGCTGGCTATCTCGTGACGTTCACGTCATGTGCGGAGAGTGTCCCGGCGAGACTAGCCCCCTTCTGTGAGACTGACAAGAATGCCAAGCATGGGGACAAGCCCGGGCAATAAGGCCATGAGTGGGTGGGGTCCGGCAAGGCTTCTTAGAATCTGTCAGTTTTGTGTTTGTTGGAATCCTGACATGAGACGTCAGAGCTTGTAGGTAAGCCAGGGGCTAAGACCTTGAGCGGGTGGGGCCTTGACAAGAATTCCATGAGGCAGCCTGTGAGCCGTTTGGGGGAAATAATGACCCCCCTTTGTTTGAGGCTTTATGCCGGTGGGGAATCAATGAGTACCCATATGATGTGATGATGTGCTAGATGCATACGAGTTTACGGTGATGCCGTTCAGGCTGACGAACGCACCATATGTGTTCATGGATCTTATGAATCGAGTATTTCGAGAATACTTGGATTCTTTTGTGGTTGTCTTCATTGATGACATCTTGGTGTATTCCAAATCGGAAGTGGAGCATGAGACCCACTTGAGAGTGGTCTTGCAAGTGTTGAGGGAGAATCAGATGTATGCAAAATTCTCCAAGTGCGAGTTCTGGTTAGAGAAGGTTGCATTTTTGGGCCACGTGATTAGTGGGGATGGGGTGGCAGTGGATCCATCAAAAGTGGAGGCCATCAGAGATTGGCCAGTCTTGAGGACCGTGGCGGAAGTCCGAAGTTTTCTTGGACTAGCCGGGTATTATAGGAGATTCGTGGAGAATTTCTCGCGGATAGCTCTACCCCTCACCTCACTCACTCGTAAAGATCATAAGTTTGTGTGGACTTAGGAGTGCAGCCAAGCATTTGAGGCACTGAAGAAGAGACTGATGATGGCTCCAATCCTAAGTCTACCGCAAGGGACCGAGGGATTTCAGATTTTCAGTGACGCATCGGGATGCGGTTTGGGTTGCGTTTTGGTGCAACATGGCAAGGTGATAGCTTTTGGGTCTAGACAACTGAAGCCTCATAAGAGGAATTACCCCGTCCATGACTTGGAGTTGGCGGCGGTAATTTTTGCGTTGAAGATATGGCGGCATTATGTATATGGTGCAAAGGTGGAGATCTTCACGGATCACAAAAGCCTGAAGTATCTCTTGGATCAAAAGGATTTGAACATGCGGCAACGCAGGTGGGTTGAGTTCCTTGGAGACTACGAGGTGGCGATTCAGTATACGCCAGGTAAAGCCAATGTGGTGGCAGATGACTTGAGTAGGAAGTACTCAGGGCAAGGGAATTGGATCTAAGCTCATGATGAGCGATTGGTACGGGAATGGGAGTCCCTTGGGTTGGAATGTGTTGTTAGAGGCGAGTCCAGCGTGGCTCGGTTGAACTAGATTGAAGTGCAGAACGACTTGTCTGATCGCATTCGGGAAGCGACTCGGTTGGATGTGGAGTTTCAACCTTTTGTGTTGGAGGCTCAAACGGGCGAGAGCAGCGCCTGGGAGATGATTGATGGGATTCTGAGGAAGAACGGAAGGGTTTGTATACCGCAGTTCGGCAAACTCCGTGAGGAGTTGATGTTTGAGGCTCACTTCACAAAGTACTCCATTCACCCGGGCAGTACAAAGATGTACTTGGATATGAAGAAATCCTTTTGGTGGCCGGGGTTGAAGCGGGACGTAGCTTTGTATGTGAATCGTTTCCAGACTTGCGCCTTGGTGAAGGCCGAGTGTCAGAAGCCAGGAGGGTTCCTGAAGCCCCTTCCAATCCCTGAATGGAAATTTGATGACATCTCCATGGACTTTGTGCATGGTTTGCCTAGATCGCAGCAGGGTAATGATGCTATTTGGGTGATAGTGGACCGCTTAACCAAGGTAGCCCACTTCATCCCAAATCGGAAAGAGTACAGCGTGGAGAAGCTGGTGGAGTTGTATGTTCGCAACATTGTGCGACTGCATGGAATTCCAAAGAGTATAGTCAGCGATCGAGATGGACGGTTTACGTCCAAGGACTGGAGACTAGTTCAAAAGAGTTTGGGCACGAAGCTAAAGTTCAGTGTGGCGTTCCATCCTCAAACTGATGGGCAAACTAAAAGAACAAACCATACTATGGAGGATATGCTGAGAATGTGCCTTCTTGACATCGGCAAGAAGTGGGAGGATCACCTCTTCATGGTGGAATTCGCATACAACAACAGCTTTCAAGCAAGTATAAAAATGGCGCCATACGAAGCTTTGTATGGG
The DNA here is from genome assembly GCA_039583875.1 of Platanthera guangdongensis. Taxonomy (NCBI): domain Eukaryota; kingdom Viridiplantae; phylum Streptophyta; class Magnoliopsida; order Asparagales; family Orchidaceae; genus Platanthera; species Platanthera guangdongensis. Next base: position 44,275,881 of record CM077150.1, on the reverse strand, counting down.
CGGCGGTGTCGAACACCAATGTCTTGGGCAGAGGCGGGATACACCAAAATTTTGGGAAAGGAGGTGGTAGTTGACGCTTGTGAGGTGGTACGGACCATACAAGAGCGTATGAAGGTGGCGCAAGACCGTCAAGCAAAATACTTTAATGCTCGTCACCGGAAGTTGGAGTTTGCGGTAGGTGATTGGTTCTATTTGAAGATCAAACCGTTCAAAGGCGTCTCACGGATTCGCCGACTCAAGAAGTTGAGTCTAAGGTTTTTGGGCCCTTTTGAAATTGTTGAACGAGTGGGAGAAGCAGCCTATCGGTTGGCGTTGTCCGCGGAGCTGAGTGGATTGCATGACGTCTTCCACGTCTCCGTTTTGAGGAAAGCCTTGGTGGAGGCTAGTGTGGTGATGGAGCTGACATCGGTGCCGATTGAGGAAGGCTTGAGGACGCGAGTCCTTCCAATTGCTATAGAGGATTCGGAGACTCGGCAGTTGCGGAATAAAGAAGTTAAACTCGTGAAAGTACGATGGAACAACTACGGTCGAGAGGATTTCTCATGGGAGCGAGAACAGGACATGCTAAAAGAGTATCCAGAACTCTTCATTTCAGGTACAAGTTAAGTTCTTTTGTACCCTTTTGTTTTGTAATTTCGGGACGAAATTCTGTTAAGTGGGGGAGAGTTGTAACACCCCAGTTTCGAAAGAGGGTCGATTTGCGTTTCTGGAAATTTTTTTGGTTTCTGGCAGGGGGCACACGGCCTGCGACACGGGCGTGTCGCAGGGCGTGTCGAGCCCGTGCCGACACTCGGCCCGGGGTGTCGACACTTTCGCTCGACAAGGTGTCGAGACTAGGGCACACAGCCTGCGACACGGGCGTGTCGCAGAGCGTGTCGGGCCCGTGTCGACACTCGGCCGGGTTGTCGACACTTTCGCTCGACATGGTGTCGAGACGAGGCACACGGCCTAGGACACGGGCGTGTCCAAGGTCGTGTGGGTCAGTCGACAGTATTCACTCGACGAGTGACGAGTGTCGAGTGTCGAGTGTCGAGACTGGGACACACGGCTTGTGACACGGGCGTGTCACAGGGCGTGTCCCGCTTGGTCGACGATCTTCGCTTGACGTTTTTCCGCGGTGTCGACACAAAGGCTGTCGACGAGTGTCGAGACTTGGCACACGGCTTGGGACACGGGCGTGTCCTAGGCCGTGTCACCTCTCGGGTTGGTATCGGGGCTGTGTCAATGGAGGTACACGGCCAGCCACACGGCCGTGTCATTGGGGACACGGGCGTGTCGGATCGAACACGGGCGTGTCAGATGCCCGAGTACTGTTCCAGATGCATCGAATTGAGACGACGATTGAGGCACACGGCCCTGGACACGGGCGTGTTCCAGGCCGTGTTCGGCCCAGGTCTTTTATTTTTCTGTCGGATCGTGGCCTTTTCTTCCCCTGGTTTTAGGATCTGATGGCTCAGATCATTTCTTTAGGAGTTAAGTCCGAGAATAGGGTTGAAAACCCTCATTCTTCTCCAAGCTTTCTCTTACTAAAGATCTAGAGAGAAGTGAGAACAAGGAAGAAGGAGAAGGAGAGTGTGGGCTATAAGAGAGGTTTCGGTGCTCCGAATCACGAGCCGAGTTCAGGTCCGTGGAGGTTAGATCATTGCGGAGGCTTTCATCCGGCTATTTCATCATCGCAAGGAAGAGGAGTCGGAAGGTAACGACACTTCTCCTCTCGGTCTTAGGATGCATGTCTTAGCATCATTTATTTTTCTTTCTAGTTTTTGGGAACCAAACTCTCAAGTAAAAGGGGTTTTGGTTTGCCAAGGTTCAAGAGGAACCTCCGGGTTGATTGAGTCCGTCCCCGGCATGATTTGCATTAGAGATCCGCTCCGTTAGTAGATTAGGCATGGTGGGTGAAGCCGTAGTCGCGACTGTTAGTCCCACTCGGTGATGTTGCATACGAACGTTAGGGATTCGTAGAGTTTCCGTTGCGGCAAGATGCCGTTTGTGATGTGGTGATGTTTTCCCCCTTTTTCTCGAGTGAGTACATGTAGTTGGAACCGGGCAAGGTTAGCTCCTCGTGGTGGTAGATGTTTTCCTTGGTGGACAAGGTTAGCTCTGCATGAGTTGGAGATGGTTTCCTTGGTGCGCGGGAACGCTGCAGTACAAATGAGGGACTAGGGTGGATTTATCTTGGTTTGTGTTATGCCAAGGCGTGGCTATGTCTCCGTGGTCGGCTGGCTATCCCGTGAGGTTCACGTCATGTGCGGAGAGTGTCCCGGCGAGACTAGCCCCCTTCTGTGAGACTGACAAGAATGCCAAGCATGGGGACAAGCCCGGGCAATAAGGCCATGAGCGGGTGGGGTCCGACAAGGCTTCTTAGAATCGGTCAGTTTTGTGTTTGTTGGAATCCTGACATGAGACGTCAGAGCTTGTAGGCAAGCCCGGGGCTAAGACCTTGAGCGGGTGGGGCCTTGACAAGAATTCCATGAGGCGGCATGTGAGCCGTTTTGGGGAAATGGTGACCCCCCCCCCCCTTTGTTTGCGGCTTTATGCCGGTGGGGAATCAATGAGTACCCATATGATGTGATGATATGCTAGATGCATACGAGTTAGGGTGTCTTGGGTGAAACCCAGGTTATTGCATACATAATTGCATAAGTAGGTCCTTTTATTATATGCTCAACCAGTAGAGAACATGTATGATGTGCGTGACATCCAAGCCTATTTTTGTAGTTTCTTTTCTTGCTTATGATTATTGCATACGAAGTGCTAACTTGCAGGTTGGAGGGGTACCCCGGGGTCCGTTAGGGGCGGCCGAGAGGAGATGTGTTGTTACATAGTTTGAGGTCAGCCTTTGCTGACCCACGTTACTAATAATTTTTACAGGGCAAGGATCGCATGTAGGAGCTAGCTCGCCGGCCAGAAAGTCCTAAGTCTCATGAAGTGCTTTCCCTTTTGTAGCTCTACTTATGTGATGTTGTATGTTTGAGACTCTTGTTGTCCGGCTTGCATGCCGAGGTAGACTAGGAGTGCTAAGCACATTCATGATTGTTGTATTATTTGTTTTTGGACACTTGATGTAAGGCCATAAGGCCATTTGTCTTACTCTTCTAGTGGTGGATAACTTCTTGTCTTGTTTGTGTTTTCGCTGTGTTGTGCAAAGTGTTTTGAGTGTGGGTAGTTATATCAACTTTTAATACTAAAGCTGTGGCGTTCGTATGTTGTGGGGCCCCGATCGGACACATGTTATACGTTCACTACAGGGGAGGTGTTACATCAGACACCTGATCAAAAACCTGAGTGGATTTCTACCAGGGTGGTAGAAAAGTGGATGTACCCTGGTTGGGGAACCACTATAAATTTCTTGTGTTGTCTGGTTGCCCTTTTTCTTTTATTTTGGCTGTGTTCTGTGATTGTTTATGTTGCTGTGTGTATTTCTTTATTTGTTAATTTGTTCACCTTGGATTACAGCAATAGTTGTAAAAAGATTTTAAGAGAGCACAATACTCTATTCACCCCCCCTCTAGAGTATTTCAGATCTAACCTGCACTTTCAATTGGTAACAGAGCCAGGTTGGTTAAACTTCACACCTTGCCAGGTTAGTTAAACTTCACACCTTGCCAGGTTGGTTAAACTCCACACCCTGCCAGGTTGGTTAATCTACCACACCTTTAGAGGTTAATTGGTTGTACAGGCTAACACCTGAACCATAAAGATCCCTCTTGTTAGATCTGATTGTTTTGGTTTTGTTATTGGATTTATTTCTTCACAAAAATGGCTCAAAACAAAGATTATGCAAACATTAGACCTCCAGTATGCAATATTAACAGATTTGCCATCTGGAAGGCAAGAATCAAATTATATATGAATTCTATTGATGAGGATATTTTTGCTTCTATCTCAACAGGAGTACCTCCAGCACCTGCAGCTTCTCCAAGCACCTCTACCAACATGACTGCAGTACCTCCTCTAGAGAATAATGATGCCTACAAGAAAGCCAAAATTGTAGATGCAAAGGCAATGAACATCTAGGCTCAAACTATGTCAGATGACATATTTCAGAAGGTGGCTGAGTGCACCTCAGCCAAGGCCATTTGGGATTCTCTCAACAAAATGGTAGCTGGATCAGCAGATGAAAGGAAAGACATGAGATCAAATCTCATATCCCTATATGAGAATTTTAAGAAGGATGAGACTGAATCAGTGGCTGAAATGTACAACAGGTTGAGCTCAATCATCAATGAGCTTAAAACCTTGGATAAAGACATCACCCTTACAGAGGTGAATGATAAGATCTTGATGTTCTTCCCTAGCTTTTGGGATTCAAGAATCTGGCCTATCAAAAAAGCCAGAAGCCTAAATGAGATATCAACTGAATCTCTGCTAGGCAAATTAAAGTCTTATGAGCAGTTGATTAAGTCAAGAGAAGCATCTGAATAGAAAGCAACAACCCCAGTGAGAAAGGATTATAGTATAGCCTTCAAGGCATCTGAGAAAAGTGAGACCTCAACATCCAATGAAGAATTCATGAGCCTCTTTGCAAAAAGATTCTATAAGATGGCTAGAAAAGATTTCAGAAGGAAATCATCCAGGCAGGATGATAAGCCCAGATTTGACAAGACACCAACCAAGGAGGTTGTGTGCTTTGGATGCAGAAAGCCTGGACATTATATCTCTGAATGTCCAGAAAACCAGAAGAAAGAGAAAATCAGAGAAAAGGACTACATGAGAAAACACAGCAGCAGACCCTCCTCAAGCAAGTACAAAAAGAAAGACAAGGGCTTTGTTACTGAGACATGGAGTGATACTGAAGAAGAATCATCCTCTTCCATCTCAAGTGAAGAAGATGAAGAAGCAAGATCCAAAGAGGTTTGCCTTATGACAATTGATGCCTCCAGGAGCTGTTCAGGATCAGAAGGAGAATCTGAAGATGAAGCAGCCTCAGACTCAGAGGCAGATCAGGTTCTTTCAAGTTTTGATTTTAATTCTAATTTATTTAAAATTGAAGTCGAAACTGTGTATTTAGATTTAATTAATTCAGAGAAGGAAATAAAAACACTTAGAGAAAGACTAGGAAATCTTGAATCTGTTAACTCAAAAAATATTAAGATGAAAGATCAACTAACTCTAGCAAATGAATAGATAATTAAGTTAAAATCTGATTTATGTGAGGCCAAACAACTTGAGCAATCTCTCAATGGAAGAAGTCTCAAGCTGATGGACATAACAAGCACAGTAAATGCCAGATTAAATGGCAAGCTGGGCTTGGGTGCTTCATCAAGTTTTCCCCCCATAATTAAGAAAAATATTCTTATAACCCTCATTAAATTTGTTTCTGCCGAGGGAAAAGAAAAGATAATAGACAAACCAATGTCAGAAAACAACCCAAAACCCATAGACAAGAGAAATAAAAATCAGAAAACAGCTAATAAAAACAAGGCTCAGCAGCATTCGTCGAACTCAGATCGACGAAATGTGGCCAGTTCGTCGAACTAGATCGACGAACGCTGAACGCAAACTTCAGTTATAACAATTCGTCTAACTACGATCGACGAACTTTGTATGGTTCGTCGAGCAGAGGTCGACGAACATGGGGCGCAGAAAATGACTGCTGTCATTCTCTGAGCCGAGATCGACGATCTCAGCCCTATTCATCGAACTATGGTCGACGAACTTACAAGAATTCATCGAACCCAGAAGGACCAAACTTAAATCATTTCTCTTACAGAAATTCTAAGCCAGTTAATAAACCATTTAATCCAGTAGATGATTGGGTTATTCCACCTAGAAGATATCACTCCTTAGGTTATAAATCTCAACCCACTTTGTCTGTTATATCCAGCTTTTCTTTTCAACAAAATAAAGGACCCAAGGTAACCTGGATTAAGAAAAATTGAGTTTTGTTTGTCATTACAGGTACATGTGAAGAGCTGTCCAAGGGTGAGTCATACCTGGTATTTTGACAGTGGTTGCTCCAAACATATGACAGGCAGCAAGGCCAATCTATCCAATTACAAGTCCAAGCTAGGACCAAAGGTGATCTTTGGTGATTCAAATAGTGGCCAGTCTGAATGATATGGAGCAGTAAAGATTGGGACAGTAACTTTCAGGAAAGTAACATATGTAAGAGGACTTAAATATAACCTAATATTCATAAGTCAATTATGTGATGAAGGTTATCAGGTACACTTTAACTCTACCTCATGTTCTATTATTGATAATGAAACAAAACTGTTTTAATTGGAATTAGACAAGGTAACATATATCTAGTAGACTTTATTTCTGCCAAAACTGATGTTTGTTTACTCAATATCACTAGTAACCAAAATGAGTTGTGGCATAAAAGATTAGGTCATGTAAACCTTAAGAATATAGCTAGGTTATCTAAAGACAACCATGTTAGAGGTTTACCTACTGGCCCCTACAAGAAGGAAAACCTATGCAGGGCTTGTCAATTAGGCAAGCAAACTAAAACTAGTTTCAAATCCATTAATAAAAGTGATTCACCTAGAATTTTGTTTTTGCTTCATGTGGATCTATTTGGACCCATTACTGTACAAAGCCTAGGAGGGAAGTCTTACACTTTAGTGATTATTGATGACTTCTCTAGATTCAGTTGGGTGGCCTTTCTGAGAGCTAAGTCAGATACATTCAAGATTCTTACAGATTTTCTTAGGACCATACTGATTGAGTTCTCTACTCATGTTGCATTGATCAGAAGTGATCATGACACGGAGTTTGAGTCTCTTCTTATGCATGAGTTCTGTGAGAAGGAAGGTATCAAGTAGTGCTTCTTAGCTACTAGAACTCCCCAACAAAATGGGGTAGCTGAAAGAAAAAATAGGGCACTCATTGAATCTGCAGGTACATTATTGGCAGATGCTCACATGCCTCTATCCTTTTGGGTAGAAGCTGTAAACACTGATAACTATGTCCTGAATAGAAGCCTTATACATAAGCTAAAAAATAAGACCCCCTATGAATTACTTAAAGGGAAGAAACCTAAAATCACATATTTTAAAGTTTTTGGTTGTATATGTTATATTCATACAAACAACAAAAGATACATTAGAAAGTTTGAGGCTAAGGCTGAAGAAGGTATTTTTCTAGGATACTCCCAAGTAAGCAAGACCTATAGGGTTTTTAATAAATCCACACTTAAAATTGAAGAGTCAGTCCATGTATCTTTTGATGAAGCTAACATATCTTATAAGGAGAAAGAGATTTCTACCAATAGCTTTTTGCAGGTTCCACAACTGTGTGAGTCTATGGATGGACTAAACCTTACTCAAGAGGTGTCAACCCATCCTGCTCCACAGGTTGCTGAAGACAGTGATGAAGAACATCAAGTGGAAGTGGCTGAACTTCCCTCAACAGCTAATAACATTCCTCAAGAGGAATTAATTATAGAAGCTGTTGCTGAACAAACTCTACCTACAGATCTTGTCACACTTAGAGATCACCTCAGATCTCAAGTGATTGGAGACATTTCGGCAGGTGTACAGACAAGGCATCAACTCAACCAAGACTTGATACATGTCTATTTTCTCTCTCAGATTGAACCTCTCTCCATCCATGAAGCTGAGCAAGATCCCCACTGGATCATTGCAATGCAAGAGTAAATAAATCAGTTTGAGAGATGTAGAGTTTGGGATTTGGTTCCAAGACCCCATAACTACCCAGTTATTGGAACAAAATGGGTCTACAGAAACAAGCTAGATGATCAAGGTAACATAGTGAGAAACAAGGCTAAGCTTGTTGCTCAAGGCTACATGCAAGAGGAAGGAATTGACTATGACCAAACTTTTGCCCCTGTTGCAAGGTTAGAGGCCATAAGAATATTCATTGCCTATGCAGCTCACATGAGATTCAAAGTTTTCCAAATGGATGTCAAGGGTGCATTTTTGAATGGAGTGCTTCAAGAAGAGGTTTATGTGGAACAACCTCCAGGTTTTATCTCTCTAACTCAACCCTCTTTTGTATTTAAATTGCATAAAGCTCTCTATGGTTTAAAGCAAGCTCCAAGAGCTTGGTATGAGACCTTAGCAAGCTTTTTTTAGAGCATAAATTTACAAGAGTAACCATAGATAAAACTCTTTTCACTAGACGTCATAAGGACCAAATTTTGTTAGTACAAATATATGTGGATGACATCATTTTTGGGTCTACTGATCCCAAATTATGCAAGAGGTTTGCTGACCTCATGCATTCCAAATTTGAGATGAGTAGCATGGGTGAGCTTTCCTACTTCCTTGGTCTCCAAGTGAAGCAGCTCCCTGATGGTATCTTCCTCTCCCAAGCTAAGTATGTTAAAAAGCTTATTAAGAAGTTTGAGATGGGTGATGCTTCAGGAATGAAAACATCTATAACTACCAATGCTGTTGTGGATTCTGATGCAGCAGGGAAACCTGTAGATCAGAAACATTATAGGGAAATTGTTGGATCCCCATTATACCTAACAGCTAGCAGACCTGATATCATGTTTGCCACATACCTTTATGCTATGTTCCAAGTGAACCCTAAAGAATCTCACCTTATTTTCTTAAAAAGAATTTTGAGATATATAAAGAGTTGTCCTAATCTAGGACTCTGGTATCCTGTAGAGTCAGGGTTTGAGTTAACTAGATACTCAGATGCTGACTATGTTGGATGTAGAGTGGACAAGAAGAGTACCTCTGGAACTTGCCAGTTACTGGGTATGAGACTTGTCTCCTGGTTTTGTAAAAAGTAAACATCTGTGTCTACATAAACTGCAGAAGCAGAATACATGGCTGCTGGCAGCTGCTGTTCACAAATGTTATGGATACAAAACTAACTCCTAAACTACAGTATCAACTTAAATAATTCAACATTATTTTGTGATAATACTGGTGTTATTGCTATAGCACAGAATCCAGTTCACCATAGTAGGACTAAGCATATTGATATAAGACATCATTTCATTAGGGATAATGTAGACAAAAATAAAATTAACCTAATCCATATTTCTACTGATCTACAGAGAGCATACATTTTCACCAAACCCTTGGATGAGAAAAATCATCTGTTCTTTATAAATCAACTGGGAATGATCAATGGGGAAGAGTTAAATTAATTTTTGTCTGCATTCGATGAATTTGCCAGAGTTCGTCGAACGGAGTTCGACGAATTAGGGAAAGTTTGAGAGATGCTCGTCGAACGGAGATCGACGAATTCTCTGTGTGGAAACAATTTTCGTCGACCGGAGATCGACGAACTTTGCTTCAGAAGATATTTCGTCGAACGGAGTTCGACGAATTGTTTTCGTTTCTTTTGAAGAGATCGACGAATTACTTGTCTATAATTTATTTCGTCGACCTCAGTTCGAAGAACTGTTTCTTTTTCGTGAAACAGAGATTGTCGATTCATATTTTGGAAACCTTATATCCAGGTTTTCTTCGACCTCCATCCCGCGCTTTTTGTTCTCTTGCACTTGATCGCCGTTTTCTCTGTCTCCCTTGCAGGTCATCAATGGCGATTCCAGCGAGCACCTTGGCTGCCATGAAATTCGACACTGATTTTGACATGGATTTTGATTCATTCCAGCATTCTGACCCAATATTTCTCTACATTCTGGAAATATTAGAAGAACTTGGTCTCAAGGATTTTAAGACCAGAAGTATTAAACTGCATGCAACTGAAATTAGAGAATGGGTATACACTTCGTATGTTTCTGAGAAAACCGTCTTGGCAGGAAATATTAGGAGTAATATTGTTTCTTTATCTCCCGCCGTTCTTTTAGAAATTTTTGGATTAGTAAATGGAGAAGACGATCTGGATGTTGATTCTGATGAGTTTAGTGCAATGCTGAATCTTATGGGGTTTACTGGGAGTAACCCTAACAAGTTGTTAAAGAAACAACTTTCTGCCGCCTACCAGTTCTTGGCGGATATTGTGGGAAAAGTGCTGATGGACAAGCACTCCGTGCACGACTACATAACAAGACATCAATTCCTTGTTATGTGCGCAGTGGTCAACAAGAGACATGTCGATTGGGGTAAGATCTTCTTTGATCTGATCAAGAAGAAAAACAGTAAGAAGGAAATCTGCTTTGGAAGAATCTTGAGGATTTTTATTCAAGAAAAAGCTGATGAATTCATGGTCTCCCCGACCATCTTCATCAATGCCAGCAAGTGCCTCACATGCGCTTTGTTTGGCAGATGGGAGAGGACGATCTCCAAGCCATCCAAGGCTTCCTCCTCTTCTATCCCAGCTTCTGAGAGCACCAGGGCTGTGAAGGCCACTCCCCACCCTGCAAAAGAGGCAATTCCATTTCCACCATCTCTTCCAGCACTCCTTCCAGCAAAACAACTCCCTTCCTCTCCCATTCCTTCTTCAACACTTCAATCTCCACATCATACTTCAGTGCCTACTCCACCTCCATCTCCACCACTTGATATCACTAACATTCCAACACCCCCTGCTTCACCTCATGACACATCTATTCCTACACCTCCACAGTCTCCACTTCCCCCACATTTATCCTCCATTACATCTTACACCCTACCCTCAGACACTGCAATACCAGATGCAATTCCACCTCTATCCCCTCCATCTGTTCCTCTCCCTTCATCTACTTCTCTACCTTCACAAATTACCTCTCCATCCTTGGGAACCCTCCACTGTATCTACCATCATATCCCTGCTCACTCCCCTCATCAAATCCCTAATCACAGAGGCCATTACACCTCTTGTGAATTCTATCAATTCTTTATCTGCCGAAGTTTCTCTCCTCTCTGCTGCCCTCTCTTCATTCAGGGGCCTGGCTCCAGGTTCTTCTGAACCCAGGAAGGGGGAGATGCTCTGTGATGAAGCAGCAACAGATGCAGATGCAGAAGCAGCAGCAGCAGGTACAGCAGCAGACACAGCAGCAGTTCTTTCTACAGCAGCAGATGCAGATGCAGAAGTAGCAGCAACAGGTACAACAGCAGACACAGCAGCAAAAATTTTGCCAGAATTTGATTCGGATTCTGATTTGATTGAATTGATTCATTTTATGGATACTGGTATTGACTTAGATGAGTCAGTATCAGAGCAGATCAAAACTGTTGGTGATTTCCATTTAAATCCTACAATTAATTTGACTGTTTTGTTGAGAAATTTTGATACTGTATATATACAGTCTCTTCCAGAAGACTTTACTAAGCCATAGTTGGCTATTATTCCCTATACTTATCCAATAAGTGCAGCAGTTGCTAAGCAACTCTATGACAACTTTGCAATTCCTGTTGTTGCTCCACCATCTACAGTTATTCCAAAAGTCATCTCAGCACCAAGTTTTGTTATGGATGACTCTCCTATGCCTGATCTGGATGAGTTAATCCTGGCTGATATTGAAGAGGAAATTAAGGCAGCAGCTGAAAGCTCTGTCCCAATTGCTTCTGAGCCCTGTACAGTCTCTTCCCCAACCACTTTTGAAACTCCAGTTGTTGAAACTTCAACTTTTGCCCCTGCTACAGCAAAGGCTGTTATTGATGACAAAGCTTTGAAAGCATTAGATGTTTATATGATAACCCTCAGGGTTCTGACAGTGAAGATGATGATGATGATGATGATGATGATGATGAAGCTTCAAAGAAAAAGTAGCAAATGCTATCAAAGAAAAGGAAGGCTCCTCCTCCTGCTCATAAGCCTAATCCAACTGCTGACACTCCCTACTACATTTTGCATAATGTTACTCCTTATAAGGGAATGCCTGCATGGATGTGGTTATCTAAGAACCAGCAAAAGGAAAGGAAAAGAAGTAGGAGATATTCTCCTCCACCAGTCCACAGATACAGAAAAGATCCACCACCTCCTCCTCCTCCAATAGCTGGTGCCACTGGCTCTAGCTCTCAGAGATCTGCCCCCATGCAAACCTATTAGAGACATCTAGGGAGATCCTCTGGAAGCAGCCAACAAAGTCATCATCCGTTAGGAAATCAACAACATCAACATAAACAACAACAACAACAGCAACAACAACATATATCTGAAGATCAGAAGGCTAAGAATCCTGAAAGGCCATACTCTCCTCCTATTCCATTTTAGGATCCTGAAACAGCCAACACTGCAAAAATGGCCAGATTCCAGGAGCTAATTGGCCTATCATTGATCAAATAAGTTAAAGCTGAAGGTAAAGACATTTCAGGTTACTCAACCATGTCTAAGTACAAAAAGGAAGAACTAAAAAGGTTTGACAAAGACAACAAGCTCTTCAGTGTTGATGATTATATGAAGCTCCATCCTGAAGCAGTTGTCCCCAGAGCTACATCACTGAAGATCATTAGGGCAGCTAACATGACAATGACTCAGGCACAGGCTCTAGATCCAAACAGAGAAATTATCTTCAAAAAGCCAGGAGAGAAGACAACAGAAGACAAGTCTATGCAGAAAAAGAAGAAGAAGTAATCTTTATTTTGTTTCAATTTCTTTCTGCATTTGTTTTCAAACTATGATATTTGTTTTAAACAAAGCCTGTATATATATATGCTGCATGCGTTAGTAATTCTCTGTCAGATATATTTCTTTTCTTACTTTGTTTGTCTGTTTGTTTATGTTTTGAGTCTCTTAGTGACGTCACCCAAATAGAGGGAGATTGTTGGATCCCTAGTTGATTTGGGCTAGGTTCACTAGCTTAGGATGTGACCCAACATGTATAGCCAGGGTCAAATTTGTGTCCTAGAGTCCAGGCCAAGTCCTTAAGTTCAACTTCAGATGGACCAACTATCAACCAGACCATCAGAGATCTCAAGACTTAGAAGATTTCAAGACTAAGTAAAATGAGTTCGACGTTCGTCGAACTCAGCTCGATGATCTTGAGACATTTCTCTGTGCTGAGCTCGACGATCTTTGTTCTCTGTTCGACGAAGACTGAAAATCTTCAATAAGATAAAGTCAGAATAACTCCAGATTTTTCTAACTCTAACTTCAGGCTTTGGTCGACGAACATGATTCTGAGCTCGACGAACTTGGAACTCAAGTTCATAACTTCTCAGGTCGATGAAGTCAACTTCTCTGCTCGACGAATTCAGTACTCTACTCGACGAATTCTGGTCGACGATCTGTATTCTTCTCAGTCAAAGATTTCTCAGATTCTAAGTCCACAATCATTTTTCGGTCGACGAATCTTGGATCTCAGCTCGACGAATGAAGACTGTCTGTTCGACGAATGAAGATTGTCAGTTCGACGAAGATTGTAGCAGAATTGACAAGATTCCCTTGAAGACTAATTGTTATTGTCTGGTCGACGAACTCATCAGCTCAGCTCGACGAACTGTGAACTCAGCTCGACGATTCCTGTTCTTCGTTTGACGATTCCAGACTAGGTCTTCTCCAGTTTTACGTCCCTTTTCTTGGCGATGATTCCTGAGTAATTAATGCTCAATCTTCTCGGAATGTTACCGTTGGAACGAGCATTGATCATGGATTATTACATGTCTTTTTCCATGGGACAGTTAGAGAAATCATTGATTGTCGCTTCCTTCCCAGGCCGACTGCAATTACTGCTCAAACATTCAAATTTCGAATGTTCTTTAGTCAGTCAAAAGTCAGAAAAGAAAACATCAACCAGTACTACAACACAAGCAGTGACATACATACACAGAACATTCAAGAACAGTCTTTCAGAAATATAAAGTTTTACTGAAATCAGCCTAGGCCAGAGAATAACATCAAAAACAAGAAGAAGAACATTCAATCTCCATCAAGAGTCTTTTTCTTCAATCTTACAGGACAACTTCAGAAGGACAATAATCTCTATCTGTCAAAGAAGTTCCTGAAGCAATCTCTGGTCCAGACATTCAAGTTTTTCAAGAACTGTCACCCTGAAGCAGTGCTCCAGTTTTCCCTGATCCATTCAAGATCTCAGGGGGAGCAATCTGCTAACATCAATCCATAGTCTTCTCAGTTGTTATTGAGAAAGAGAAGACATCATCACTCCTTTTTCCATCGTCTGTACAGGGTTTTAATTCCCTTCAAAATTATTCTTGGTTGCAAGTCTCCTACCAAAAGATTTGAGGTTTTGGTTTTTGAGCACCTGAACAAAAGCTCATTGGTGTCAGGCACCTGATCAAAAACCTAAGTGGATTCCTACCAGGGTGGTAGAAGAGTGGATGTACCCAGGTTGGGGAACCACTATAAATTTCTTGTGTCGTCTGGTTACCCTTTTTCTTTTGTTTTGGTTGTGTTCTGTGATTGTTTAGGTTGTTGTGTGTATTTTTTTATTTGCTAATTTGTTCACCTAGGATTACAACAATAATTGTAAAAATTTTTTAAGAGAGCACAATACTCTATTCACCCCCTCTAGAGTATTTTAGATCTAACCTGCACTTTCACCTTCAACGCCTTAGTGAATATGTCCGCGATCTACTCTTCGGTTGGGCAATACACACCCTCCACTGTCTTCTGCTCCACTTGTTCACGGAGGAAGTGATATCGGGTGTAACAACCCCATCCGTTCATATGGTATATTCTAGAAGGTCCGGCCGGGGCCCCACAATATATATCACAAAACAGACGGTGAAGGTACAAGATGATACCAGAGTAGCGCATCGCACCTATCACAAAGCATTCTAGCGGAAGCCTATCCTACAACTTGAACTTCTCATGAATGTTCAAATATAAAACTCCACATTTTGTACGATATAGGAATGTCTTACAACAAGTAAAAAGAGTTGGCCTTATGGCCTTACATGGCTGTCACACAGTGGCTTCAACTATGGGCGCGCAGGCCGGCCACAAGAAAAGAAAACATAACAACATGCAACACCTATAGCCTTCGAGGGCTAGCTAACAGCAGCAGCAACAGCAGCAGGAACATCAGCCTTTATGCATCCCGCTCGGCTCTCCAGCACCTGTACAGGGACAATCCACCCAACGGTGGCAAACAAAAGCAACGGTCAGCGTTCAGCTGACCAAATTATAACGGCCCTACCCCTTTTCTCGGGGCAGCGGTATTCTTCCCTGCAGGCATATCATATCACAAATATGGCAACATATATATCATATAATGTGCTTTTACGCACACATGCCATCACAACCGTTCGCCACACGACCCAACGGTCCGTGCACTCAGGGCACATTCTTGGTGTTCTGGTAAAGCTCTTGCCCACCACCGTATCAGGGTCACAACCCAACGGTAAATCTCTTGAGCATTTACTCCATGGCGTGCAGTCGGAGTTAGTCTTCCTACACCGGGATGGCCCGTAGCCCCCATTGTGTCATGGCGCGCAGGCCGAAGACTCTTGCTATGCGCTCCAACAGACCGCACCTTTTGGTCTCACGTCGGACGGACATAATGCAGGTCGGATCCTCCACCCCCCGTTGCTCAAATCGCCTTGCCTTCTCCAAGTACATCATACTCATGGCTTAATCAAAGGCGCGGGTCGGTCTCACCAATCCTGTTCTTGGCATTCAAGCCTGGGTATTTCTCGATACCCATTTCCTTAGCACAACAGCGGGTCTTTCCTGGGCCTCCCAGTACTTCCTGTGACTCTCTTCACAGGTGGACACCGCAAAATCATAAATGTCAGGGGTCTTTCCTGGCTATCATGCCAGTACTTCCTGTTACTCGCTTCACAGGTGGACACCCTACGACATCAAGCATCACAAAGGGCCTTTCCTGGTCACACCAGTACTTCCTGTGCCTCACTCACAGGTTGGACCCAAAAATATAACACGACTATTTTCTTGGGCTACCACTCCAGTACTTCCTGCTACTCCTTTTCGCAGACTTAACCCGTTGACTCCTTAAACTACACATTTATCACGGAGTCTTCTCCGGTTCATATGCAACATCACCAATCCAGACCAACCTGTCCAGATGGGCTTCACACATCATGTCTATTCTGTACTCCATTTCCGGATCTATATGCCAACAAAGAGGATTTCATGAATCACCCAAAAGACTCCCAAAACAACCACCTCTTGGTAGGGGAATCACAAATATATGCCAAAAGGAAGCCTTCACATGGCTAGGAAGAAACGTCGTTACCCTTGAAGCCCTCTTTGGTGCCATGAGCTCCAAGCTAGCTTGCACGAATCACAAGAGCTTTTCCTCCACAACGCCGGCTTCAGATCTCTTGTCGGTAAACCACAGCACCACCAGCAATCAGCCCCCTTTCCTCCTCCTCCTTCTTCCTTTCCCTTTCTCTCTTTAACTTGTAAAAAGATAAGGCTTAAGCAAATGAGACTAAGTTCTCAGTTTTCGGCCTTTAGGAAAAAAAGAAAGAAGCTCAGCTTTTGGATCCCAGCTGAAGGAACGGACGGCCACAAAAATGCCAGAAAAGCTGAATTTGACCTGACACGGCCTGTGACACGCCTGTGTCCAAGGCCGTGTGCCTCAAGCGGTGGTCAACTGACTGATCCAAACCAGTGACACGCCCATGGGTCACGCCCGTGTCATGGGCCGTGTCACTCAACACGCCTCCAGACACGCCCGTGTTTGTGGTCGTGTGCATCGGCGAAAATAATCGCAAAATAACCCGAGACTTCACACGGCCTGTGACACGCCCGTGTCCCAGGCCGTGTGCCAACACACGACACGAAGACATGCCCTGTCGAAACTTTTCGTCGGGCTGAGCTCGTCGATCCGAAGTGACACGCCCCGCGTGTCACAGGCCGTGTTTTATACTCGACGACCACATCTCGACACTCGACGTTCGTCGAGCAAACGTCGTCGAGCACACGACACGGCCGGGGACACTCCCGTGTCCTGGGCCGTGTGCCTTCTCTCGACACACCGTCGAACGAAAAATGTCGACACTGAGGCTGATTGTCGACACGGCCTCGACACGCCCTCCGACACGCCCGTGTCGCAGGCCGTGTCTGCGACACGGCCTGACACGCCCTGGGACACGCCCGTGTCACCCTAAAATTTCCTGCTGAGAAACTTTGGGCTGTTACATCGGGTCTCGATATGCTTGCTCCTCTCATGCAACACTGGGTTCTTTGTGAGCTGGATGGCAGGCATGTTATCCACTAATAATGTCGTTGGCCCATCCTGCGCATGATGCAACTCCCCCAGAAGGTTTCGTAGCCAAATGACTTGGCAGGCGCATGTCACCGCCGCGATGTACTCCGCCTCGCAAGATGATAAGGCTATAGTAGCCTGCTTCATAGAACTCCATGAGAACGCCGCGGTTCCTGTTGGGTACATTGGAATAAATGTACCTGATTTGAAGAAGCCTCACCCTACTCAATGATATACATCAAAATATATTTGATGTATTTTGAGTTGCCTTGTGCAAGTTAAGTATTTGCAGAGAAAGCTGAAAAGTTTCTAAGTCCATGTGTCGACACCCATAAGAAAAGTGTCGACACTTAAGAAAACTTGTGTCGACACCCAGCAAAAGTATCAACACAGAAGGCATGTTTCGACACCAAGAAGATGTGTCGACACTTAGCAAGTTCAACACAAGAAGATGTGTCGACACAAAGGAGTTGTGTCGACACTTACAAGAAATCAACTAAGTACTGAAGAACAAGAAGTTGTGTCGACACACAATATCAGTGTCGACACATAATGAAGAAGCTGTGTCGAGAAGTAATTTCTACAACACAAGGAGTTGTGTCGACACCATGAAGGATAGTGTCGACACATAGTCTACTTGTGTCGACACTTAGTCTATCAGTGTCGACACTTAAAGACTGACTGTCTCGACACTTTCAGACAGTTACAGATATTTCAAGAAGTGATTGGATGACATGACAGCTGCCATTCCAGCCGGTCTACTGCAAATGTCAGAGTTGTCAGAAAGTTGTTAGAAACCGGATCAGCCGGTCACCATGAAGAAGGCCTATATAAAGGCTTATTCTGTCAACAGCAGAAGAGGATTAACACTTCAAAGAGGTGATCAAGCAATTCATTGAAGAATCAATTCAAGTGAAGATCTAAGTAGTTGGAGAGAGAGAGAGAGCTCCTTCCAAGAAGACAGCTGTTGAACCAGGCTGTGAAGAAGGTTTCAGATTGAGATCTGAAACTTAAGTTGCAGTGACTGAAGATCAGCTGCATAGAGATTCAACCATACTGTGTTCTACATTCAAGAAGCTTTGAAGGAAGCCAAGGGAGGTTGATCTCAGCAGAGTTCTTCCAAGAACTCATCAAGAAACCTGTCAACTCTTCTCTCTTATTCTGAGTTGAGGTTATATACATTGTATTCTTAATTTCTTGTAGGATCCTTAGGGATCTGAGTTGTAAGCCTGAAATTATAAAGGCTGAGTGGTAGGGCTTGTGTGCCTGAGTGTAGGAGATCCATTTCTCTGAGTGTAGGCCTTGTTGAAGGCTGAGTGTAGGTCTTGGTGAAGACTGAGTGGTAGGGCTTTGAGCCTGAGCTGTAGGAACCTGTTTTGGGATTGTGAGTGTAAGATCTGAGGATTTGAGGAATAGTGGAGGAGTTTGGCCGAATCTAGTACACTACTAGATAGGCGAAGGGGGAAAGTGGATGTACCCAAACCTTGGGGAACCACTATAAAACTGTGTGTACTCTGTGTGTGTGTGATTCTGTGATTGCTGTGCTGAATTGATGTGAAGAAGTATTTATAATTGTGTGATATAATCTGCCTAAAAGTTTAAAAAGATAAGGTCACCTATTCACCCCCCCCCCTCTCTAGGTGATTAGGTATAATTTCTTTCAAGTGGTATCAGAGATAGGTTACTCAAAAAAGGACATAACTGTCTGAGTAGATCCTGTTGGCAGATTTAGAATAATCAAGTACAGCATCAAGAAAATCAAGAAAATGGGTTCAACAGAGAATCACAAAGAACTTGGATCCATGAAGTTGCCAATTTGCAGAAAAGGAGATTTTTGGCATCTGGAAAGAAAGGGTTAGGCTATTTATGGAAGCCTCTGACCCTAGAATCTATATCACAGTCAAAGAAGGGCCATATGTGCCTATGAAAGTTTCAGTCCTGGATGCAAATCAGAGAACTCCTAAGGACTTTTCTGAAATGACCAAGGATGAGATTATTCTGGCCACCATGGACAAAAGGGCCCAGAATATAATAGTAAGTGCAATAGATGATGCTACATTTCAGAACTTGATACACTGTAAAACATCAAAGGAGATGTGGGATACTCTGATAGTGTACATGGAGGGTTCTGAAGAAGTTAGACAGGACAGAAAGTCATTATTAAACCAAGAGTATGAGAGCTTCAGACAAGGAAGGTCTGATAGCATAACTGAGTGCTACAAGAAATTCTATATGATAGTTAATGAGTTAATGTCCTATGGAAGAGAATTCAACAATTATGAGCTGGATGATAAGTTCTTGAGATCCCTAACTAAAGACTGGGATACCAAGATTTGTGTCATAAGGGAAATGACCAAGTTAGCAGATATTCCTCCTCCAACATTGTTTGGAAAGCTGTTATCCTATAAAATGCAGCAAATGGTTAGGAAAGAGGAAGAGAAGACTACAAGAATTGAGCTTAAAGAAAGAGCTGTGGCATTCAAGACAGAAGCCACTAAGAAATATAAAAGTAAGTCTCCATCTCCTCCCCCAAAAGTTACTGAGACTGAGACAGATGAGTCAGAAAGTAAGAATTCTGAAAGCAGTGAGAGTGATGAGGACTTTGCAGCTTTCACAAGACATTTTCAGAAGTTCCTAAAGAAGAAACAGTGGAGGTCTAAGCCATCCACTTCACAGAAGTCATCAAAGAATGACAGGAGAAAGCCCAAGACAAGTAGAACTACATCTTCAAAGATAGTCTGTTATTGTTGTAACAGACAAGGACATGTTGTTGCTGACTGTCCAGAGAAAAGGAAAGAGTCTACTGAGAAGAAGAAGACTCTAATCAAGGGCAAAAAGGAAAGGTCCTTTGTTGCAAAGAAGGACAAAAGTCTGTCTGATATGTCATCTTCAGAATCAGATTCAGAAGCTGAAGCTTACATTGGACTGTTTGCTGAAGAAGAGGAAGAGGAGTTCATCCAGTTAATGAACTCTATATATGAGCATGAGGACAATTAGTGCCAGGGACTGATGGCCTTGACAGAAGGAGAAAAAATCCAGGATCAGCCTGGACCAAGTCAGGTACAAAATTATTCTATTAGTTCAATTTCTAGTGCTGGTTCAGAATCAGATTCATTAGCATCAAGTGATGAGAGTGGATCTGACTCTGAAGGAGATATTCATCAACTGATTGATGAATATAGAGTAGTGTTGCAAGCTTTAAAGAAAAGCAAATCCTTGGCCAAGAGTCAGGCTAAGGAGATTGCTAATCTTAAAGTTGCTGCAACAAATTTTGACAAGGTGATTGATCAAAAATTAAATGAAATAGCCAGGCTGAAGAACATAACTGTTATTCAGATGGGGACTATAACATTCAAGAATGATCAAATCAGAAATCTGGAGATTAGTCTTCAGAAGGAGAGAGATATAGTTGCAAGGTTTTCTAAACCAAAATCTATTTTACCTTTGATAGATGAATTTGTACATCAAAAAGGTAAAACTGGGTTAGGGTTTACACAACCTGCTAGGACTGTAAAGTCCAAGTCTAAGGCCAAAGCCCCAGTACTCAACAAGCCTGTTGTAGATAGAACAGCCAGGGTTGTACCTAAGCAAAGGTACAATAGATTTGAGTGCTGGTGTTGTGGCAAGGTAGGCCACTTTGCCATGAACTGTTGGCACAATTCAAGTGCCAAGGTGAGTAGCAATCTGCCTTCTAGAAAAGCTACAGGTAGGTTTGTTAAGAGGCAAACTAACCAGCACCAAGGACCCAAGAATTCTTTGGGTTCTAAGGTTAACTAATCTGTTTTGCAGGTGAGTCCAAGAGACCATGACCCAATATGGTACTTGGACAGTGGATGTTCCAGGCACATGACTGGAACTAGGGGATTGCTAAAGGACTACACACCAATCAAGGATGGTCTTAAAGTCACCTTTGGTGGTTCTGAAAAAGGAATTATCAAAGGTTTTGGTAACATTTCTAGCAACTTTATAACAGTTACTCAAGTGGCTTATGTTAAATGTTTGAAACACAACCTCATTAGTATAAGTCAGCTGAGTGATTTAGGATATGACATCTCATTTGTCAAAGATGGTTGTCATATCAGGAGGTCAAATGATCAAGAGATCATTCTGACTGGTTATAGGAAGAGAAATGTCTATTGCCTAGACATTATGTGTGAGAACAATGTTTCTCCAGTGTGTCTTGTAGCTGATGAGAAAGTCTCTCATTGTGTCAAATGGCACAAGAGGCTAGCCTATCTTAACTACAAGACAATTGACCAAATCTATAGTAAAGAGTTAGTGAGGAATGGTCCTCAGGTTAAGTGTATTAAAGATGGAATATGCTCAGCTTGTCAAAAGGGCAAGCAGACTAGATCCACCTTTAATAGCATTGAAAACAAAGATGCTGTGAGGTTCTTATACCTCTTGCATATGGATCTCTTTGGTCCTATGCCAGTTCACAGCCTAGGTAGGAAGGTCTACACATTTGTAGTTGTAGATGACTACTCAAGATTTTCCTGGGTGTTCTTCCTTAGACAGAAATCTGAAACTCCTAGTATCTTTTATAGTTTTGTCAAACAAATTCAGAATGAGTTAAACAGTACAGTGGTCAAAATAAGAAGTGACCATGGTACTGAATTCCAGTCTGACAGTACGACAAAGATATGTGAAGAATTTGGGATATTTCAGGAATTTTCTTCACCAAGAACACCTCAGCAAAATGGTATTACTGAGAGGAAAAATAGAACCTTGATAGAGGCTGGTGGAACCCTATTAAGTGACACATCTCTCCCAGAATATTTCTGGGCTGAGACAGTAAACACTGCATGCCATGTAATTAATAGGGCTACTATCACCAAAAGTCACAATAAGACCCCCTATGAGATTGTGAAAGGCAGAAAATCAAACCTATCCTATTTTAGGATCTTTGGTTGTAAATGTTATATACTTAATAATAGAAAGTCTTACTTAACTAAGTTTGCTGCCAAATCCCAAGAGGGGATCTTTGTTGGGTACAGCAACAATAGTAAGGCTTATAGGGTCTACAATTTGACTACTCAAGTTGTAAAAGAATCAGTACATGTAGTATTTGATGAATCTAGACTCATTAACAATGAATTGTCTAGAAGTATTTGCAGCTCCACAGGTGTGACTGAGAAGATGGACAAGCTCACTATAGAAGAAGGACCTACTGTAAGACAGCAAGTAGAAGATAGTGGCTGTTGTCCAGGGGGAGTACCAGATGCACCTGATGCAGAAGAAGACCAAGGAGTGCAGCAAGTTGAAGGAGCTGAAGGAGTACAACCTGAAGACAGGATACCTCCAGCAAATAGACATCTAAAAGATCATCCAGCCAATCAAATTATTGGTGATCTAAGACAAGGGGTACAAACAAGGAGCAGAAATCTAAGTTCAGTACTCTACTCCAGCTTTTTATCCCAGGTTGAGCCAAAGAAATTTGAAGAAGCCATCCTAGACCCTCATTGGATTGAGGAAATGCAAGAGGAGCTGATTCAGTTCAAGAGATGCAAAGTCTGGAGCTTGTTCCTAAACCAAAAGACCACAACATAATTGGAACTAAGTGGATTTTCAGGAACAAGATGGATGAACATGGAGTGATTATAAAGAACAAAGCAAGACTGGTTGCTAAGGGATATAGGCAGGAAGAAGGTATTGACTTTGATCAAACCTTTGCACCAGTAGCCAGACTGGAGGCAATAAGGATATTCTTGGCCTATGCAACCTATCAAGGGTTTAAAGTATACCAAATGGATGTTAAGTCAGCCTTTTTGAATGACAATCTGAAGGAAGAAGTCTATGTGGAACAACCATCAGGTTTCGTTGATTCAACTAAACCTAATTATATTTATAGACTTAGGAAGGCTTTGTATGGGTTAAAACAAGCCCCTAGGGCTTGGTATGAAACCCTGTCTAGTTTCCACATTGAGAATAAATTCACAAGGGGGAAAATAGACAAGACTCTATTCCTTAGGGAATCCAGAGGCAAGATCATACTAGTCTAAATATATGTAGATGACATAATATTTGGGTCTACTGAAAGTAGTCTTTGCAAAAAGTTTACAAAACTTATTCAAGGACAATTTGAAATGAGCAGTATGAGGGAACTTAAGTTCTTCTTGGGTCTCCAAGTTAGACAGACTGAGGATAGTTTATCCATATGCCAGTCTAAGTTCACCCTAAAATTAATAAGGAAGTATGGTATGGAAACATCCAGCACCATGAAAACTCCTATGGGGTCAAGTATGTCTCTTAGCAAAGATGATGCAGGGAAACCTGTAGATGAGATTTTGTATAGAGGGATAGTTGGGTCCCTATTGTATTTGACTGCAAGTAGACCAGATATCATATATGCTACATGTGTCTGTGCTAGGTACCAAGCTTTCCCTAAAGAATCTCATTTGACTGCAGTCAAAAGAATACTGAGATATCTTAAGGGCACTCCTTATCTAGGCCTTTGGTACCCTAGGAATGGAGACTTTAAACTGACAGGTTATTCAGATGTAGATTTTGCAGGCTGCAAGGAAGATAGGAAAAGTACAACTAGAACCTGTCAATTCCTAGGTGGAAGACTGATATCATGGAGTAGCAAGAAGCAAACAAGTGTGGCTATCTCCACAGCAGAATCAGAGTATGTGGCTGCAGGAAGTTGCTGTGCTCAACTTCTATGGATACAACATCAGCTTGAAGATTATGGTATTCAAGTAAGTAGAACACCTTTATTTTGTGATTCTACTAGTGCTATTTCTATTGCAAACAATCCTGTCTCCCATAGTAGGACTAAGCACATAGAAATAAAATACCATTTTCTAAGAGAACATGTGGAAAAAGGAGATATTTCCCTAGATTATATTAATACAGATAATCAACTAGCTGACATGTATACTAAGCCCTTAGATGAAACCAAATTCAATAGGTTCAAAATTGAATTAAGTATGATAAACTTAGATTAAGTTTTCAAAAATTGGCTAAGTAAAATGATGTCGACACACAGAGTTGTCTGTGTCGACACAGAAAAGTGGTGTCGACATTTCAGAGAAATGGTGTCGACACATCTAGACAGTCTGTGTCGACACTTAAGAGAATTAGTGTCGACAAATAAATAGTAGGTGTCGACACATCCAAGGTGGTGTCGACACTTAGGATTTACTCAACATTAGTCTGGTACAGTCTCGACTAAGTGTCGAGCTAAGCGGTGTCGACACATAAACAAGTGTCGACACATATATTCTGTCGACTATACTTGTGTCGACACATAGTTGTCGAGACATTATAAGTCTGTGTCGACACTTATCAACAGTGTCGACGCAATTTGAGTATTTTGACGCGCCCTTTCATCTTCGATTCTAGAAAGGTATAAATAGGTTTTCGCCATTATCTGTCAACACACTCACCAAAGTTTCGAGACCAAACTTGTGTGTCGACATCTCTCTTCACAAATTCAAATTTCTTCAAACCCTAATGGCGCCCAAGCTCGAAGAGAATGTGAATGAAGGTTATGAACTCGTGCGACATGTTTTTGATGACGCGGAACCTGAGATCAAAAGCGTGATAACCCTAATAGCTGAGACTGGGTTAGAATTTCTTGTTTCCGAGCCGATCAAGATCTGGAAGAAGGAGGTCCTGGAGTTTCTGAATGGAGCAACATTAGATGATTCAGGACTCAAAATTAAGTTAAGAGTTCATGGGGGGAAAGGTGAAGGTCTCACCTAAAAGTCTGAGAAAGATACTTCAGTTACCAAGGACAAAAGAAGAAGATGATGTTTCTGCTACTAAGACTAGAGAAGCACTAACATGGTGTGGACTGGACTCCAACCTGAAGATAGGTTCTGTTTTCAACAGGAAGGGAATGAACATGTAAGGCAAATTTCTATCTGAAATTGTTGGCAAGGTTATCTTGAGCAAGCCTGGAGGCCATGACAGAATCTCAGCTCACATGTTTAGCCTCATGACAAGGATAATATTCAAACTAAATACTGATTGGGCTACAGTTATGTTTGATAAGATTAAAGAGAGTATGAAGAAGCCCAATTTGGGTAGAATACTAAGTCTATACCTAGCTGGTAGTATACCAGAGGTGATGACCCAAGCTGCAGGATCCAAAATTAACCATACGAGGAGAATGGATTTGAGGATCTTCTCTATGTGGGATAGAGTGTTAACCAAGGAAATGCCAACTCCTGAGAAAGTAACACCTCTGAAGAAGAAGAAAAAGATAGCCCCTGTGGCTCAAGAATCATCAAGCAGCTCAGAAGAGCAGGTAGTGTTCCCACCAGATGAAGAAGAAACTGGAAATGTTGGACAATCTCCAGCTAGACAAGAAGATGCCCCAAGGCAGGGGGTGCTACCACAAGCTAGCCCAGTACACCTGGAATCAGTCTAGGGGGAGCCTCTACTAGTGGATGAGTCAACTCCACTAGAGAGTGAACAAGCTACCCACACTATACTTGAGGTAATAATTGAAATCAACCAATTAGATTTCTCTATTGACAATGAAGATATGACTGACAGATTGTCTGATATTAATCAGCAACCTCAGATTCCTAGTCAACCCCAAGATGTTGTTATGGAGGACACATCTGTTACTGCTAAAGTGGTAGATGAGATAAGAGATTCTCCAGCACACTCCCAACAAGAGTTTACCTTGGAAGAGCTATTCCCTGACCTTCTCCAAACAGACTTTGAGAAAGAAAGTGCTGCTGCTGAGGGGGAGAAAGTAACTATTGAGGGGGAGCATGCGGAGATTATAGAAGAAACTGCAAGGAAAGAACCTGAAGTTCAAAGGATGCTGAGCAGGTTCCTAGGACTAACAAGGATTTACCTTCAAGCCTTAAGGACAGGGTTGATATTGCAAGCACATCTGCTTCTGAAGATGAAGAGCCTGCAAGAGCCAAGAAGAGAAAATTTCAAGTTTTCAAGAGGAGAAGCCAGACATATAAGAAAGCTTTACAAACAATAGCACCATAGCCTGCACCACAGCCAGCCTCATCTACAGATTACAGTTCATTGATGGTGGCTTTACAAATTAAGCTTGATGAGCAAAGGCAAGCTCTGGAAAAGTATGTAGATGAGGGGCATAAGTCCTTACAACTTGATCTTGCACAAGATATTAAGTCTATCAGATTTGAAATGAATTTGAATAAGAAAGAGATGACTGACTGCTTTCATAAGGGAGAAAATGCAGTAGTCTATCTAGCAACTCATCAGGAGAAGATCAAAGCTCAAGTGGATGAAATTGCAGTGAAGCAAGGCTATGTCCTGGAGAACCAGCTGAGAATGAATGACAATCTCACTGCTTCACACAATGTTATTGTAACTGAACTAAAGAATATAGCAACTGCCCAGAATGCAACCCTGACCACTGCCAAAGAAGACTTTGACAAAGCATTGCAAGAGAGCCTAACTGCTATTACTACTGCACTTCAGGATTCCCAGAAGTTAATAACTGAAAAACTCCAAAGGTTGAAACCTTTCTACAAAGATGGAGTAAATTACCTAAATGCACAAATCAGATTTCAGAAAGATGATCTAAGAGATCACATTGAAAGAGAAGTCATAAAGGGGGAGAGGGTGTTAGTCAAAGCAGGCTCTGATCATGCAAAGTGAATTTCAAATTCCATCACAGCCACCCTCGGATATCCTCCATTATGTGATGATGACAATGTTGCAGATTCTGGAATTAATCCTGCATATCTTGGAGGTGAGCCAGCTGAAGTTGCTCAAGTGATATACCCTCCACCAGACTTTGATATGATACATCAAGACATACAATCAATGTATAGTCCTCCTGAAGGAATTCAGAATGTCATTATTGAGAAAGTTGTTCAGCCAGTGCCAGAGGCAATTCTGAAAGAACAAGAGGCTTTGCTGAAGGAACAAGAGACTGCATTGTCTAAGAAGAGATTCAGAGAGCAAGCTGAACTTAGGCCTGATTTTGAACAGTGGAGCCCCACTTCCAGGAATATTATCTTGACTGCATGAAAGGCTGCCAAAGACAATATCCAGGATAGAAACAAGTGGTATTCTGAACTGGAGTGGAGGAAGCATGAGACAAGGCAAAAGGCCATTGTGCAGTATAGAAGAAAGGCTAAGATGGGAAAGCTACCTCCTAATGCACAGGAGCCTAGCAAGTACTTTCCTAAGCCTTATCATTACTTTGAAAGGCAGAAGATCAAAGCTGAAGATTTGAAAAAGAAGGATCTTAAAGGAAAGAAGCCTGCTGCTGATGAAGATACTGAAGCTCCTGTCCAAGCAAAGATACAATCTGGAAAGGGCATTCTGATCAAGGAGCCTGAGCAGCAATATGATAGAATTTTTCTTAAGTTTACTTTGTGTAATCATGTGATTTTAAACTCTCTGTAAACTTTTGAATAATGAATATGTTGAAGTTGTTAGAACAATGTGATATATGTTAAATCTATTACATTAATGTTCTGAGAAATTTGAGTATGCATGTTTTGTTTATACATGTTTATGTACTTACCCTGTTATATAATCCTGTTTTACATCATACTGTGAATTTGTTATGTATGGTGTATATCATTGACTATGGGTTATGACTTCTCCAAATAGGGGGAGATTGTTGGGTACATTGGAATAAACGTACCTGATTTGAAGAAGCCTCACCCTACTCAATGATATACATCAAAATGTATTTGATGTATTTTGAGTTACCTTGTGCAGGTTAAGTATTTGCAGAGAAAGCTGAAAAGTTTCTAATTCCATGTGTCGACACCCAGAAGAAAAGTGTCGACACTTAAGAAAACTTGTGTCGACACCCAGAGAAGCAGTGTCGACACTTGGAGTAATTGGGTCGACACCTGGGATACAGAGTCGACACCAGAAGGAAAGTGTCGACACATACAGGTTGTGTCGACACTCAATGAAGAAATGTCCAGAGAAGCTGTGTCGACACTTAGAAGCAGTGTCGACACCCAGAGGAACTTCGTCGACATCAGAAAGTGTCGACACTTGGATACTGTATCGACACTCAGCAATACTTCAACAAAGTTCAAGTACAAGTGTCGACACTAGGAGGGTTTGTCGACACTTAGCAAAAGTTCAACAAATTCTAAGTACAAGTGTCGACACAAAGGAGAAGTGTCGACACTCAGCCAAAGTCTCAACACATGAAGAAAGTATCGACACTAGGAGGCTGTGTCGACACTCAGCAAATTCCAATGAAGTCTAAGTACAAGTGTCGACACTAAGAAAATGAGTCGACACTCAGCAAAAGTATCAACACAGAAGGCATGTGTCGACACCAAGAAGATGTGTCGACACTTAGCAAGTTCAACACAAGAAGATGTGTCGACACAAAGGAGTTGTGTCGACACTTACAAGAAATCAACTAAGTACTGAAGAACAAGGAGTTGTGTCGACACACAATATCAGTGTCGACACATGATGAAGAAGCTGTGTCGAGAAGTAATTTCTACAACACAAGGAGTTGTGTCGACACCATGAAGACTAGTGTCGACACTTAGTCTACTTGTGTCGACACTTAGTCTATCAGTGTCAACACTTAAAGACTGACTGTCTCGACACTTTCAGACATTTACAGATATTTCAAGAAGTGACTGGATGACATGACAGCTGTCATTCCAGCCGGCCTACTGCAACTGTCAGAGTTGTCAGAAAGTCGTTAGAAACCGGATCAGCCGGTCACCATGAAGAAGGCCTATATAAAGGCTTATTCTGTCAACAGCAGAAGAGGATTAACACTTCAAAGAGGTGATCAAGCAATTCATTGAAGAATCAATTCAAGTGAAGATCTAAGTAGTTGGAGAGAGAGAGCTCCTTCCAAGAAGACAGCTGTTGAACCAGGCTGTGAAGAAGGTTTCAGATTGAGATCTGAAACTTAAGTTGCAGTGATTGAAGATCAGCTGCATTGAGATTCAACCCTACTGTGTTCTACATTCAAGAAGCTTTGAAGGAAGCCAAGTGAGGTTGATCTCAGCAGAGTTCTTCCAAGAACTCATCAAGAAACCTGTCAACTCTTCTCTCTTATTCTGAGTTGAGGTTATATACATTGTATTCTTAATTTCTTGTAGGATCCTTAGGGATCTGAGTTGTAAGCCTGAAATTATAAAGGATGAGTGGTAGGGCCTGTGTGACTGAGTGTAGGAGATCCATTTCTCTGAGTGTAGGCCTTGTTGAGGGCTGCGTGTAGTTCTTTGTGAAGACTGAGTGGTAGGGCTTTGAGCCTGAGCTGTAGGAACCTGTTTTGGGGTTCTGAGTGTAAAATTTGAGGATCTGAGGAATAGTGGAGGAGTTTGGCCGAATCTAGTACACTACTAGATAGGCGAAGGGGGAAAGTGGATGTACCCAAACCTTGGGGAACCACTATAAAACTGTGTGTACTCTTTGTGTGTGTGATTCTGTGATTGCTGTGCTGAATTGATGTGAAGAAGTATTTATAATTGTGTGATATAATCTGCCTAAAAGTTTAAATAGATAAGGTCACCTATTCACCCCCCCTCTAGGTGATTAAGTACAATTTCTTTCAGTTCCCATGTTGAACGCATACCCGGAAGTGCTCTTCCGGTCATTCACATCACCTCCAGAGTCGCTATCCGACTAGCCGACTAGCTTCAACTCTCCTCCAGATAAGTACTTCAGGCCATGATCCCGAGTCCCGTTCACATACCTCAGGATCCTCTTTGCTGCTGTGAAGTGGTCCTGCTTGGGCTCCTCCATGTGCCTGCTTACTACCCCGACCGCATACATGATGTCCGACCTAGTGAAAGTCAAGTACCTTAAACTTCCGACCAGGCTCTTGAACATAGTTGGGTCCACTCCTTCCTCTTCGGAATCCTTCCTCAGCTTCGTTCCAGGGTCCGCAGGAGTGGAGATTGCCTTGCTGCCCTCCATCCTGAACTTCTTCAGAATCTTCTCGGCATACTTCTTCTGGGAGATGAAGATCCCATCTTCTCTCTGCTGCACCTCAACTCCCAAGAAGTAGCTCAGCTCTCCTAAGTCCGTCAACTCGAACTCCTCCATCATCAGCCTCTTGAATTCTTCAAACATCGCAGGGTTGCTCCTGGTGAATATCATGTCATCCACGTATAGACATAGGATCATGATATCCCCGCTCTTCTCCACCTTCATGTAGAGAGCATACTCATATGGGCACTTGATATACCCATGCTCCTGAAGGAATTTGTCTATCCTCCCATTCCAAGCTCGAGCTCCCTGCTTTAGTCCGTATAAGGCTCTGCTCAGCTTGCAGACTTTTCTCTCCTTGCCTTTCACCACGTACCCTGGAGGCTACTTGATGTACACATCCTCCTCCAGGTACCCATTCAGATATGTCGCCACAACATCCATTTGCATGATAGTCCATCTGTAGTGTGCTGCCAGTGCGATGATCAGCCTTATAGTATCGATCCGCGCCACTGGGGCGTAGACATCATCATAATCCACCCCTTGGACTTGTCTATACCTTTTCACCACTAGCCTTGCTTTGTGCTTTTCCACAACTCCATCTTTGTTTTTCTTCACCTTGTAAATCCATTTCACCCCGAGGGGTTTGTGGCCCGCTGGTGGATCAACTAGCTTCCATGTATCGTTCTTCTTTATGGAGGCCATCTCGACGTCCATCGCCATCCTCCAAGATTTCTCCTGGGCAGCTTATTCATAGGACCGTGGCTCGCAATCTGCTAAGAGATAATATAATGAATAGTTAGCATGAATTGGGACCGTCTCCTCATAGATCTCCGCCAACCCCTTCATCCTGGGTGGTGGAATCTCAAAGTCACTTCGGCTCCCGCTTCCTCCTCCAGAATTACCTCCACTCGAGCTTTCCCCTCTTGAATAGGAGATGGAAACTCCCCCTGAATTTCTACTTGGTGGTGATGGCGGCTCAGCTCCACCATTCTCGGCTCTAGCCTCGTGACTACCCTCTTCCTCATCTTCGAAGAACATACCCTTTATACTTCTCGTCTCCTTATCCCAGCTCAAGCTGCTTCCTTCTTCAAACACCACATCCCTCAAGACTATGACATTTCCCGTCACCGGGTTGTAAAATTTGTATGCCTTGCTCTTCGGAGCGTAGCCAACAAAAATGCACGTCTCGCTCCTATCATCGAGCTTCTTCCTTGTCTGGTCCGGGATGTGAGCATGAGCTACACACCCGAAGACCCTTAGGTACTTCACACTCGGCTTCCATCCGCTCCATGCTTCAAACGGCGTCATGAACTTCACACTCTTTGTGGGGCATCTGTTCAGTAGATACACTGCACATTGCACTCCTTCCGCCCAGAACATCTTCGGTAGCCCCTTATCCTTCACCATGCTCCTCGCCATGTTCATGATGGTGAGGTTTTTCCTCTCTGCTACACCGTTCTGCTGCGATGAGTATGCTGCCGTCAGGTTGTGTGAAATTCCATTCTCCTTGCAAAAATTATCAAACAGCCTTGAGGTGTACTCCCCACCTCGATATGTCGTTAGCACCTTCAACGGTTGCCCACTCTCCTTCTCGGCCATCGCCTTGAACTCCCTGAACATGTTAAGGGCCTCAGACTTCTCTCTCAGAAAATACACCCAACACTTCCGACTATAGTCATCCGTGAAGGTGATGTAATACTTGCTTCCGCCTATTGAAGTGGTCTCAAACGGGCCCGCGATGTCCGAGTGAACCAGTTCAAGTTGCCGCCTTGCTCTCCAGGACTTTCCTCCTTCGAATGTCTGCCTCTTCAGCTTCCCCTTCGTGCACGCCTCACACACCTTTTGTGGAGGGGAGATCATAGGCAGATCCGCCACCATCTTGGAGTGGGATAGTAGCTTCAACCCTATGAAGCCCAAATGCCCCATCCTATGGTGCCATAGCCATGCTTCTTCCTCTTCTTTTGTTCTCGCGAGACAAGCCGTCTCTTGAGCATCCATCTTCAGCGTGAAGAGACGGTTCGCCGTCATCTTCACCTTTACTACCTCCTTCCCTTGATCATTCTTCATTGCCAGAGACCCATCCTTCATCTGCACGCAGTAGCCTCTCTCCACTAACTACCCAATGCTCAAGATGTTGGTCTTCAACCCTGGTACGTAGTACACATCGTTCAAGCGTACTCTCTCCCCGTTCAGTTTCACAACAACCAGACCCTTTTCTTCCAAGGAAATCTTCGAAGCATCCCCAAAGCTAATCTCACCCCCACTGGGTTCAAGGTTAGAGAACATCTCCTTATATCCACACATGTGGTTGCTCGCCCCTGTGTCCAGGTACCACACTTCATTCCTTCCTTCTTCTGCCCCTCGGTAGGTTAGAAACATCATTGGGTCTCCACCCCCAGCATCGTTCCCCTTGTTCCTAGCCTCCGCATAATGGTTGGCTTCTTCTGTCTTCCTCGAAGCCCAACAGTCATAGCTCATGTGCCCAAACTTTTTGCAGTTGTAACACTGAACTTGGGCTCTTCCTCCAAGGCCTCTTCCTTAGCCCCTTCCTCTACCTCTTCCTTCTTGTCAATTTCCTCCTTGAGGTTGCTCTGCCTCTATCTGGTGATATTGGATTCTTCCCTGATCTCTTCCTCCTCTCCTTCCTCTTCCTCTACCTTGTTGACCTCGGCCACGCTGGCCGCCCCCTCTTCCGGAGCTCTCTCCTAAGTTCAGCTGAGTTTGAAGTGCTTTTCCCAAGCCACTCGCTTCTTCATCATCCTGCAACATTCTGTACTCATGAGCTTGCAATGAGCCTACAAGCTCGTCTACAGTCATCTGGGTGAGGTCCTTCGACTCCTCGATCGCCACCACCACATGCCAAAACTTCTTTGACATGGACCTCAGAAGCTTTTCCATGAGACTCACATCGTCAATTGCCTCCCCCATTGCGCTTCATTTCGTTTGTGAGCGTCAACAGACGGGTCACAAAGTCACCGACCTTCTCGGTGCTCTGCATACTCAACATTTCATACTCTCCGCGAAGTGACTGCAACTTCACCTTCTTTACTTTATCTACTCCTAGCATGCAGCTTTGCAATATCTCTCATGTTTCTTTCGAACTTGTAGCTTCTGAGATCTTCTCGAACGTGGCTTCATCGACCCCTTGGTATAACGTGAATAGTGCCTTCTTATCTTTCTTTCTCGCTTCCCTCAATGCCGTCTTCTGGGCATTGGTCAACGCCGCTTCTGCTTCGACAGTAAGCTCTTCATACCCGTCCTCAACTATCTCCCAAAGTTCCTTTGAAGCGAGTAGTACCTTCATCTGTATACTTCAGTTTCCATAATTCGTCTTTGTCAACTTGGGGACTTGCCCGGGCATGGCACCTCCAAACTCCATCTCTCCACTACTTCAAACCTTCTGAGTCACCGTAAAGGTTTGGAACCTCCCTCTGATACCACTTGTTGGAAACGTGTATGAGTTCCCGCTCATTCAATTCCACAAACCGATCCCAGTTAACACCAAAATAACTCAAGTTCAAATTGCGAGACCGCCCAACAGGCCGCCTACTTGCGCGGTTTGACGCTCGGCGAGTTGCCCTCTCCTCTCGCGAGCTCCACCCAGGCGACCTGCACTCTTGCCAGGCGAGTTGCAGCGGCTGCTCCCTCCAACCCATGCGAGCAGCAACTAGGCGAGCGTTATGCCGATAACAACTCGGCGAGACCAACTGGCGAGACCTACCCTTGCTTGCGGCTAGACCCCACAGCTAGCGCGCGCCCCGTGACCTCCACCTCTCAT
The DNA here is from genome assembly GCA_039583875.1 of Platanthera guangdongensis. Classification (NCBI taxonomy): domain Eukaryota; kingdom Viridiplantae; phylum Streptophyta; class Magnoliopsida; order Asparagales; family Orchidaceae; genus Platanthera; species Platanthera guangdongensis. The sequence goes on along the minus strand of CM077150.1, from coordinate 44,242,264 downwards.
AACGAGATCTCCACCCGCGAGATGACACAGGTGAGATCACCACCAAACCGCGAGCACACAAGTGCGAGACCAACTTAGTCGCGCGGCTACTTTGACAAAACCGCCCGGACAAAACACCTGCGCTGCAGCGCTTCTCCCTCTCGATTCTCTCTCAAGAATTCCGAAAATGGGAAGGATTTTCACTTTCTCATCAAAAACAAATGAACTACATACATGCCTATTTATAGGCAACCAAAATCAACCATCTTCTCTCTCCTATTCAATACACACTCTCTCCTATTAATTATCCATACATAAAATAATATTAAAATTCAAGTATTGACTGGTCAACAAAACAAAGGTCCAACAGTAACCTCTATTTGATATATTAGAGAAGTTATTTGCACCTTTATTTTATGTTGTGCTCACTGTAAACGCTTCCAACAAACCAACACTTCAGAATATTTTTCCCAACAGTATAATCTAACTCATAAATTTGACACCTCTTAAATATCTCATCAGGATCAAAATCCCTAAATTCATGCTTCTTCTCCTCATTTAGGGGTGCAAATTTTACCCGGGCCCGGTTGCCCGGCCCGGGTCTGCCTGGGCCTATGCCCGGATAGGCCCAGGACAAGTATAAATGGGCTCAAAAGGCCCTCTTATTTAGCGAGGGCCTGGCTTGGAGCCCGGCTCGGGCGAGGCCCAGGCCCGCCCGAGAATAAGCCAGCTTATGCTGAGCCCAAACATTTAATAAATGTTAGGCGTTTACGCCCAACATTTATATATTGCTGGGCTCAAACACCTAGAATTTATATTTAATGTCAGGCTTTTGCCCAACATTTATATTAGATGTCGGGCGGCCATGCCCAACATTTAATGCTGGGCGTGGCCTCCCAGCAGCCTTACTGCCACTGTAGCAGCTAGCTAGCTAGCTGCCCTTTTGGCACCTAGCTACTGCTTTTGGGGGCCTGTTTGGGCCCATTTTTTGGCTCAGCAGGCCCCTAATTATGCAAGGGTCCGAGCCCTGCCTGGGCCCGATTTAAGTAAGGCCGGCCTAGGCCCCACTGCAAAAAAGACCGGACTCGATAGGCCTTATTAGCACCGCTATCCTCACTGCTATGCATATTACATATGTGATGGTTTGTTAACTTCATGGGTAGTCAATGTGGATCTGTGTTAGGATTGATTCATAAGTTATAATAATAAGAAAGCTAATTAAATTACTTTTTAACCTTTTTAATTAGAATTAATATCAGCCAAGTTCGAGCGATTTTGACTCTGTTGGAAATCAATATTTTCGACTCAAAATTGAAATCGATTTCAAATTTATTCGGCTCGACTCGAAATGACTCGATTTCAAGTCGGCTCGAAATCAAATCGAGACGGCTCAAATTGAGCAATTTTTCTCTTTATTCCTAGTTGACTCAAAATCAAATTGGGCAACCTATAAATTTATCAAATGCAATACATAAAGTTTCAATATTTTTATTTAAGTTTAAATTTTACCGTTTTATATTTTAAAATAATAATATATTAATAAATACATAATATTTTATATTAATTCGAGCTGATTCGAATTATAGTTCGAGCAATTCAGAGCTGGCTTGAAATCATATTCGTGTGAGTGAAATTAAATCGACTCAAATTGAGTCGAATCAATTTTAACTGATTCCGATTCAACCCAATATTCGAGCGAATTTTGAATTTCGAATAACATGCTCAGACCTATTTTTAATAATTTTATTTATTTATAACTAATTTTTATTAGTGACCAGTCCTGACCAGTCTCCTTGGTCAAACAAAAATCCTGAATCCCGGCGAAACTTTTCTACGCAGAATGGCATGTGAAAGTTAGACGGCACGAGGAAGACAACTACGGTGTCGTGCGCGACCCACTGTTCTCTGTCCTATATATATATTCTCCCCCCATGAAACCCTAAACAGAGGAAATATTCCTTCAACAGCTTGCTGCCCCATTTGCCCTCCCAATTCACCCAACGACTTTTCTCTTAATCTTATCCAGTGTACAACAAGCCATTCTCTTATATATCTCCTTGCATATAAATTTCATCATTCTGTCATCTACAACTATAAACAGCAACCCCTTAAATCGCCATGGAAGTCACTCTGTTTCACACAGTCTTTCTCTCTCTCTCCCTCTTCATCATCTTCCTCACCAAACTCCATAAAAAGAAACCAAACCACCACCTCAACAAGGTTAGCAGAACCCTCCCTCCAACCCTGCCTTCTCTTCCCATCCTCGGCCACCTTCACCTCTTCACCAAACCGCTCCACCAGACTCTAGCCGATCTCTCCGTCCGCCTCGGGCCGATCGTATCGCTGCGGTTCGGCTCCCGTCCCGTCGTCTCCGTCTCATCGCCGGAGATCGCTGAGATGTGCCTTACAGCCCATGGTCCCGCCTCCATCGGCCCCGTATTTGCGGCCGCAGCCGAGCTCCTCTCCTCACCCTTCCTTCACTCAGCGGCGGCGCGCATCCGAGCCGATGAAGCTCGTCGGCTCCTTCGCGGGCTGTTCTGTGAGGCGGAGGCTGCGGCGGCGGAGTGGTCTTCTGGGGGAGCTGTTAAGGTGGAGCTGAAGTCGAGGCTGTTCGGGATGGCGGTCGACGTTGTCATGAGAATGGTGGCCGGAAAGAGGTATTATGGCGCCGCCGAGGAGGCGGCGGTGGAGGGGAGGAGGTTTCGGGAGGCTGTCGAGGAGATGTTCGGGATGAGTGGGGCGTCCAGCGCCGGCGAGTTGGCGCGGTGGCTTAGGTGGGTCGACATGGTGGATGTGGGACAGAGGCTGCCGAGGTTTAGGGAGCGTATGGATGTGTTGTTGCAGGAGCTCATTGAAGTGCAGAGGAGTGGTGGGAATGTTGGGGAAGAAGCAGGGGAGAATATTAATGGTGAGAAATCTATGATTCATCTCCTTCAATCTCTGCAATTGGCTGACCCGTTGAAATATAACGATGCATTCAACAAGGACCTCGTCACGGTAAGCCGTCTTCACACAATTACACATGTTATTTTCATTTTTAAAAAAACAATTTTTACGGAGATGCGCCTCCCGATTCGCCGTAGGATCTCGCAGATCAACGAGGCACATTAAATATAGGGCACTGTTACGTGAACATCACATTTGGCTATGTGCACATCATTGATATGTGCACATCACTTTTAACTATGTCCACAACATAATTTTATTTGCAGATCAAGATGTCAAATAAGCACTATAAATTTTACCTGCATACCAAATTTTGAAATAAACAACAAAATAAAGTTTGTGTTTTTTTGTTACTTCAAATACAAAAGATTTCTTCTCTTTTACATTTCAAACCAACAAAAAACAAACAAAATAAAAAACAAAAATCTCAACTCATTTCCACCAATATAACTAAAAACTTGCACTTATGTTTAATATAGATGAGATTGGAAAAATTAGTGGTATTGTTTATTTTAAGAGTTTGGTGTGCGCATAGCCAAAATTGGGGTGCACATATATAACATCACCCTTTATTTTAAGAGTTTGATGTGCACATAGCCAAAAATGGTGTGCACGTAACAGCGCCCTAAATATAACCGTACTGCCACGACTTCATGATAAAGTTGTATTTGAGGAGTATGAGAATGAACTGCGTCATAGATCATGAGATCCTACGATCAGATCTGCTCACGCACCTTCCAAATTAGATGCGAATACGTACCAAAAACGGACTTTATTTTCATTGTCTCTATTGGTCAATATTTTGGCCTTTCTTTAGTTGTTATATCACGTGGGTGCCGTCAAGCATCTTTATTATTGCCATTATCTATATTATATTAAAATAAAAAAACATCCCTTGATTAAATTTCATTAATTAATTTGTTTTTTTATTTTATAATATGCGTTCTCATATAAGCAAAAACGTTTACCTATAATGAAAAAAATGAGCTGCGAGCGGAATATAGCGTTCGAGCAGCGAGAGCGCCGTCATGTCGGGATAATGTCAATGCTGAAGTATTATTGTGCGGGGCATTAAGTCCATCCCATACACTATCGCAATGAGATACTATCGCAGTTTCTCGTGCGAGCGGAGCTCAGTGCTTGCCTGCCAATCATTGTTTTAAATTATAAATTTTATTACTCCCAATTAATCCTGCAAAAAAAAGCAATCTATATCCAATCAATAATAATGAGGACCCTCAGAAAGCAACTTTTGTTTATCATAAATTGGCAAAACTAGTGACCTCAAATGCCTTCTCATCACCCAAAGCAACTTTTGTTTATCATAAATTGGCAAAACTAGCGGCCTCAAAGCAAAACGCCTTCTCTGCAATGGATAGGGGTGTGTGTGAGAGCTTTAGTGCGGTTTTGGCTCAAATTACAACCTCATCTTAAGAGCATTGTTTTAGTCAAAGCAAAACCGCAACATACCGAAATTATGCGGTGAGATTTCGATGTAGTCCGTTTTTTACGGTATGACTGCGATGTCAGTACAGTTTTAGCATGGGATATATATTAACATAAAAAAAGATTATGTGAGGTAAAATAACATGCAAAAACTGGATAAAATACGACGTGCCAGTGGCAGTAGCAATTAATAATTTTTTATGTTTTTTTTAAAATTTTGTGATGAATATTAGTAATATTATTATGGATTCATTTTGGCAGAGATTTATAGCAGCAGGAACGGAAACGGTATCAAATACGATTGAATGGGCAATGTCACTACTTTTGAACAACCCTGAGAAAATGAAGAAGGCAAGAGCAGAGATCGATGATAACATTGGCCATAGCCGCCTCCTGCGGGAGTCAGACCTCTCGAACCTTTCTTACCTCCACTGCATCATTAGCGAGACACTGCGACTCTACCCCGCCGCTCCGGTCATCGTGGCACTCGAATCTTCGAGCGCGTGCATGATGGATGGCTACGAAGTTCCGAGCGACACCATGTTGTTGGTGAACGTTTACTCAATCCATAGAAACCCGGAGGTGTGGCACGAACCGGAGAAGTTCATACCGGAGAGGTTTCAGAGCTCGAGAGCGGAAGGAAGCGTCGTGATGCCTTTCGGGCTGGGTCGGAGGCGGTGCCCGGGAGAGGCGTTCGCCGACAGGGTCATTGGGCTGGTCTTGGGGTCAATGATTCAGTGCTTTGAGTGGGAGAGGGTTGGGAATTATGAGGTGGACATGATGGAAGGGGCGAGCCTGACATTGCCCAAGGTGGTTCCTCTTGAGGCTGTCTGCACGCCGCGGCCATCACTAACTCATCTCTTGGAGAGACTTTGAGCAAAAAAAGTTGTACATAGGCTTTGTATTAAAGTTTTGCCCGTAAATTATATTAATGAACGAATTAGAACTTTAGTCTAACCAAGCACACCAACACTCAAGCCTTTCTTCCATTATAATGAGATTGGTTATATGGATCCTTTGTCACCATTGTATCTTATCTTTTGTTATAATTTCACTAATGTCTAAGTACATCATTTTTTTCATTATAGTTTCAGTCCAAGTTTTTACTGGTCTACCCCCTCACTCATTTAAAATGTCTAGCATATGACAACATCTAATAGGTGTCTGTAATGGTCTTCTTTGCACATGTCCAAACAATGGAGATCATTAGAGGCACCTATTAGGCGTGAGAGTTTAGTCACTAGGCATGTTAAAGAGGGATGTGTAGTCTTACCAAGCACCCAGTAAAAAAATAAGTATTTGTGATATTTTTACTCATCTTTTAAAAAAAATATTACATGCTAATTACAACTCTTCCATGTGATAAATAAAACAAGAATAATCAAAATACAAACAGAACAATAAAGTACGATTCATTGTACCACATTAATTTGCCCTTGTCAAAGTACACAAATTGAAATTGGGTGACATGGACTGATTTTGACCTTGAGCATCATGATTTACAAATAATGAAGTGTTACTGGCAAATTCTATTTGATTTCTAGCAAATCATTATTATTAACAAATTCTTATTTTTCAACATGGCTATTTGAAAATCATTTTGCTACTATCAAACAACATAATTTTTTTTAAAAAAAATAAATTTTGTTTAAAACAAATGCGAAGAATGCAGGAGCGTTCCATCCCCCAATTTGGTGTTTTCTTGAAAGATGGTGCTGGCGACGAGGGAGCACTTAATTGCATCCGTGTTGTACGCACACTTGGCGTTGTTAGCCTGCATGTTTCCTTTATCACCTCTTTTGCTTGGTTGCGCAGGTTTTATACGTGACGTGTTGAGCTTCCGACATCCCTAGGGTGTCGGCCTTGCGTGTTCAAGATCCCACCATCGTCATTAGGTGAGGGATCTTAGCAGTTGCTGAACTGTTGCTTGTTAGTGCCCACACAAGGGTGATTTAGTGTCGTGAAATGCATTGGGGAAGCCTGAGAGTATCTGGCGCTTTTATGTCCCGCGTTCATTAAGTGCTATTACTGGAGATTATTGCCCGGTGTAAGTGATGAGAGCTTGTTGCTAAGGCGTGATAAGTGAGTATGCTTGCCCCCTTGCCTTGGCAGTGCAGATGGACTTGGGAGTTCGTTTGTTTCGGATGGTGGCGGTAGACCTTGGTTCATGCGCGCTTTGAGAAGTGAAGTGACCTTGCTAGCTTTCGGTTGAGGAGGGCCAGAGTTCGTCCGTGCGGCGGTGGTGAAGAATCTTTGTTAGATCGCTCTTCAAGAGGACCTGAGTCCGTCCAGAAGAAGGTGCAACAGCTGAAGGAAGGAAAGACTCGACTGACAGTGGAGCTTAAGGATGTCGAGGTTATTCGTACTCAGCTTGCGATAGCTGAGTACGAAGGATCTCACGACTTTGAGATGTAGCAATCTCGTATTGCAGAGAAGGTCCGCTATAGGATGATTATGATTGGGATTGATGAGTGCGATTCTGCATACCGCTTGGGTTGTGGCAAGGGCTTTCAGGCTGCTTTGAGGATATCGAAGTGTGGTTATCTGGGCATGGAGGACGCCTCAGATGACGATGCCACTTTTTGTTTGTTTACTTTACATGAATGGGACCCTACTTTTTGGATCTTTTGTGTTCTGGTTGCCCTTTGGTGCACACACACTTTTTGGCAGGGTAGCGCTTAGCTCGAGCATTGACATTTTGAACAGATCGCTAATGGGAGATATTCGTCCGCTTTCATTTTGAGAGGATCAGAGTTTGCTTAGGAGTTGGTGTAAAGGAGCCCTTTTTTGATTGTGCCTCAGGGGAATCGGGGTTCGACCAGGTAGAGGTGGCAAAAAACCTTCATTCATTCCTTAGAAGGACCGACACCAATTTGGATGGAGGTTGTGAAGAACCTTTGTGCATGCCTTAAAATAACCAGGGTTCGTCTGGGCGGAGGTTGAGAAGAACTTTTGTTCGTGCAAGTGTAGGTGGTGAAGAACTATTCTATGTTTGTGCCTCAGGAGGACTGGGGCCCATCTGGATGGAGGTGGTGAAGAACCTTTGTTTGTTCATGACACAGGAGAACTGGGGTTCGTTTAGGTGGAGGTGACAAAGAATCTTTGTTCATGCTTTAGGAGAACCGGTGTTCGTCCGAGTGGAGGTAGCGAGGAACCTTTGTTCCTTTGCTCCTCAGGAGGACTAGGGACCGGGGACCATCTGGATGGAGGTAGTGAAAAACCTTTATTCGTTCGTGCCTTAGGAGAACTGAGATTCTTTCAGGTGGAGGTGACAAAGAACCATTGTTCATTCGTGCCTTAGGAGGATCGGGATCCATCTGGATGGTGGTGGCGAAGAACCTTTGTTCATTCATATCTTAGGAGGAGAGGGGATCGTCTAGGTGGAGGTGGCGAAGGATTATTGTTCATTTATGTCTCATGAGGATCGAGGTCCGCCTGGGTGGAGGTGGTAAAGAACCTTTGTTCGTTCATGCCTCAGGAGAACCAGGGTTCGTCCAGGTGGAGGTGGAAAAGAACCTTTGTTCATTCGCGCCTCTGGATTACCAGGGTCCGTCTAGGTGGAGGTGGCGAAGAACCTTTGTTCATTCACGTCTCAGGAGGACCGTGGTCTGTCTGGGTGGAGGTAGTGAAGAACATTTGTTTGTTCACACCTCAGGAGGACCAGAGTCCGTCTAGGAGGAGGTGACAAAGAACCTTTGTTTGTTCGCGGCTCAAGAGAATCAGGGTTTATCCAAGTGAAGGTGCAGATAGACCTTTATCCATCTCGCCTGGGAGGTACAGACAGACCTTTGTCTGCCTCGCCTAAGGTGCAGAAGAGCTTTCGCCGATCTCACCTGAGGTGTAGAAAGGTTTTCGCCAATCTCGCATGTGAGGTGCAGATATAATTTTGTCTACCTCATATAGGAGGTACAGAAAGGCTTTCGCTAATCTCGACTATGTGCTGGCCCGTTCGCGATGTAGGGGAAAACAAATATTGCATTACTGAAAGGAAGATATATGTTCCAGGTTGCTTGCCTTGGGAACGCCCTTACAATGATGGGGAGAGTGATTGTTCCCCGCACCGACATGGGGGCAGTGTTGAAGAATTATATGGTTCGATTGCTAGCTCGAGGCGTTCTTGTGGGATCATCATGCTGAGTAGTGTGGATTCAAACAAGATATCCACCGAGCTTCCACAATCAATTAGTATCAGTCTGGCCCTAAAGCATGGATCACCGATTCTCGTGTTGTTGATGAGAAGAACTTAGTACAATGTGCACACGCCCTTCAAATCTTCATCCCCTAAGTTGATGGTGGTATCCGTCGGTGGATTCGGATCTTCCGGGCCCCTCTCATACTGAGCAATGGAAAGGAGTTAAAAAGGCGAGCCGACGATGGTCCTGATCTTCCCAACCATTTGCCTGCCCCTTTGCACGTCCTGGAGTGGCGGGGACTGATCCCATTCAATTTTGTACGGTGCGGGCTGATTGGGCGCTTGATTATGTAAGTACCTCCACAAATGCCCCTATTGGATGAGTCACTCTATCTCCTTTATTCGGGTGCAGTTCTCAGTGCTGTTCCCGTTCCCGTAGTGGAACATGTAGTACTGTGTTTGGTCCCCTCGATTCTGGGGCAATGACTTTGGGCGTTAGAGCATGTCGGTGTCTTGAATAGCCATGAATACCTATATCTGGGCAATGTTTAGCAGGGAGAACTCCTGATGTCTACAAAAGCATTGATCCTATCAGGGATTGTCGTGAAGGTTGTCATTCCAGCGGTGTGCCGGGGGCGCAGGTTCTGAGTGTAATGACCCAAAATATCTACCTCATGTCTGAGCATACCTGGAGCTATCGCGATGATAGCTTTATTGTCAGGCAAGTTGTGTCCTTGCGGAAGACACGAAGATATTGTCGAGATTGCTAGAGAATCTCGATGATACCGTCGAGACCGCCATAGAGTCTTGACAATACCGTCGAGACCACCTAGGAGTTGCGGTGATATCATCGAGACAACCTGGGAGTCTTGACGGTACTTTCCTGTGAGACGGGTTCCATGTTTTAATGTCATAGGGCGAACCCGAGCTTGTTTCGTGGCATCTAATAGCCTTAGAAGTCAATTCAATGGCCTAGATCTTTCGACTGTGAAGCTTAAATAAGGTAAAAGAGATTTTTCGCACTTTTTGACCCAAGTCCACCGTGGCTTGTAAGCTTATGAGCAGGAAGTAAGAGGAGGAAGACGACCTAGATCCCTCATTGTTGGAGATTTGGAGTTACATTTGCCGATCCAAGACCGGATTCATGGAGAGGGCGTAGAGGCAAACAAATAAATCTATGCTTCTTCAAATTCTTCATGGTAAGAAAGCGGTTTCGTAAGGTAACAACATCTCTCATCCCAGTTTTAGGATGCTTTTATGACATCCCTTTTATTTGTGCCTTTATTTTGAGCATTTTGACACTAGATCTCTAAAGTGAGAGAGGTTCGGGTCACCTTTGTAATGACCTAGGGAGGACCCCTAACACCGCCCGGCCCACCAGGAGCCCATGGAGGACCCATGGCACCACGGTGGTACAGGCAGAATCTACAAGGCCTGCAGGCCGCACACCCCAACCCATCATTGTGCCTGTTTCTCAGCAATAGTAGGTTGTTGGCACGGGGCTTCGAACCCGCAACCCTTGATAAGCAACATTCAACAGTTCTCATCACCAACTGAGCTGCAGCTCAGTTGTTGATGAGAACTGTTGAAGGTTTCTTATCAAGGGTTGCGAGTTCGAAGCCCCATGCCAACAACCTATTGTTGCTGAGAAACAGGCACATTGATGGGTTGGGGTGTACGACCTGCAGGCCTTGTAGATTCCGGCTATACCACCGTGGTGCCATGGGTCCTCCATGAGCTACTGGTGGGCCGGGAGGCGCTAGGGGTCCTCCCTAGGTCGTTACAACTTTGGTTCAGAAAAAACCACCAAGTCGATTAAGTCTGTCCCCGACATACTTTGCATTAGAAAATCTACTTCATTAGTGGATTAGGCATTGTGGGTGAAGCCATAATCATGGCTAGTGGTTTGATTCAGTGATGTTGTTTGATGTGCATGTTAGGGATTTTGCTAGAAATCTGATTGTGACAAGACGCCATTGTGATGCGCTTAACTTAATGTGTAAACGAATGATGATTTAGGGGGGGGGGGGAGGTTATGCTTGTTGAATGCTATGTGAAGCCATGACTTTGTCTTTATGGTTGGCTGGCAAGCCCTCCGACATTGCAAGTCACGCATAGAGGGTGTACCGACAGGATAAGTTCCCTTTTGTGAAAACTGACAAGAACGCTAAAGCTTTTGGACAAGCCCAGGTGATGTAACCCATGAGCGAGCAAATTCAAAGCGATGGTTCTTAGCATTGGTTGAGATGTTTGGTGGAACTAATGAGAGCGTTATGGCTTGCAAGCAAGACCGGGTGTTAAGACCCATGAGTAGGTGGGGGTAAGAGTTCCATATGAGGCTTGAAAGTCGTTGGGAAAATTAGAAGTACCCATATGATTGTTGTGATGTGATGATGTGTGTTGATATGTTAGAATCATACACACTTAAGGTGCCTCGGGTGAAACCCAGGTTTGCATACATTTGCATTGTAGGCCCCCTTTTATTTCAATGTTCAATATAAAAACGTGTTTAATGTTTGCGACACTCATTCTTGTCATTTCTATGTTACATTCCCTTATATTATATATGCATACAAAGTGCTGACCTGCAGAGTGATGAAGTGCCCCAGGGTCTGCTAGGGATGGTCGGAAGCAGAGGTGTTTGTTACATAGGTAAGGTCAGCCTTTGCTGAGCCATGTTAAAAAAAAATTTTATAGGGCAAGGATCTCAAGATGGAGGTAGCTTGTCGTCCAAGAAGGCCTAAACCTCATGAAGTGCACCTCCTTATGCTTTGGTTGTGTGTTTAGTTTCCTTTATTTTGTTTCTAGCTTGAATGACGAGGTAGCACAGAAGTACTGTACTTTTGATTTTTTTTGATGTACTGTATATTGATCTGGACATATTTATTGTTGTAGATTAGAGACCGGGCGGTCTGGCGGTCTGAATCTGGAGGGTTGCAGTCCGGGCGGTCTGTCGGGTTTTCTCCTGCGGTTTGATGCTGTCCTGTTGCTGTTGGTGCTTTGGCGGTTTGTCATTTTGTCCCTGGCGACTTGGAGACCGGGAGACCTAGCGGTCTAGTGTTGCGGCTTGGTATCTTTCTCTTGTGGTTGCCGGGCAGTTTGCCCATTCACCAAACCACACGGCTTGACGACTTGTATTTATGTTAAACCGCTTGTACATGTAATTGATACCTTTTTTAGAATACAAAAATTTCTGTTTGTCCATTTTCCGGACTTCCTTTTTCTGTTCGCACATGGTATCAGAGCCAAGTTCGTGTCCGCGTGATTCAGTGCCTTTCTCTACCCGCGCGACCTGATCTCCTTCTTTCCTCTTGTTCGCGCGGCCTCTCCTCCTTTTGTCGCTACTCTTTGTTCACGCAATCTGATCTCCTTCTTTGCATGGCCTTATTCTTTTACGCAGACTGTTTTCGCGGCTTCTCGGCCTTCTGTTCGTGTGGCCTGCTCTCCTCCCGCACGACTTCTTCCTTTTCTCTATTGCGGCTTCTTCTTCTGTCCGCTGCGGTCTTCTGTTTCCGCCCCGACCTCTTTCTTCCCGCGCGGCCTTTTTCTCTTCCCTCTACCCGCGCGACTTCTTCCATGGCCCTTTCCAGCTCTTCTACCACCACCGCTACTCCCGTCACAACTCCACCTCCTCCTCCCGTTCCCTCCGGGAATCTTGGCACCGTATCCAAGCTTGTTGGTTCCAACTACCTAGATTGGAGCGTCTCCTTCACCTTCCTCCTCCGCTCACAATGAAAATGCCACCACCTTACTGATGATCCTCCTTCCACCACTTTTGCTAAATTTGATGACTGGGATGCTAGAGATGCGCTTGTCCGCACTTGGCTCGCTAACAGTCTTTCCGATTAATGTATTCCTGTTATCCGTCATGATGAGACGGTCAAGAAGGCATGACTTCATCTTGCAGCTCTGTACTCAAAGGGGACTCAAACGTCCCGTATTTATACCTTGTATGCAGACCTCTTTGCCCGTCCGTCTATGTCTCCTACTGCCGCTTATCAACAAGTTCAAGCTCTTGGGGCTGAGATCCTTCAACATTGCCCCTTCTCTGCGGATCTTGCCGAACAACACAAGCACTTTCAAGAATTGCTTGTTGTGTGCTACCTCCTCCGGCTTCTTGATTCCTATGACATGATTCGCCAACAAATCTTGGGTGAAGCGAACTCTCCAAACATGGATACAACGGCCGCACGCATTGCAGCGATTATATCTCTTCTTCAGCGTTCGCTTCTGTCTTCTCCTCCTCCAGAACAATATGCTCACCAGACTCAACGGAGCGGCTCTGGTAATCGCCACCATCATTTCGGTGGTCGGAGTTCTTCCTGCTTCCTCTGCTCTCACTGTGGCCGCACCGGGCATCTTATGGATCGATGCTGGATGAAGCATCCACATCTTCGCCCTTCTGGTGACGTTTCCACCTCCTCTTCCAAGCCATCCGCTTCGGTGGTCACTTCCTCAGGTAGTGCTCACGTGGTTACTCAAGGTAAATGACTCATCGACTTTGGTGTAACTAATCACATGACGGGCAATCCACAATGCTTTTCTATCCTTGAAACGCATGATCGGTTACCTCCAGTCCTTGTTGTAGATGGCTCTCCCTCCCCGGTTCATGGAACGAGAGTGGTTCATGTCACTCCGTCTTCACTTGGCGGACACTCTCTATGTGCCCAAGTTTCCCTGCAATTTGTTGTCAGTTACATCTTTATACAAGCAGCTTCAATGCTCCATCACATTCACTCCCACTTCTTGCTCTTTTTTAGGATCCGAGCTCCCAACGGACGATTGCTACTGGGACAGAGAGCGGCGGCCTCTACTTCCTCAATAATGTTTCTGCTCTCTCCGCCTTCTCCTACTCTTCTACAGATCTCCTACAATGGCATCTCCACCTTGGGCATCCTCCTCCACGGCTTCTTCATCAGCTGCTTCCTCACCTCCCTCCGCACAGTTATCCTCTCAACTGCGATGCCTGTCAGCTTGGGAAGCATCACCATTCCACCTTCCCGCCAAAGCAAGGTCGTGGTTCTACCCGTCCATTTGATCTTGTTCACTCCGACATCTGGGGCCCTGCTCCTACCCTCACCGTTGGTCGGGATAGCTCTTATTTTGTAACTTTTATTGATGATTTCTCACATTGTACTTGGGTGTATCTCTTATGAGAATGCTCTTAACTATTTGATGTCTGGAAATCTTTTTATTATTTAATCAAAAATCAGTTTGATGTTTCTATTAAAGTATTACACTCTGATAATGCCAAAGAATACGTTAGTCAAGCCTTTTCCTCATTTTGTACGCAACATGGAATTCTTCATCAAACAAGTTGCGTTTACACCTCCCAACAAAATGGGGTGGCGGAACGCAAAAACCGTCACCTCCTTGATGTTGCTCGCACCATACTTACGCAAATGCATGTCCCCTGCTCCTACTGGGGCTATGCTGCTCTCATTTCTTGCTACCTCATCAATTGCATTCCCTCCACTGTTCTCCGCTGTAAAACGCCCTTCTCCATTCTCTATACAGGAAAGGATCCCTTTTCTCTTCCTCTACGTATCTTTGGCTGCATGACATTTATGCATGCTCCCTCCGCCACCCACGACAAACTCTCCCCTCGCTCCACCAAATGTGTCTTTCTGGGCTACTATATCACTCAGAAAGGCTACTGTTGTTTTGACCACATCCTTCACAAACAGCTCGTCTCCACGGACGTTACCTTCTTCTAAAATGCTCCCTATTTCTCTAACGACTCCTCTCCTCTTCCTGTGGAATCTAGTATTTGTCCATGAAAGTTAGGGTTAGATCTGATATACTTTAGAGGGGGGGGGGGGTGAATAGAGTATCTGTTGGGTACATTGGTATTAAATGTACCTGATTTGAAGAAGCCTCACCCTACTCAATGATATACATCAAAATGTATTTGATGTATTTTGAGTTGCCTTGTGCAGGTTAAGTATTTGCAGGGAAATCTGAAAAGTTTCTAAGTCCATGTGTCGACACCTAGAAGAAAAGTGTCGACACTTAAGAAGACTTGTGTCGACAACCAGAGAAGCAGTGTCGACACTTGGAGTAATTGTGTCGACACCAGGGATACAGAGTCGACACCAGACAGAAAGTGTCGACACATAAAGGCTGTGTCGACACTCAATGAAGAAAAGTCTAGTGAAGCAGTGTCGACACTTAGAAGCAGTGTCGACACTCAGAAGAACTGTGTCTACATCAGAAAGTGTCGACACTTGGAGGCTGTGTCGACACTCAGCAAATTTCAGCAGAGTCCAAGTATATGTGTCGACATAATAAAGAAAGTGTCGACACTCAGCAGAAGACTCAACACATGAAGAAAGTGTCGACACAATGAAGAATGTGTCGACACACAGCAGAAGACTCAATACATGAAGAAAGTGTCGACACTAGGAGGCTGTGTCGACACTCAGCAAAGTTCAACAAAAATTCTAAGTACAAGTGTCGACACAAAGGAGATGTGTCGACACTTAGCCAAAGTCTCAACAGAAGAAGAATGTGTCGACACAAGGAGATGTGTCGACACTCAGCAAGTATCAACACAAAAGGCGTGTGTCGACACCAAGAAGATGTGTCGATACTGAACAAGTTCAACACATGAAGATGTGTCGATACAAAGGAGTTGTGTCGACACTTACAAGAATTCAACTAAGTACTGAAGAATAAGAAGTTGTGTCGACACACAATATCAGTGTCGACACATGATGAAGAAGCAGTGTCGAGATATAAATTCTACAACACAAGGAGTTGTGTCGACACCTTGAAGGCTAGTGTCGACACTTAGTCTACTTGTGTCGACACTTAGTCTATAAGTGTCGACACTTAAAGACAGACTGTCTCGACACTTTCAGACAGTTACAAATATTTCAAGAAGTGACTGGATGACATGACAGCTGCCATTCCAGCCGGTCTACTGCAACTGTCAGAGATGTCAGAAAGCTGTTAGAAACCGGATCAGCCGGTCACCATGAAGAAGGCCTATATAAAGGCTTATACTGTCAACAGAAACAGGAGATCAATAGATTGAAAAAGAGAAGAAGATCTAGCTATTCATTGAAGAATCATTTTCAAGTGAAGATCAAAGTAGTTGGAGAGAGAGAGAGATCCTTCCAAGAAGACAGCCGTTGGAACCAGGCTGTGAAGAAGGGTTCAGACCTAGTTCTGAATCTTAAGTTGCAGTGATTGAAGATCAGCTGCAGAGAATCAATCCTATTGTGTTCTATATTCAAGAAGCTTTGAAGAAAGCCAAGTGAGGTTGATCTCAGCAGAGTTCTTTCAAGAACTCATCAAGAACCTATCAACTCTTCTCTCTTTTCTCTGAGTTGTAGGTATATTCTTTGTATTCTAAATTTCTTGTAGGATCCTTAGGGATCTGAGTTGTAAGCCTGCAATTATAAAGGCTGAGTGGTAGGGCCTGTGTGCTTGAGTGTAGGAGAACTATTTCTCTGAGTGTAGGTCTGTTGTGGCTGAGTGTAGGCCTTGTGGCTGAGTGTAGGACTTGTGGCTGAGTGTAGGTCTTTGGAGAAGACTGAGTTGTAGGGCCTTGGGCCTGAGCTGTAGGAACCTGTTTGGGGTTCTGAGTGTAAGATCTGAGGATTTGAGATAGTGGAGGAGTTTGGCCGAATCTAGTACACTACTAGATAGGCGAAGGGGGAAAGTGGATGTACCCAAACCTTGGGGAACCACTATAAATCTGTGTGTTCACTGTGTGCATGTTTGATTCTGTGATTGCTGATTGATTTCTGTGAAGTAGTAATTATAACTCTGTGATATAATCTGCAATCTGCCTAAAAAGTTTAAAAAGATTTAGTCACCTATTCACCCACCCTCTAGGTGATTAGGTACAATTTCTTTCAGTTTCTTGAAACTTTAAGGCTTTTTGCTGTAAATAAAAAACAGTACTAAGATAAAATAATCTACCACAGACACAGCAAATATAAACTAACTATCACAGACACAACAACCTAACTAGCACAGCCACAATAAGAACAAAATAAAAAGATAGCAATCAGACGACACAAGAATTTTATAGTGGTTCCCCAACATGGGTACATTCACTCTTCTACCACCCTGGTAGGAATCCATTCAGGTTTTTCATCAGGTGACTGCCACCAATGAGCTTTTGATCAGGTGCTCAAAAACCAATCCCAAGTCTTTTGGTCAGGTGACTTGTGACTAGGAATAACTTTTGAAGGGAGTTAAAGAACCCTTTTTATAGTGGGTGTGAGAGAGTGATGATGTCTTCTCTTTCTCAAATACAACTGAGAAGACTTAGTGGATCTTTGATGTTAACAAAGCTCCCCCCGAGATATTGATTTATTCAGGAAGGTTGGAGCTTTGCTTCATGGTGAGTAGGTCTTCAATCATTTAGCCTTGACCAGAAGAAATCCAGGAACTTCTTGACTGATAGAGTTGTTGTTGTCCTTGAAGAATCCTGGAATGAATAAGGAAGATGACTCTTGATTTTGGATGGATGTTCTTCTTCTTCTTCAGCTACTGTTATTTCTCTGATCTAGGGCTTTTGTTTCTTGACTGTTGTATTGCCCTGAGTATTGCTTGTGCTCTTTCAAATTCTTGATCTCTCTATGACTATCTGTGTACTCTGCGCTTCTGTGTCGAGAAGGAAGAAGAAAAATCCTTTTATATTTTCCATGAAATCTTCCTTCTGAATTTTGAATTTCTTCACCATTGATTACTGATGGCCTTGAGAATGTCTGCATTGATTGATTTCCCCAACTGTCCCATTGAAAAACTATAAGTAATAATACTGATGAAAGCCATAATCAATGCTGCGTCTAACGATAATATTCAGAGAATATTAAGCATTGATTACTCAGGAATTATTGCAATAAAATAAGGACAGAGGGAGGAAAAGTCCATGTCTGGATCTGCACAGAAATCGTCGAGTGAAGAACAGAATTCGTCGACCTAGGTCCTGAGTTCGTCAAGATGAGAAGTTATGTTCGTCGACCAAATAATTATTGTTCGTTGACCTGAGATCCAAGATCATCGACCTAAGAACAGATAACTGCTTTCTCTAGAACCTTGCTAATTCTGTGCATCAAGATCGCCGAGATGAGAATCTAAGTTCGTCGACTAGTGTTCAGAGAAATGTTTCTTGGACTTTAGAATGTTGAAGTAGAGTATCCAGAAATCGTCGACCTGAGAATTAAGTTCATCGACCTGAGAACTGCTAATAGCTTCTTGATACAACTTGTCGAGACTGTGGTCCAAGTTCGTTGAGCTAAGAACATGAATTTGTCGACTGGAGTATGATTCTGGACTTAGAATATTTGAAGTAGAGTATCCATAAATCGTTGACCTGAGAACTACGTTTGTCGAGCTCAGCTCAGAGAATTATCTCTGAGTTCGTCGAGCTGAGCACGACTTTCGTCGAGCTGAGTTCCACAAACGTCGAACTCATTTCCTGAGTCTTTGAAATTTCTCTAAGTCTTGAGTCTTCTGTAGTCTGTAGATGGCTGGTCCATGCAGTGTTGATTCTAAGGACATGACCTAAACTCTAAGACACAAACATGACCCTCGCTATACATGTTGGGTCAAACTTCCTAGTTTAATGAACCTAGCCCAAATCTAACTAGGGATCCAACAATCTCCCCCTATTTGGGTGTGGTCACTAAATACAGACACACAATATTCACAAAGCAAGAAAACATATATCTGGCAGGAAATTTTAAAATATGCAGCAGATATATATGTACAGAAAGCTTTGTATCAAGAATATAAATAGACAGTTTTTAAAATAATCAAAGAGACTAAATAGTTTAAAGTTTATTTCTTCTTCTTGGGCTCCTTTGGCTTAACCTCCTTAGCTTTGTCACCAGGCTGTGTAAATTTGATTTCCCTGTTTGGGTTTGCTGCTTGAGTTTTTGTCATTTTCATGTCAGCAGCTCCAATGATATTAAGGGAGGTAGCCCTTGATACTACAGCTTCTGGATGCAGTTTCATGTAGTCATCAACATTAAAAAATTTGTTAGCATTAGCAAACCTGTTGAGTTCTTCCTTCCTGTAATTGGACATGGTAGTGTATTCAGTAGGATCCTTTCCTTCAGCTTTTTCTTTGTTGATCATGGATAGGCCAACCAAATTCCTGGAATCTTGCCATCCTTGTAGTGGTAGCTGTTTCTGGATCTTCAAAAGGTACATGAGGGGAGGCAGGTCTCTTTGGGCTTTCAACTTTCTGATGTTCAGTGATTTGTTGTTGTTGTTGTTGATGATGATGTTTGCCTGATGAATAATGCCTCTGCTGGCTGCTTCCTGGAGAAGAAGATCTACCCTGTTGTCTTTGATATGTTTGATAATGGGTAGACCTTTGAGTTGAAGTGCTTGAAGCACCAGCAGCAGGTGGAGGAGGAGGAGGAGGGTCTTTCTTGAATCTTTGAGGAGGAGGTGAGTATTTCCTGATTTTTTTTCTCTTTCTGTTGGTTCTTGGACAGCCATATCCATGCTGGCATGCCCTTACATGGTGTGATTTTCTGAAGTATATAATAGGGAGTATTATTTGTTGGATTGGGTTTTGGAGCAGGAGGTGGAGGGGATTTCCTCTTCTTGGAGACTTTCTTCTTAGGCTCATCATCAGAATCCTCTTCATCATCCTCATCATCAGAAGAGTCTTGGGGATTATCATATAGTGCATTTATTTCTTTCAGAGCCTCTGCAGATATCAAGGGTTTTTCTGCCTAGGAAGGAGCTGGAGGAGGAGCTGGAGTTGGAGCTGGAGAACTGTACACATCAGTGCTTTCAACAACTTATTTATTTTCTTCATTCTCTTCTTCTATATCAGCCATGATCAATTCATCAAGATCAGGCATTTGGGAGTCATCCATAACAAAAGTTGGAGCAGAAATGTCTCTGGGAGGGGATGCAACAATGAGGGAATCAGATTTTGGTGGAGATGGAATGGCTGGAGTCTCTGGAACAACAAAACTAGCCTTAAGTTGCATGGCAACCTTGGGGCTTATTGGAGAGGTATATGGGACTATAACCAAAGATGGCTTAATGCTGTACTCTCGAAGTTCATTCAAATAAGCTGTATCAAAAGTTCTCAACAAATTCAAAAGATCAACTGTGGGATTTATAATATAATCACCAATAGTGTCTATCTCAGTCAAAACAGGCTCATCCATATCATTATCTGATTCTATTAAATCTATTATGTTAGAAGGATCTGCTACATCTTCTGAAGAGTCAATCATGGAAGAATCAAGTTCTGCTACTACTGCTTTTGCTTCTGCTGCTGCTGCTGTTTCTGCTGCTATATTCACTGGAACTTCTTCATCATGAAGCATCTCCCCCTGACTGGCTGCAGAAGGTCCTAGAGCCAGTCCACCAGAAGAAGGGACAGGGGATAGAGCAGCAACTGTGGTAGAGAGATTTTTGATGGAAGCAGTGAGAGGAGCTAGAGCATGAGTTAGAAGATTTTGAAGAGTGGGAGAGATGAAGGCAAGCAAATCCTTAGCAATATCAGAGAAATTTAAATAAAGGGATTCTGGAGTAGTGGAGGAGTAGGGATTGTGGTGACCACAATTTGAACAAACAGAAAATGCACTAAACATATATTGGTGTGTGTGGCCAGGTGCAGAAGATGAAATTGCAGTTGTGGGGATGGATTCCTGATGTGGGGATGATGGGGGACTCACTAGATTGAATGTATGGGAGGAGATAAAGGTGTTAGGATCTGTAGGAGTTAAATTAGGTGGAAGAGGGGATTGATGTGGGGATGGTTGTGGTGATTGGGAATGAGTGTGTTGTATGGATTCCTGAATGGGGGAAGATGGGATTTCAGTTGGTTGGATTGCAGTGAGATTTATTTGAGGAGAGGACGGAGGTGGAGAATGTGCAGGAGATGGAGCTGGTGTAGACATGTGAAGTGGTTATTGTTGTTGATGTTGAGGAGAAGAAGGAATGTTGGAGGTGGAGGGGGCCTCTTCTGGGGTTAGAGAAGAGGCTGTGACTGCCCTAGTGCTTTCAGAAGACCTGGAGGAGGAAGAAGCCTTGGTTGGCTTGGTGATCCTCCTTTCCCATCTGCCAAAGAGAGCAGAGGTGAGCCTCTTGGAGGCATTGATGAACACTGTTGTTGATACCAAGTGTTCAGAAGCCCTTTCTTGTAGAAAAATACCCAATATCCGGCCGAAGCAAACTTCTTTCTTGGTGTTTTTCCTCTTAATCAAATTAAACAGTAATTGTCCCCAGTTAATTCTTTTCTTCTCCACTAATGCATCCATCACTAAGAACTGCTGTCTGGTTATATAATCATGTGCTGTGTGTTTTCCTAACAAAACTTTGCCGATCACATCAGCTAAGAACTTGTATTCAGCCGACAAGTTCTTCTTGAGCAGTTTGTTGGGGTTATCGCCACCGTGACCCATTTTATTTAACATACCATTATACTCATCAACATCCAGTTCAATGTCTTCTTCACCATTTAGCAGACCGAAAATGTCGGTTAGTATATTTGGGGGGAGAGAGATTGAGTTACCTACAATTATTCCTGTCATGGAATCGTCGGTTGTTGTGGAAGTAAAAACCCATTCTTTAACCTCAGTCATTGCAATCTTGATTCTAGCCGTCATGAACGTTTTTAGTTGTTGGTCTTCAAACAACTTCAAGATTTCCACGAAGATTTTATCAGAGAACTAGAAGGAATCAAAATCGATGTCAAATCCCATGTCAAATTTCATTGTAGAGTAAGCAGTAGCTTGAATCGCCATGGTGCACCTGCAATAGAAAAACGAAGATCAAGTGCTATGGAACTGAAAACGCGGGACGGAGGTCGAAGAAAAACCTAGATTTATGGTTTTTTAGAATATGAATCGACAAACTCCGTTCCACGAAAAATAAATAATTCTTCGATCTGAGGTCGACGAAAGATTTTGTAGTTAAATAATTTGTCGAGCTTAGTCTGAAGATTTGAGAACATTTCGTCGAGCTCCGTTCGATAAAAGTTTTCTGAAGCAGATTCGTCGGTCTCCGTTCGACGAAAATAACTTCACTCACAGAGAGTTCATCGATCTCCATTCGACGACTTTCTCTAGAACTTTTCTTTGTTCGTCGATCTCCGTTCGACGAACTTTGAAAAATTCATCGACTGTAGACAAAAATTAATCTAAAGCTTCTCCATTGATCATGCCAAGCTGATTTATAAAGAACAAGTAATTTCTTTCATCCAAGGGTTTGGTGAAAATGTCTACTCTTTGCAAATCAGTGTAGATATAGACAAGTTTAATTTTGTTTTTGTCTACACACTCTCTAATGAAATGATGTCTAATGTCCTTATGCTTAGTCCTACTATGATGAACTGGATTTTGTGCTATGGATATAGCACTTGTGTTATCACATAAGAGAGTTAAATTATTTAAGTTGAACCCATAGTCCAGGAGTTGATTCTGAATCCACAGCATCTGGGAACAATAACTGCCGGCTGCAATGTATTCCGCTTCAACAGTTAAGGTAGACACAGATGACTGTTTTTTGCAGAACCAAGACACTAATCTCATACCAAGGAACTGGCAAGTACCTGAGGTACTTTTTCTGTCTACCCTGCATCCAGTAAAGTCAGCATCTGAGTATCCAGTTAACTCAAATTCTAACTCAGTAGGATACCAGAGTCCTAGACTAGGACAACTCTTTATATATCTCAAAATACTTTTTAGGAAAACTAGATGAGATTCTTTAGGGTTCACTTGGAACCTAGCAAAAAGACATGTGACAAACATTATGTCAGGTCTACTTGCTGTAAGGTATAGTAGGGACCCAATAATGCCCCTATATAAGTTTTGATCAACAGGTTTCTCATGTTCATCAGTGTCTATTACAACATTAGTAGCCATGGGCGTTTTCTTAGCTGAGGCATCAGCCATCCCAAACTTTTTAATAAGCTCTTTAGCATATTTAGCCTGTGAGATGAAAATGCCATCAGGTAGTTGCTTCACTTGGAGACCAAGGAAGTAGGAGAGCTCACCCATGCTACTCATTTTAAACTTAGAATGCATGAGGTCAGAGAACCTCTTGCATAGTTTAGAATCAGTAGACCCAAATATAATGTCATCTACATATATTTATATTAACAAAGTTTGATCCTTATGGTGCCTTGTGAATAATATTTTATCTACAATGCCTCTAGTGAATTTATGCTCTATCAAAAAGCTAGTTAAGGTCTTATACCAAGCTCTTGGAGCTTGTTTTAGACCATAAAGAGCTTTATGCAATCTAAAAACATATGAAGGATGGGTTGGAGAGATAAAACCTGGAGGTTGTTCAACATAAACCTCTTCTTTAAGTACTACATTCAGGAAGGCACTCTTTACATCCATCTGATAGACTTTGAACTTCTTGTAGGCAGCATAGGGAAAGAATATTCTGATTGCTTCTAACCTTGCAACTGGTGCAAAGGTTTGGTCATAGTCAATTCCTTCTTCTTGCCTATAACCTTGAGTAACAAGCCTAGCCTTATTCCTCATAATTACACCATGGGCATCAAGTTTGTTTCTATATACCCATTTAGTTCCAATGACTGGGTAGTCTTTGGGTCTTGGAACTAAATCTCAAACTCTACATCTCTCAAATTGGTTGAGTTCCTCTTGCATTGCAATGATCCAGTGGGGATCTTGCTCAGCATATTTTATGGATTGGGGCTCAACTTGAGAAAGAAAATAGGCATGCATCACATCTTGGTTGAGTTGATGCCTTGTCTGTACACCTACTGTTATGTCTCCAATCACTTGAGATCTAGGGTGATCCCTTAGTGTGACAAGATCAGTGGGTGGAGTTGGTTCAGCAATAGCATTTGGATTTAATTTCTCTTGTGGAATAATATCTGCTGTTGAAGGAAGTTCAGCTTCTTCCATAAGTTCTTCTTCACTGTCTTCTTCAGCTTGTGAAGGAGGTGATATAGCCTCTTGTGAAAGGTTTAATTCACCCAATTTCTCACACAAGTGAGGTACCTGCAAGATGCTATTGGTAGAAATTTCTTTCTCCTTGTAAGACATGTTAGCCTCATCAAAATTAACATGAATTGATTCTTCAATTTTTAAAGATGACTTGTTAAACACCCTTTAAGCTTTGCTTACTTGAGAATATCCTAGAAAAATTCCCTTTTCAGCCTTAGCCTCAAACTTTCTAATATATTTCTTGTTATTATTATGTATATAACATAGGCAGCCAAATACTTTAAAATAGGTGATTTTAGGTTTCTTCCCTTTGAGAAATTCATAGGGAGTCCTATTCTTAAGTTTATGTATTAAAATACTGTTCAGTACATAGTTTGCTGTGCTTACAGCCTCTGCCCAAAAGGATAGGGGCATGTAAGCAACTGCAAGTAATGCGCCTGCAACTTCAATTAGGGTTCTATTCTTTCTTTCAGCTACCCCATTTTGTTGAGGAGTTCTAGGAGCCGAGAAGCAGTGCCTGATACCTTTCTTCTCACAGAACTCATGCATAAGAAGAGACTCAAACTCTGTACCATGATCACTTCTGATCAATGCAACATGAGTAGATTACTCAATCTGTATGGTCCTGAGAAAATCTATAAGAACTTTGAATGTATCTGACTTAGATCTCGGAAAGAACACCCAAGTGAATCTTGAGAAGTCATATACAATAACTAGGGTATAGGGTTTCCCTCTTAGGCTCTGTACAACAATAGGTCCAAAGAGGTCCATGTGTAGCAAGTACCAGATCCTAGGTGAATCACTTTTATTAACTGATTTAAAACTAGATTTAGTTTGCTTGCCTAGTTGACAAGCCCTGTAGAGGCCTTCCTTCTTGTAGGGACTAGAAGGTAAACCTCTCACAAGGCTGTCTTTAGATAGCCTAACAATGTTTTTCATGTTAACATGTCCTAGCCTTTTATGCCAAAGATCATTTTGATTGCTAACTATATTAAGTAAACATATATCGAAGGTGCAGAATGAAAATCTACTATATATAGTTACCTGTCTATTTTCAATTAAAACAGTTTATTTTCTTTATTAGAAATATAACACAAATCTTGAGTTAAAGTGTACCTGATAACCTTCATCACATAATTGACTTACAGAGAGAGGTTATGCTTGAGTTCACTTACATATATCACCTTTTTGAAAGTGACTGCTCCAATCTTTACTTCTCCAAAGCCTTAAGACTGACCACACTTTGAATCACCAAAGATCACCTTTGGTCCCAGCTTAGACTTGTAGTTAATTAAGTTATCCTTGCTGCCAGTCATATGTTTGGAGCATCCACTGTACATACCATTTTTTTGGTAAACAACTGGACAACTCTTTTCCTGCAATGAAAATAGTTAGTTGTTCTTGACCCAGGTTATACTTCTCTTTACCTTGAGGTCCTTTATATTATTGATAAGAGAAACTAGATATTAGCTGAAAATTTAGGTTGAGTTGTATACCCTATGAGGTAATATCTTCTAGGAGGGAATTGTGCAATCAGCAAGTGGGATTCTTAAATAGGCTTCTTAGATTGATTTGAGTTGCTATTATAATTATGATTTTTATTAAGTCAGTCTGGGTTCGACGAAAAGTTGTAAGTTCGTCGACCAGAGTTCGACAAAATGGGATGAGATCGTCGATCTCTGCCCAGAGAATGAACATATTCATTTTTTGTGCCCCAAGTTCGTTGATCTCTGCTCGACGAACCATACATAGTTCGTCAAACACAGTAAGACGAATAATTATTATATAGATCTGCGTTCAGAGTTCATCGACTAGAGTTCGACGAACTGGCCACATTTCGTCGATCTAAGTTTGACGAAATCTGCTGAACTTTGTTTTTATCTAAGGTTTTTGGGTTTCTGTTTTTGTGATTTTTAAAGTTGGGTAATTTTTTTGTGATTTTTTTTGTTGTTCATTACCTCTTTATCTTAGCTGACACAAATTAATGGGGGTTGATAATATGTTCTTCTTGAGGATGGGGGGTAAACTTGATGATGCACCCAAACCCAGTTTGCCATTCAGTCTGTCATTAACTGTGTTTGTGATGTCCATCAGCTTAAGGCTTCTCCCATTGAGAGATTCCTCAAGTTGTTTGGCCTCACATAGCTCTGTTTTTAAAGACATGATTTGTTCATTCGCTAGAGTTAGTTCTTCTTTTAATTTAGTGTTTTCAAACATTAGATTTTCTTGATTTGCTAGTCTCTCACTAAGTATTTTAATTTCTTTTTCTGAGTTGATTAGATCAATACACAAGGTTTTAAACTCAGTTTTGAATGTATTAGAACTATAGTCAAAAGTTAAGTGTACCTGATCAGCTTCTGATTCTGAAGCTCCTTCATTGTCAGATTCTTCTTCATCTGATTGACTTCTAGAGGCATTAATGGCCATGAGGCAGAATTCTTTGGCCCTTGCCTCTTCTTCATCTTCACTTAAACTGGAAGATGTGGATTCATCTTCAGTGTCACTCCAGTTTTTAGCTACAAAGCCCTTCTCCTTCTTCTTGTATTTGCTGGAGGAAGGCCTTGAGCTTTGCTGTCTTTTGGAGTCCTTCTCTCTTCTCCTTTCTTTCTTATGATTCTCTGGACACTCTGAGATAAAGTGTCCAGGTTTCCTGAAGACAAAGAAAACCACTTCTTTAGTGAGGGTTTTGTCATATCTTGGCTTATCATCCTGTCTGGATGATTTTCTTCTGAAGTCTTTCCTTGCCATTTTGTAAAATCTTTTGGCAAGGAGACTCATTAGCTCTTCATTTATTGTTGAAGCTTCTGTCTCCTCAGCAGCCTTGAATGCCAGGTTGTGCTCTTTCCTTGCTGGTGAAGGAGTACTTTGTTCAGCTGCTTCTCTGGACTTGATTAGTTGCTCATAGGATTTGAGCTTTCCCAATAAGAATTATGTGGAAATCTCATTTAAGCACTTGGCCTCATTGATTGGCCAGATCCTTGAATCCCATGAGCTTGGGAAGCACATAAGGATGTTGGGTACATTGGAATATATGTACCTGATTTGAAGAAGCCTCACCCTACTCAATGATATACATCAAGGTGTATTTGATGTGTTTTGAGTTTATTTGTGCAGGTTAAGTAATTGCAGGGAAAGCAGAAAAGTTTTTAAGTCCATGTGTCGACACCCAGAAGAAAAGTGTTGACACTTAAGAAGGCTTGTGTCGACACCCAGAGAAGCAGTGTCGACACTTGGAGTAATTGTGTCGACACTGGGAAGGCAGAGTCGACACCAGAAGGAATGTGTCGACACATACAGGCAGTGTCGACACACAATGTAGAAATGTCTAAAGTACAAGTGTCGACACTTAGAAGCAGTGTCGACACCCAGAGGAACTTTGTCGACATCAAAAGTGTCGACACTAGGAGGCTGTGTCGACACTCAGCGAACTTCAACAAAGTTCAAGTACAAGTGTCGACACTAGGAGGCTGTGTCGACACTCAGCAAACTTCAACAGAGTTTAAGTATAAGTGTCGACACAGAGGAGATGTGTCGACACTCAGCAAAGTCTCAACACATGAAGATTGTGTCGACACAAAGGAGATGTGTCGACACTCAGCAAAAGCTTCAACACAGAAGGCATGTGTCGACACAAAGAAGATGTGTCGACACTCAGCAAATTTCAACACAAGAAGACGTGTCAACACAAAGGAGTTGAGTCGACACTTAGCAGAAATCAACTAAGTATTGAAGAAGAAGGACTTGTGTCGACACACATTATCAGTGTCGACACATTCTGAAGAAGCAGTGTCGAGAAGCAATTTCTACAACACAAGGAGTTGTGTCGACACCTTGAAGGCTAGTGTCGACACATAGTCTACTTGTGTCTACACTTGGTCTATTTGTGTCGACACTTAAAGACTATCTGTCTCGACACTTTCAGGCAGTGTCAGAGATTTCAAGAAGTGACTGGATGACTTGACAGCTGCCATTTCAACCGGTCAACTGCTACTGTCAGAGCTGTCAGAAGTTGTTAGAAACTGGATCAGCCGGTCACCATGAAGAAAGCTTATATAAAGGCTTATTCCTTCAACAGAAGGGGATTGAGAAAGCAATCAATAAAGTGAGAAACAACAAACAAGAAGAAGACCTTCAAGTGAAGATCTAAGAAGTTGGAGAGAGAAAGCTCCTTCTAAGAAGACAGCTATTGAACCAGGCTGCTAAGAAAGTTTCAGATTGAGATCTGATTCTCAAGTCAGCAGTTGATTGAAGATCATCTGCATAGAGATACCACCCTACTGTGTTCTAATTCAAGAAGCTTTGAAGAAAGCCAAGGAAGGTTGATCTCTGCAAAGTTCTTTCAAGAACTCATTAAGAAGCCAGTCAACTCAACTTTCTCAATCAGAGTTGTGGTTATTAATCTTTGTACTCTTTATTTTTTATAGGATCCTAAGGGATCCGAGTTGTAAGCCTATATTTATAAAGGCTGAGTGGTAGGGCTTGTGTGCCTGAGTGTAGGAGATATATTTCTCTGAGTGTAGGCCTTGTTAAAAGCTGAGTGTAGGTCTTGGTGAAGACTGAGTGGTAGGGCTTTGTGCCTGAGTTGTAGGAGTAGGATCACTCTGAGTTGTAGGAACCTATTTGGGGTTCTGAGTTGTAAGATCTGAGGATCCGAGGAGAAGTGGAGAAGTTAGGCCGAATCTAGTACACTACTAGATAGGCGAAGGGGGAAAGTGGATGTACCCAGACCTTGGGGAACCACTATAAATCCTGTGTGCTCTCTGTAATTGTATGCTTGTGTGATTGCTGTGTTATTTTTGCTGAATTACTGTAAAGAATTGCATAAACAGGTCTAATAATTCAGTGTTTCTGCCTTAAAAGTTAAAAAGATTAAGTGCACCTATTCACCCCCCTCTAGGTGTTTAGGCACTAGTTCTTTCAAGTGGTATTAGAGCCAGGTTGCTCAAAAAAGGACATAACAGTCTGAGTAAAGATCCTATAGGCAGAATCAGTATAATCAAGAATCAAGAAAATGCGTTCAACTGAGAATCACAAAGAGCTAGGATCCATGAAATTACCAATCTGCAGAAAGGAGATCTTTGGCATTTGGAAAGAAAGGGTTAGACTTTTTATGGAAGCCTCTAACCCAAGAATTTACATTACAGTCAAAGAACAGCCATATATGCCAATGAAAGTATCTGTTCTAGATGCAAATCAGAGGACTCCCAAAGACTATTCAGAAATGACAAAAGATGAGATTATTCTGGCCACTATGGACAAGAGGGCCCAGAATATTATTGTAAGTACAATTGATGATGCCACATTTGAGAATCTGATTCATTGTAAAACATCAAAAGAAATGTGGGACACACTGGTAGTCTATATGGAGGGATTAAAAGAGGTAAGACAAGACAGGAAGTCATTGTTAAACCAAGAGTATGAAAGCTTCAGACAAGACAGGTCTGATAGCATAACTGAATGCTACAAGAAATTCTATAGGATAGTCAATGAATTGATGTCCTATGGAAGAGAGTTCAGCAATTATGAATTGAATGATAAGTTCTTGCGATCCCTGACAAAGGACTGGGACACCAAGATTTGTGCCATAAGGGAAATGACCAAATTAGCAGACATTCCTCCTCCAACTTTGTTTGGAAAACTGTTATCTTATGAGATGCAGTTAATGGTAAGGAAGGAGGAAGAAAAGACTACTAGGGTGGAGCACAAAGAAAGAGTTGTGGCCTTCAAGACTGAAGCCACAAGGAAATATAAAAGCAAGTCTCCATCTCCACCTCAAAAAGTTGCTGAGGCTGAGACAGATACTTTAGATAGCTAGAAGTCAGAAAGCAGTGAAAGTGATGAAGACTTTGCTGCATTTACTAGGCACTTTCAAAAGTTTCTAAAGAAGAAGCAGTGGAGGTCCAAGCCATCCACTTCATAGACAAAAGATGACTATTATCAGAACAGGAAGTCATCAAAGAATGACAGGAGAAAGTCCAAGTCTAGTAAAACTACATCCTCAAAGATAGTATGCTATTATTGCAATAGACAAGAACATGTAATAGCTGATTGTCCAAAAAAGAGGAAAGAGTCCACTGACAAGAAAAAGACACAGTTCAAGGGCAAAAAGGAAAGGTCCTTTGTTGCCAAGAAGGATAAAAGTCTGACTGATATGTCATCTTCAAAAACAGATTCAGAAGCTGAAGCCTATATTGGCTTGTTTGCTGAAGAAGAAGAAAATGAGTTCATGCAGCTAATGAACTCAATTTATGAGCATGAGGACACTCAGTGCAAGGGACTGATGGCCTTATCAGAAGGAGACAAAATCCAGGATCAGCCTGGACCTAGTCAGGTACAAATTTGTTCTTCAAGTTCAATTTTTAGTGCTGGATCAGAATCAGATACATCAGCATCAGGTGATGTGAGTGGATCTGAATCTGAAGGAGACATTCATCAGTTAATTGATGAATATAGAGTATTGTTGCAGGCTTTGAAGAAAAGCAAACTCTTGGCCAAGACTCAGGCTAAGGAGATTGCTAGTCTTAAAGTGGCTGCAACAGATTTTGACAAGTCATTAGATCAGAAATTAAATGAAATAGGCAGACTGAAGAATATTACAATTATTCAGATGAGGACTATTACATTTAAAAATGATCAAATTAGAAATCTGGAGATTAGTCTTCAGAAGGAGAGAGATATTGTAGCAAGTTTTTCTAAACCAAAATCTGTTCTACCTTTGATAGATGAGTTTGTACCTCATAATGGTAAAATTGGATTGGGGTTTACAAAACCTGCCAGGACATTACAGTCCAAGTCTAAGGGCAAAGCCCCAGTACTCAACAAGAAGCCTGCTGTAGATAAAGCAGCTAGGGTTGTACCTAAATAAAGGTACAACATATTTGAGTGCTGGTGTTGTGGTAAGGTAGGCCACTTTGCCATAGATTGTTGGCATAATTCAAGTGCCAATGTGAGTAGCAAACTGCCTGCTAGAAAAGCTACAGGTAGTTTTGTTAAGAGTCAGACTAACTTGCACCAAGGACCCAAGAATTATTTGGGTTCTAAGGTTAAGTAATCTGTTTTGCAGGTGAGTCCAAGTGGTCATGCCCCAATATGGTACTTGGACAGTGGATGTTCCAGGAATATGACTGGAACTAGGGGATTGCTGAAGGACTATACACCAATCAAGGATGGTCCTAAGATTACCTTTGGTGGTTCAGAAAAAGGAATCATCAAAGGCTTTGGTAATATTTCTAGCAACCTAAATACAATTACTCAAGTGGCTTATATAAAGAGTTTGAAACATAACCTCATTAGCATAAGTCAGCTGAGTGATTTAGGATATGACATCTCATTTATCAAAGATGGTTGTCATATCAGTAGGTCAAGTGATCAAAAGATCATTCTGTCAGGATATAGGAAGAGAAATGTCTATTGTCTAGACATTATGTGTGAGAACATCGTTTCTCCTGTTTGTCTTGTAGCTGATGAGAAAGTCCCACATTGTGTTAAATGGCACAAGAGGCTGGCTCATCTTAACTATAAGACAATTGGTCAACTCTTTAACAAAGAGTTAGTGAGGAATGATCCTCAAGTTAAGTGCATAAAGCTTGAGATATACTCAGCTTGTCAAAAAGGCAAGCAGACCAGATCCACCTTTAATAGGATTGAGAACAAAGATGCTGTGAGGTGGCTATACCTCTTGCATATGGATCTTTTTGGTCCTTTGACAGTTCACAGCCTAGGTAGGAAGGTCTACACATTTGTGGTTGTAGATGATTATTCAAGGTTTTCCTGGGTATTCTTCCTAAGGGAATAATCTGAAACTCCTAGTATCCTTTATAGTTTTGTCAAACAAATTCAGAATGAGTTAGACAGTACAGTGGTCAAAATAAGAAGTGACCATGGTACTGAATTCCAGTCTGATAGTATGACAAAGCTATGTGAAGAGTTTGGGATATTTCAGGAATTTTCCTCACCAAGAACACCTCAGCAAAATGGTATTGCTGAAAGGAAAAATAGAACCTTGATAGAGGCTGGTAGAACCCTATTGAGTGACACATCCCTCCCAAAATATTTCTGGGCTGAGGCAGTTAATACTGCATGTCATGTGATCAATAGGGCTACTATCACCAAGAGCCACAATAAGACCCCCTATGAGATTGTGAAGGGCAGAAAACCAAATCTATCCTATTTCAGGATCTTTGGTTGTAAATGCTATATACTTAACAATGGTAAGTCTTATTTAACCAAGTTTGCTGCCAAATCCCAAGAGGGGATCTTTGTTGGGTATAACAACAACAGTAAGGCTTATAGGGTCTATAACTTGACTACTCAAGCTGTAAAAGAGTCAGTGCATGTAGTGTTTGATGAAGCTAGACTCATTAACAATGAATTGTCTAGAAGTGTTTGCAGCTCCACAGGTGTGACTGAGAAGATGGATAAGCTTACTATTGAAGAAGGTTCTACTGCAAGTCAGCAAGTGGATGATAGTGGCTGCTGTCCAGGGGGAGTACAAGATACTCCTGTTGCTGAAGAAGACCAAGAGGAGCAGCTGAATGAAGAAGCTGAAGGTGTATAACCAGAAGACAGGCTGCCTCCAGCAAATAGGCATTTAAAAGATCATCCAGCCAATCAAATCATTGGAGATCTCAGACAAGGGGTACAAATAAGGAGCAGAAATCTAAGTTCAGTTCTCTACTCCAGATTTTTATCCCAAGTAGAGCCAAAGAAATTTTAACAAGCTATCCTAGACCCTCATTGGATTGAGGCAATGCAAGAGGAGCTGAACCAGTTCAAAAGATGCAAAGTCTGGGAGCTAGTTCCTAAACCAAAGGATCACAACATAATTGGAAATAAGTGGATCTTTAGGAACAAGTTGGATGAGAATGGAGTTATTATAAAGAATAAAGCTAGACTAGTTGCTAAAGGATATATGCAGGAAGAAGGTATTGATTTTGATCAAACCTTTGCTCCAGTAGCAAGACTGGATGCAATAAGGATGTTCCTTGCCTATGCAACATTCCAAGGGTTCAAGGTATACCAAATGGATGTTAAGTCAGCTTTTCTGAATGGAAATCTGAAGGAAGAAGTCTATGTAGAACAGCCATCAGGTTTTATTGATTCTACTAAACCTAATTATGTTTATAGACTTAGGAAGGCTTTGTATGGGTTAAAACAAGCCCCTAGGGCTTGGTATGAAACCCTGTCTAGTTTCCTCATTGAGAATAAATTCACAAGGGAGAAAATAAACAAGACTCTATTCCTTAGGGAATCCAGAGGCAAGATTATCTTAGTCCAAATATATGTAGATGACATCATATTTGGGTCTACAGAAAGCAGTCTTTGCAGGAAGTTTGCAAAACTAATGCAAGGACAAATTAAAATGAGCAGTATGGGGGAACTTAAGTTCTTCTTGGGTCTCCAAGTTAGACAGACTGAGGATGGTTTATCCATATGCCAGTCTAAGTTCACCCTAGAATTGATAAGGAAGTATGGTATGGAATCATCCACTACCATGAAAACTCCTATGAGGTCAACGATGTCTATATGCAAAGATGATGCAGGGAAACCTGTAGATGAAACTTTGTATATAGGGATAGTTGGCTCCCTACTATATTTGACTGCAAGTGGACCAGATATCATGTATGCTACATGTGTCTGTGCTAGGTACCAAGCTTGCCCTAAAAAATCTCATTTGATAGCAGTCAAAAGAATTTTGAGATATCTTAAGGGCACACCTTATCTAGGCCTTTGGTACCCTAGGAATGGAGAGTTTGAACTGACAGGTTATTCAGATGCAGATTTTGCAGGCTACAAGGAAGATAGGAAGAGTACCACAGGTACCTGTCAATTTCTAGGTGGAAGGCTGGTGTCATGGAGTAGCAAGAAGTAGACCAGTGTGGCTATCTCCACAGCTGAGTCAGAGTATGTGGCTGCAGGAAGTTGCTGTGCTCAACTTCTATGGATGCAACACCAGCTAGAAGATTATGGTATTCAAGCAAGTAGAACACCTTTATTTTGTGATTCTACAAGTGCTATTTCTATTGCAAATAATCCTGTCTACCATAATAGGACTAAGCACATAGAAATAAAATACCATTTTCTAAGAGAACATGTGGAAAAAGGAGATATTTCACTCCTGATGATGAAGAAACTGGAAATGTTGGTCAGTCTCCAGCAAGACAAGAAGATGCACAGAGGCAGGGGGAGCTACCACCAGCTAGCCCAATTCACCTGGATCCACTCCAGGGGGAGCCTCTCCTTGGGGAAGAGCCAACTCCACTAGAGAGTGAAAGGGCTACTCAAACCATTTTAGAGGTAATCACTGACATTAATCAATTAGATTTCACTATTGAGGAAGAAGTGTTGACTGATTCATAACCTAATGTTCATCAGCAAACACAGATACAACCTCAACCACAAGATGTTATCATAGAGGACACATCTACTGCTGATAAAGTGGTTGATGAGATCAGAGATTCTCCAACCCTTCCTCAACAGGAATTTACATTAGAAGAGCTATTCCCTGATCTTGTTCAGACAGATCTTGAGAAAGAAATAGCTGCTGTTGAGGGGGAGAAAGTTCATATTGAGGGGGAGCATGTGAAGATTATAGAGGAAACTGCCACCAAGGAGACTGAGGAGCCAAAAGATGCTGAAGGGCTAACAAGGATTGAGAAGGATTCAAAACCTAGTCCTAAGGAAAGAGTAGATATAGTCAGCACATCTGCTTCAGAGGATGAAGAGGCAGCTAGGGCCAAGAAGAGGAAGTTCCAGGTCTTCAAATGAAGGAGCCAGAACTATAATAAAGCCCTACAGACAATTGCTCCACAACCTGCCCAATCTACTGACTATAGTTCACTGATGGTGGCTTTACAGATTAAGCTGGATGAGCAAAGGCAAGCTCTAGAAAAGTATATGGATGAAGGCCATAAGTCACTGCAATTTGATCTGACACAAGACATCAAGTCAATCAGATTTGAAGTAAATCTTAACAAGAAGGAAATGACTGATTGTTTCCATAAGGGAGGAAATACAGTAGTCTATCTGGCCACACATCAAGAGAAAATAAAGGCAAAACTTGATGACCTAGAAGTGAAGCAAGGCTATGTCCTGGAAAACTAGATAAGGATGAATGATAATCTCACTGCTTCACATAATGCTATTATAACTGAAATGAAAAATATAGCTACTGCTCAGACTACAACAAGTGCTACTGCCAAGGCTGACTTTGACAAGCAATTGCAAGAGAGCCTAACTACTGTTAAAACTGCCATTGAAGACTCTCAAAAGGCTATTACTGAAAAGCTCCAAAGGTTAAAACCTTTCTATAAAGATGGAGTTAACTATCTGAATGCCCAGATCAGGTTTCAGAAAGATGATCTGAGGGATCACATAGAGAAAGAAGTCATAAAGGGGGAGAGGGTATTAGTCAAGGCAGGCTCTGATCATGCCAAATGGATTTCAAATTCCATCAGAGCCACCCTTGGATATCGACCCTTATGTGATGATGACAATGTTGCAGAGTCTGTAATCAATCCTGCATACCTTGGAGGAGAGCAAGCTGAAGTAGCACAAGTGATATACCCTCCACCAGACTTTGATATGATACATCAAGAGATACAGTCTATGTATAGTCCTCCTGAGGGAAATCAGAATGTCATCATAGAGAAAGTTGTCCAGCCTGTGCCAGAGGCAATACTCAAAGAGCAAGAGGCCTTATTAAAGGAGCAAGAGGCTCAATTGTCTAAGAAAAGATTCAGAGAGCAAGCTGAATTAAGGCCTAATTTTGAACAATGGAGCCCCACTTCCAGGAATATCATCTTGATTGCATGAAAGGCTGCTAAGGACAATGTCCTGGATAGAGGTAAGTGGTATTCTAACCTGGAGTGGAGGAAACATGAGAATAGACAAGAGGCCATTGTACAATATAGAAGAAAGGCTAAACTGGGAAAGCTACCTCCTAATGCACAAGAGCCTAGCAAGTATTTTCCCAAGCCTTATCACTATTTTGAAAGGCAGAAGATAAAGGCTGAAGAGTTGAAAAAGAAAGCTCTCAAAGGGAAGAAGCCTGCTGCTGCTGATGACACTGAAGATACAGTTCAAGCAAAGATTCAATCTGGAAAGGGGATTGTAATCAAGGAACCAGAGCAGCCATATGATAGCCTTTTCTTAAGTTTACAAATTGTAATCATTTGTATTAAAATTCTATGTAAACTTTTGACTAATGAAAATGTTGGAATTTGTAAGAACATTGTGTCATGGTTCAAATCTATTACATTAAGTGTTCTGAGATAATTGTTTATATATGTTCTGTTTATACATATTGTTTAAGTATTTTCCCTGTCACATAATATTGTTGTACATCATACTGAGAATTTGTTATGTATGGTGTATATCATTGACTAAGGGTTATGACTTCTCCAAATAGGGGGAGATTGTTGGGTACATTGTAATATATGTACCTGATTTGAAGAAGCCTCACCCTACTCAATGATATACATCAAGGTGTATTTGATGTGTTTTGAGTTTATTTGTGCAGGTTAAGTAATTGCAGGGAAAGCAGAAAAGTTTCTAAGTCCATGTGTCGACACCCAGAAGAAAAGTGTTGACACTTAAGAAGGCTTGTGTCGACACCCAGAGAAGTAGTGTCGACACTTGGAGTAATTGTGTCAACACTGGGAAGGCAGAGTCGACACCAGAAGGAAAGTGTCGACACATACATGCAGTGTCGACACACAATAAAGAAATGTCTAAAGTACAAGTGTCGACACTTAGAAGCAGTGTCGACACCCAGAGGAACTTTGTCGATATCAAAAGTGTCGACACTAGGAGGCTGTGTCGACACTCAGCGAACTTCAACAAAGTTCAAGTACAAGTGTCTACACTAGGAGGCTGTGTCGACACTCAGCAAACTTCAACAGAGTTTAAGTACAAGTGTCGACACAAATGAGATGTGTCGACACTCAGCAAAGTCTCAACACATGAAGATTATGTCGACACAAAGGAGATGTGTCGACACTCAGCAAAAGCTTCAACACAGAAGGCATGTGTCGACACAAAGAAGATGTGTCGACACTCAGCAAGTTTCAACACAAGAAGATGTGTCGACACAAAGGAGTTGAGTCGACACTTAGCAGAAATCAACTAAGTATTGAAGAAGAAGGACTTGTGTCGACACACATTATCAGTGTCGACATATTCTGAAGAAGCAGTGTCGAGAAGCAGTTTCTACAACACAAGGAGTTGTGTCGACACCTTGAAGGCTAGTGTCGACACATAGTATACTTGTGTCTACACTTGGTCTATTTGTGTCGACACTTAAATACTATCTGTCTCGACACTTTCAGACAGTGATAGAGATTTCAAGAAGTGACTGGATGACTTGACAGCTGCCATTTCAACTGGTCAACTGCTACTATCAGAGCTGTCAGAAGTTGTTAGAAATCGGATCAGCAGGTCACCATGAAGAAAGCTTATATAAAGGCTTATTCCTTCAACAGAAGGGGATCGAGAAAGCAATCAATAAAGTGAGAAACAACAAACAAGAAGAAGACCTTCAAGTGAAGATCTAAGAAGTTGGAGAGAGAAAGCTCCTTCTAAGAAGACAGCTATTGAACCAGGCTGCTAAGAAAGTTTCAGATTGAGATTTGATTCTCAAGTCAGCAGTTGATTGAAGATCATCTGCATAGAGATACAACCCTACTATTTTCTAATTCAAGAAGCTTTGAAGAAAGCCAAGGGAGGTTGATCTCTACAAAGTTCTTTCAAGAACTTATCAAGAAGCCAGTCAACACAACTTTCTCAATCAGAGTTGTGGTTATTAATCTTTGTACTCTTTATTTTTTGTAGGATCCTAAGGGATCTGAGTTGTAAGCCTATATTTATAAAGGCTGAGTGGTAGGGCTTGTGTGCCTGAGTGTAGGAGATACATTTCTCTGAGTGTAGGCATTGTTAAAGGCTGAGTGTAGGTCTTGGTGAAGACTGAGTGGTAGGGCTTTGTTCCTGAGTTGTAGGAGTGGGATCACTCTGAGTTGTAGGAACCTATTTGGGGTTCTGAGTTGTAAGATCTGAGGATCTGAGGAGAAGTGGAGAAGTTAGGCCGAATCTAGTACACTACTAAATAGGCGAAGGGGGAAAGTGGATGTACCCAGACCTTGGGGACCCCTATAAATCCTGTGTGCTCTCTGTGATTGTATGCTTGTGTGATTGCTGTGTTATTTGTGCTGAATTGCTGTGAAGAATTGCATAAACGGTCTAATAATTGAGTGTTTCTGCCTTAAAAGTTAAAAAGATTAAGTGCACATATTCACCCCCCCCCTCTAGGTGTTTAGGCACTAGTTCTTTCAGAGGATTTTATCATTCACCTCAGTGAGGGTGATGTCCTTATCCAAGGCCTTCAGCTCATTGATTATTGAGCTTAATCTATTATACATGTCTGCAATAGATTCTGCTTCATCCTTCTTGAAATTCTCATACTAGGATATGAGATTTGACCTTATGTCCTTCCTTTCATCAGCAGAGCTAGCCACCATTTGGTTGAGAGAGTCCCAAATGGCCTTGTCTGAAGTGCATTCAACCACTTTCTGGAAAATGTCATCAGACATTGTTGGGCCAGAATGTTCATGGCTTTAACATCAGCAACCTTTGCTTTCTTCTGAGTATCAGTCCACTCAGGTGGTGGAACTGCTTGAGTGCTGGAAGTTGATGTGGATGCAGCTGGTTGAGGAGGACCTGTAAAGATAGAATTATAAATGTCCTCATCAATAGAATTCATATACAGTTTTATTCTTGCCTTCCAGATGGCAAACTTATTTAGGTTGCACACTGGAGGTCTGGTGCTTGCATAATCTTTATTCTGTTCCATGTTGTGTATATAATTCTAATAGAAATAAAAAAACAGATCTAACAAAGGATCTTTTGGTTCAAGGTTAGCTTGTGCAACCAAAGGAACCAAGCTCTGATACTAATTGAAAGTTAGGGTTAGATCTGATATGCTCTAGAGGGGGGGGGGGTGAATAGAGTATCTTGAAACTTTAAGGCTTTTTGCTATAAATAAAAAACAGTCCTAAGATAAGATAACCTACCACAGGCATAACAAATATAAACTATCACAGGCACAACAACCTAACTAGCACAGCCACAACAAGAACAAAAGAAAAAGATGGCAACCAGACGACACAAGAATTTTATAGTGGTTTCCCAACCTAGGTACATCCACTCTTCTACCACCCTGGTAGGAATCCACTCAAGTTTTTGATCAAGTGACTGCCACCAATGAGCTTTTGATCAAGTGCTCAAAAACCAATCCCAAGTCTTTTGGTCAGGTGACTTGCAATCAGCAATAACTTTTGAAGGGAGTTAAAGAACCCTTTTTACAGTGGGGGTGAGAGAGTGATGATGTCTTCTCTTTCTCAAATACAATTGAGAAGACTTAGTCGATCACTGATGTTAACAAAGCTCCCCTTGAGATATTGATTTGTTCAGGAAGGTTGGAGCTTTGCTTCTGGGTGAGTTGGTCTTCAATCCTTTAGCCTTGACCAGAAGATATTCAGGAACTTCTTGACTGATAGAGTTGTTGTTGTCCTTGAAGAATCCTGGAATGAAGAAGGAAGAAGACTCTTGATTTTGGATGGATGTTGTTCTTCTTCTTCAGCTACTGTTATTTATCTGGTCTAGGGCTTTTGTTTCTTTACTGTTGTATTGCCCCGAGTATTGCTTGTGCTCTTTCAAATTCTTGATCTCTCTTTGACTATCTGTGTGCTCTGCGCTTCTGTGTCGAGAAGGAAGAAAAAAATCGTTTTATATTTTCCATGAAATCTTCCTTCTGAATTTCGAATTTCTTCAGCATTGATTACTGATGGCCTTGAGAATGTCTGCATTGATTAATTTCCCCAACTGTCCCATTAAAAATGGCAAGTAATAATCCTGATGAAAGCCATAATCAATGTTGCGTCTAACAGTAATATTCAGAGAATATTAAGCATTGATTACTCAGGAATTATTGCAATAAAATAAGGACAGAGAGAGTAAAAGTCCATGTCTGGAACTACACAGAAATCGTCGAGTGAAGAACAGAATTCGTCGACCTAGGTCCTGAGTTCATAGAGCTGAGAAGTTATGTTCGTTGACCAGATAATTGTTGTTCGTCGACCTAAGATCCAAGATCGTCGACCTAAGAACAGAAAACTGCTTTCTCTAGAACCTTGCCAATTCTGTGCATCAAGATCATCGAGCTGAGAATCTGAGTTCGTCGACTAGTGTTCAGAGAAATGTTTCTTGGACTTTAGAATGTTGAAGAAGAGTGTCTAGAAATCGTCGACCTGAGAATTAAGTTCGTCGACCTGAGAACTGCTAACGGCTTCTTGATGCAACTTGTCGAGACTGTGGTCCAAGTTCGTTGAGCTGAGAACACGAATTTGTCGACTGGAGTATGATTCTGGACTTAGAATATTTGAAGTAGAGTATCCATAAATCGTCGACCTGAGAACTACGTTCGTCGAGCTCATCTCAGAGTATTGTCTCTGAGTTCATCAAGCTGAGTATGACTTTCGTCGAGCTGAGTTCAACGAACGTCGAACTCATTTCCTGAGCTTTTGAAATTTCTCTAAGTCTTGAGTCTTCTGTAGTCTGTAGATGGCTGGTCCATGCAGTGTTGATTCTAAGGACATGACCTAAACTCTAGGACACAAACATGACCCTGGCTATACATATTGGGTCAAACATCCTAGTTTAGTGAACCTAGCCCAAATCCAACGAGGGATCCAACAGTCCATTTTTCGGACTTCCTTTTTCTGTTCGCACATTTATGTTATAAGGCCATAAGACCATTTGGACTCCTATGATAGTGTGGACAACTACTCGTTCTAGTTAGATTTTCCGTTATTTTATTCTGTGTTTTGAGATGAGTTATATTTTATATCAATTTATAATACCAAAGATGTGGCATCTATAGGTTGTGGGGCGCCGACCGAACCCATATTAATTATATGGTCATTGCAGGGGAGGTGTTACAATTTGGTATCAAAGCCAAGTTTGTGTCTAGGGTGAGGTTTAGTGATCAATTTAGCGTGTTCAATCAGATCGCATAAAGAAGTTATCCACATAGGAGTGTCGCGGGACCATGAGTGTCCTTGTGTTCATCTTTTATGAGTAGAATTTGATCTATATTTACCTTGTATTGTAAGGGTGGAGGCGATAATGTAGGGACATCGATGCCGCGAGAGTAGCCTACGACAATCAGTGTTATTGCTCTGGGTCCCATGTGCATGGGGGTGTCCCCAGCCGAATTCTATTGCGTGCTAGCAGAGGACATGGTAGCTTCCCATGCTACGACGACAATACAGGTTATGACACTTGTTGTTTAGGTAACAACACCCCTTATCCCAGTTACGACACCTGCCATACCGGGCAGAGGGGCAGGGCAGGCAGAGCCGTTGGTTGAGACAGGTATCATGGGGGTAGGGAGACCGTCAGATGAATTATTTTCTGAGTTTCCATCCTCCAATGTTCAAGGGAGTTGACATCCTGACTAATAGCAGAGATTGGTTTGCAAGGATTCAGGAGCTCTTGAGAGTAGCAAAGATACCAGAGGACAAGCAGTCCCAGTTTGCGGCCTTCATGTTGGAAGGTGACACAAAGTTATGGTGGGTGAGCCATAGCGAACATAAGTTTCCTGGTCGCACCCCATCCATAGATGAGTTTGAAAGTGTATTCTTGAAGCGGTATATCCCCTCTATGATGAGATTTGACCTTCAGAGGCAGTTTCTGCATTTGGTGCAACACAACAGGATGGTGGATGAGTACCTGCAGCAGTTTACTCGATTAGGTTGTTATGCGGGAAGGACCATGGCGGATGATGAGGAGAGAGACAACCTCTTCTATTATGGTTTGAGAGAGGAATTTTATATAGAACAACCCTCAGGTTTTGTTGTTCTAACCCTTTCAAATTATATATACTTATTAAAGAAAGCTTTATATAAGTTGAAATAAGCTCTTATAACTTGGTATTAAACCTTGTTTAGCTTTCTCTTTGAAAACCAGTTTTCAAGGGGGAAAATAGACAAGTCATTATTCTTAAAGAAAAGTAAATGACAAAATTCTGCTAATCTAGATATATGTTGATGACATATTTGGAACTACTGATGACAACTTTTGCAAAAAGTTTGCCAACTTGATGCAAAGGAAGTTTGAGAAGAGTAGCATGAGAGAACATAAATTCTTCTTAGGGATCCAAGTGAAATAGTCTGAAGATGGAATCTTCATTTCCCAGGACAAGTTTACTAATGAGCTGATAAAGATATTTGGAATGGAGAGTTCTTCCACAATAAAAACTCCTATGGGATCAAATGTATCTCTGGATAATGATGAGAAAGAAAAATCTTTTGATGAAATCATGTACAAATGTATTATTAGATCCTAACTTTATCTAACTTCTAGTTGGACAGATATTATGTTTGCAACATGTGTGTATGCTAGGTATCAAGTGAACCTTAAGGAATTTCACTACTCGTCTGCAAATAGGATCTTAAGATATCTTAAAGGTACACTAAATTTTGGTCAATGGTATCCGAGGAGTAATGATTTTGAATATGCTAACTATTCAAATTTAGATTTTGCAGGTTGTAAAGAAGATATAAAGAGTACTTCAAGAACTTGTCAATTCTTGGGCAAAAGACTAATTACATGGAGAAAAAAAGCAAACAGGTTTTACAATCTCTAGTGTTGAATCTAAGTACATCTCAGTTGAGAATTGTTGTGCTCAGTTTCTTTTGATCCAACATTATCCGGAGGACTATGACATCAAGATCAACAAAACAATCATGTATTGTGATTCTTCTAGTGCAATTTCAATTGTTAAAAACCATGTGTCACATAACAAGATCAAGCACATTGAAATCAGGTACCACTTCATTAGGGAACATGTTGAAAAAGAAGATATTTGTCTAGAATATGTCCCTACCGAAAGACAAGTCGCAGATATCTTCACCAAGCTCATTGATGAAGCTAAATTCAATTTCTTTAAATATGAATTAGGAATGTTAGACCTAGAATAAATTTCTTGATAAACTCATATAAAATTTCCTTCATAATGTCCAGACTTGTCAAGCATTATGATCTTGGAACTTAACAAATTGAATGCAGGAAGCACTTTAGAAAAATGAAAGAAATATCTCTAAGCATTGACTGTATCAACGTGATATCAAGTCGACATGAAGCCTGTATAGGATTGATGTCAAGACAATAGTCTTACGACATATAACCAATCTCTTAAATTAGATCTTATAATCTCTGTCATTGGATATTTGATCACAATATTTGACTAGCACACCTAGGTACGTGCCTTTTGAGATCCTAAAATAGAATATATAATATGTCAATTGCTTAGAACTAGATTACAACTTCATTTTCCCTAAGCCATCAAAATTAAAAGTACATCATTCTCGACAACTTGCAACGACACTATCATTTTGTTCCTCAATTCTTAAACATGGAGCCAAGAAAGGAGAAAATGCTTGCAATATTGGATCTGAATTAGTCAGAGGTGGATTCAATAGAGCAGATGATGAAATCAAATTAATCATCAGACTACTGAATATAGTTGTCTAAAGTATGTAGTATTTGAACTTATAGTTATCAT
Organism: Platanthera guangdongensis; assembly: GCA_039583875.1. Classification (NCBI taxonomy): domain Eukaryota; kingdom Viridiplantae; phylum Streptophyta; class Magnoliopsida; order Asparagales; family Orchidaceae; genus Platanthera; species Platanthera guangdongensis. The sequence continues at coordinate 44,199,225 of CM077150.1, read as the reverse complement.
GCACAAAGAGGTGCTAGAGTTTTACACTTTGCCAAAGATGATCTCTTCTAGAAAAGCCGTCAAAATAAGGGTTTGTGATACCTTATCAATGGTGATAGTCAAACGGTTGACAAAGGCACTACGCACACCTGCTAAAATTTAAAGAATAGAACAAGGAATATGTCATTACTGATGATGACTTTTCCTAAGCTAAGAAGTGGTGTGGACATCCTGAGAAGTCTTATGTGTACAAACCTGTATCCGGCGAGTGGTGTCTGAAGGATGGTAAGAGCTTTACCACCTGAGGGGATAGATCTATTTAACTCTAAAGGGGGGTGAATAGAGTATTTAAAAAAAACTTAATTAGTTTTTATAGTGGAATTAAAATAGTGATAAATATAAAGAGAGTGTAGGAAAGAAAAACAATCTATAGTGGTTCCAAGAAATTTATAGTGGTTCCCCTAAACTTGGGTAAATCCACTCTTCTACCACCCTGGTAGGAATCCACTACAGGTTTTTGATCAGGTGCCCTGTCACCAATAGTTTTTGCACAGGTGCCCTGTCACCACAAGATCTATTTGAAGGGAGATCTCACAACCCTTTAGACTTTTGATCAGGTGCCCAATAACCAAGCTAAGTCTTTTGATAAGGAGACTTAAGAACCAAGTGGTTAACTTTTGAAGGGAGTTAAAACCATGTGTACAGTGGGAATAAGAAAATTGATGTTGTCTTCTCTTTCTCAAAAGCAACTGAGAAGACTAGTGGATTTGATCTTGTCAAAGCTCCCCCTGAGATGATTATGGTTCAGGAATTTGCTGGAAGCTTTGCAGGGTGTAGGCCTTCAAACTTTGATGATCTTCAGAAGCTTTTGGACTGATATTGAATAGTTGTCCCTTGAAAAGCTCTGAAGCTAATGATGAAGAACTCTGTGAGATTCTCTGTGAGATTTGTATCAGCTGTTGCGTCTCAGTAAATCTTTATGTCTATTCTCTATTAATGTTCTTCTAAAAAATAGTCACTTTATCTTCCTTCAGAAATTCTATCTCTGAATTTGAATTCTTTTACATGATTAATCGCAGAAATCTTGGAACTTGGACAAACGGCTAGAAGGGCAAGAAATTAATTCCATAACTGTCCCAGTTATTAAGCTGAATATTAACTCTGTGAAATCCAGTAATTAATGCTGCCAATGAACAACTATATTCTTAAGAATATATGCAATTAAATACTCAGAGCAATATAAACAATAATATATTATATAAGCCTTGGTCAATCCAGAAATTAACTGCAGAGAAGTGAAATAAAGAACTGACAGAAATCATCGATCAGGACAGATTTTGTCGACCTGAACTCCAAGTTCGTCGAGCTGAGAAATCATCTTCGTCGAGCTGAGATTAGAGAAAGTTGAACTAGATAAATAAACTGTCAAAGCTAGGCTCCAAGTTCGTCGACCAGAGATTGAAGTTCGTCGAGCAAAGAACTTGAGAGAAGAGAGAAGATAGTCGACCCGAGCTCTAAGTTCGTCGAGCTCAACTCAGAGTAGGGACTCTGAGTTCATCGAGTTGCAATAGACGATCGTAGAGCTGAGTTCGAAGAACTTTGAACTGATTCTCCGAACTCTTAAAAACTGTCATTCTTCTAAGTCTGGAACTCTGATTTCTTCTGAGGGCTGGATCAAAGATTGACTAACCTAGTCAGACTGACCTACACCTTAGAGCTAACAAAATTACCCAAGGCTATACATGAATGGTCAACAACCTAATAGTGAACCTAGCCCAAATCCAAACTAGGGATCCAACAATCTCCCCCTATTTGGGTGAGGTCACTATGTACAATGCATTAAAACAATAAAATACAATCATAAAGGATAACAATAAATATCCGGTAGAAGGAAAAGTCTAGCAGATATATATATACATCAAGTGCTTTGTGATAAATTAATCAAAACAAATAGTTTAGAGGAAAAATAAGCTAATCTGAAAACTATTTAGACTTCTTAGACTTGTCTTTCTCTGACGGCTGTCTGAAAATGATTTCCCTATTGGGATTTGCTGCTTCTCTTTTAGACATAGTCATGTCAGCTGCTCCAATGATATTGCCAGAAGTTGCTCTTGGAACAATTGCCTCTGGATGTAAGTTCATATAAGCATCAACATTTAAAAATTATTTAGCTTTGTCATACCTTTTTAATTCTTCGCTTCTGTAAAAAGACATTGTAGTGTATTGAGAAGCATCTTTGCCTTCTTCTTTAGCTTTATTTATCTGAGAGAGTCCAACCAGCTCTTGAAATCTAGCAATTCTAGAGATGTTTTCCTATTCTGGATCAACAAAAGGAACTGGTGGAGAGTAAGGTCTTTCAGGAGATGCTTTATCAGATTGATCAACTACAGATACTTTCTGCTGCATGTTGTGCTTCTAGTATTGCTGTTGCTGCCTGCTGCTGCTTGAAGAATGTTGCTGCTGTCTACTGCTAGAGGATTTTGACTGATGAGAAGGTGAAGATTTCTGAATCTGAGAAACACTTCCAGAGGATCCTGCTGTAGGAGGAGGAGGAGGACCTCTCCTGAATTTAGGAGGTGGAGAGTACCTCCTGCTCTTCTTCCTAGCTTTTTGCTCATTTTTAGAATACCTCATCCAATTTGGGGTATCTGGAGTGAGTGTAATGTTATGCAGGATGTAATATGGAATATCAGGAGAAGGGTTTGGCTTAGGAACAACCTTTAGAGGAGTAGATTATTAGGAGCCTTTCTTTTCTTTGAACTTTTATCATCAGAGTCATCTGACTCATTATCAACATCATCATCTTGAGAAGAATGTTCAGGATTGTCATAAAGATCATCTAGCTGCTTTAGCAAATCAGCTGAGATTCCAGGAATCTGTGGTTGTGCTAGGCTTGTAGGCTATGCAGAAATTTCAGTAGCAGTCTGAATATTTCCCGTTCTTCTTCCATTTCAGCAAACAACATCTCATCCAAATCTGACATTGGTGATTCATACCAGCCAAAAGTTGGTGGAGAGAATGTCTTTAGCTCAGGAGCTGGTTCAGCAATATCTTCATCATCTAAACTTTCTATAATCTCATGAGCCGTAAAACTTGCCTTTAGTTGTTCTACAACTTCAGGACTTATTGGAGCAGTATAAACTACAATTGCTCTAGAATACTGTACATCAAAACATGGTAAAATATTTCTGTACACTGAATCAAAAGAATGCAGTAAGGAATCTAAATTAACTGTGCAATTTTAAAAAAATCACCAGCAATGATTATTTTTACAATTGTATCAGCCATATCTGTATCAGAATCAATTAAATCAATTATTTCTGTTAGAGGGGCTACATCTGCTGAATCATCTGACATTTCAAAATCTGCTGCTGCTGCTGCTACTACTGCAGGAGGAGGAACTGGAGCTTCTTCATAGAAAATCTCCCCTGGTTGCGTTCAGTGGGTCCTGAAGCCAATCCTCTAGAAGAAGGAACAGAAGAGAGAGCAACAATTCTAGAAGAGAGAGATGATGGAAACAGAGAGAGGTGCAATAGCATTTTCTCAAGAGTTGCTCAAGAGTTTTTCTTCTTTATCAAATCAAATAAAATCTGTCTCCAGTTTACTGATTTCTTCTCTACCAGAGCACTCATCACCAAAAACTGGTGCCTGGTGATATAGTCATGGGCTGTATGCTTGCCCAACAAAATCTTGCCAACTATATCTGCCAAAAACTTATATTGAACCGATAAGTTCTTTTTCAGAAGCTTATTTGAGTTTCCTTCAGAGTGACCCATTATACTCAGCATATTCTCTTATTCAGCATTATCTAATTCAATATCATCTTCTCCAGTAGCCAAATCAAAAATTTCAGTTAAAACTACAGGAGTTAGAGTGACCTAGTTGCCTCCAATGGTGCCAATCATTGTATCTACTTCTGGAGATGTTGAAGTGAAAACCCATTCTCTGATTTCATTTCCTGGTATCTTGATCCTTGTTGCCATGAACTTCTTCAGATGCTGGTCTTAACACAGCTTGAGAATATCTATGAAGATTTTATCAGTGTGGGAGAAGGAGTCAAAATCAATGTCAAAGCCAGTGTCGAACTTCATGCTTGAGAGAGAGAGAGAGCGCCGAAATCGCCATAGGTTTTCCTACAAAAGCAAAAGAGAGAGCAAGAGCAAGAGAACAGAAATCGCGGGATAGAGCATGACGAAAACCTAGTTATAAGGTATTCAGAATATGAAGCGTCGGGCTTTGTCCTGCGAAAAAAATAAACAATCTCGTTCTTAGGACGACGTAAAAATTCCATCAAGAAATAATATCGTCGATCTCAGGCAGAAGAGGGGAAAATTTTTCATCGTTCACAGGTTGACAAAAATTTTTCTGAAGCAAAATCGTCGATCTCCGCTGGACGAAATCTATTTCACTAAGAAGTGTTCGCTGATCTTCGTTCGACGAACTCTTCACAAAGAGTTCACAGATCGTCGATCTCCGTTCGACGAATTGTGCCAAATCGTTGACTATAGACAAAAATTAAGTTGAATCTGCCCCATTTATCATACCTAGTCGATTTAAGAAGAACAGATGTTTCTTCTCATCCAATGCTTGGTGAAGATATCTACTCTTTGTAAATCAGTAAAGATAAAGACAAGATTAATTTTCTTTTTTATCTACACAATCTCTAATGAAATGATGTCTAATTTCTATGATGTACTAGATTTTGTGCAATAGATATTGCACTGGTACTATCACAAAATATAGTTGAATTATTTAAGTTGATACTATAATCCAGTAATTGATTTTGTATCCACAAAATAATATGAACAGCAGCTGCCTGCAGCTATGTATTCAGCTTCAGCAGTTAATGTGAACACAGAGGTTTGCTTCTTACAAAACCAGGACACAAGCCTATCACCAAGAAACTGGCAAGTTCTTGATGTGCACTTCCTGTCCACTCTACATCCAGCATAGTCAGCATCAGAAAATCCAGTTAAATCAAATTCTAACTCTGATGGATATAGGAGTCCTAGATTTGGACAATCTTTTATATATCACAAAATCTATTTTAATAAAATATAGTGAGATTCTTTAGGGTTCACTTGGAACCTAACACAAATACATGTGACAGACATTATGTCAGGCCTACTTGTAGTGAGATATAATATAGACCCAACAATAGCCCTATAAGTTTTCTGATCAACAAGCTTGCCATGTTCATCAGAATCAATCACAGCATTAGCAGCCATAGGTGTTTTCATTGCTGAGGCATCACACATCCCAAACCTTTTAATAAGCTCATTTGCATACTTGGATTGGGATATGAAGATACCATCAGGAGATTGCTTCACTTGGAGACCAAGGAAGTATGAAAGTTCACCCATTTTACTCATCTCAAACTTTGAATGCATTAGATCAGAAAATCTTTTGCATAGTTTGGGATCAGTAGAGATAAAAAAAATATCATATAGATATATTTGTACTAACAAAATTTTATTTTTATGATGCATAATAAAAAGAATCCTATCTACTATGCCCGTAGAAAACTTATGCACTAAAAGAAAGCTAGCTAAGGTCTCATACCAGGCTCTTGGAGCTTGCTTTACACCATAGAGAGCTTTATGCAATCTAAAGACATAAGAAGGATGAGTTGGAGAGATAAAACCTGGTGGTTGCTCCACATATACTTCTTCTTTTATATCTCCATTTAAGAAAACACTCTTTACATCCAGCTGGTAGACTTTGAATCTTTTATAGGTTGTAAAGGCTAAGAAAATCCTTATAGCCTCAAGCCTTGCCACTGGAGCAAAGGTCTGATTATAGTCTATTCCTTCCTCCTGTGAATAACCTTGAGCTACTAGCCTTGCTTTGTTCCTTATAATAGTTCCTTCAGCATCCAGTTTGTTTCTGAAGACCCATTTGGTTCCAATGACTGGATAGTCTTTGGGTCTAGGAATCAAATCCCAACTTCTGCATCTCTCAAACTAATTGAGCTCCTCTTGCATTGCAATGATCCAGTGGGGATCTTGCTCTGCATCTTTGATGGAGTGGAGCTCAAGTTGAGAAATGAAACAAGCATGCATTACATCATTATTGAGTTGATGTCTTGTTTACACACCAACTAAAATGTCTCCAATCACATAAGATATAGGGTGATCTCTAAGTGTGACAAGATCAGGGAGAGGAGTTGTTTGAGCAACAGCTTGTGGAATTAATTCCTCTTGTGGAATTATATTAGCTGTTGGAGGAAGTTCAGCCACTTCTAAACTTTCTTCTTCACTTTCTTCTTCAACTTGTGGAGAAGGATGTGATGGAACCTCTTGGGTGAGGTTTAGATCATCCAATCTCTCACACAAGTGAGGTACATAAGAAACTTTCCTGAAGGTGACTGCTTGTAACACCTCCATCCGTTGCATGACATATAATAGAAGGTCCAACCGGGGCCCCACACCATATGCCACAAATAGGCGGCGAAGTTACGGGTTAATATTAGAGTTGCGCATCCTAACTCAGAGCATTCTAGCGGAAGCTTTTAAGTTGTTTGAACTCAACTCATCTGAATGTCCACAATATATAAACCAGTATTTATATATAACATCACGAAGGAATGTATCCAAATACACAACAAGTCTGCCTTATGGCCTTACAGTTAAGCTTTATATATATGACTTCCATACATTGGTACTCAGGCCGACCGCACATGAAAAATACTATAATACGAACTTCTTTGGCCTTCGATGGCCAGCATAGCAGCAGCAGCAGAAACAAAAACAAGGGCTTTAGCCCATATTTTTCGCTCGGCTCTCCTGCACCTGCACGGGACAATCCACCGCAATGATGGCAAACAAGGCAATGGTCAGCATTCAACTGACCAATTTATAACGACCCTATCCCTTACCCGGGGAAGTGACATTCCTTCCCTGCAGGCATAGCATTTCATAAGCAGATATATCACACAATGTGCACTCACGCATAATCAATATATCACAAACGTCGCCTACATGCTCGACGCTCCGTGCACTAGGGCATATTCTTGGTGTACCAAAAATACTAGTGTCCCACCGCCATTCAAGGCCCGAAGCCTAATGACAAACTTGAGCATTTCACTCTACGGCCCTCAGCCGGAGACTTTAGTATTATTGTAATGACCCGGGATTTGGCCCGTAGCTCCCCATAACATCGCTATCTGATGGCACGCAGGCCTAAGACTCTCATTATGTGTTTTCTGCTGAATGCCAATAGCCCAGGCACTCATGGAGGACAACCGTAATGCGGGTACAGTTCAGCCCTTGCACATTGCTCAAATCGTTAGTTCAATGACTAGACTAACGCGGGTCAGCATCCCCTTATCCGTTCGACACAAAGACTTTTCAAGAGCTCATAAAGCTCAGAAATAGCCACACTGTACCCGAAGGACTGGCTTCACAATCACAGGTTAGCTAGGAGCCATCACCAACGACACTCACTCTCGACCGGTGTTAGCGATAGAACTCACTTTCCATCCCTAGCCCTAACCTTATCTGGATAAACCATCCAGCAATCCCTGCAGCCATCTACAGTACCAGAAACACTGGTCTTTCAAGTATATAGCACAAGCACTTTGCGGGTATTTTCCCGGACTTTCACTCCAGTACTTCCTGCTACTATCCTTCACAGGCGCAACCCACCGACTCCACAAACATACACATTTATATGCGGAGTCTTCTCTGGTGTGTAAAGAAAAACATCACCAATCCAGACCAACCTGTCCATATGAGCTTCACATAGTATGTCTATTCCGTACTACACATTTTCAGATCTACATGCAATACATCTTGGGGATATCCAGAATCAACCCAAGGGGAATCCCTCAATCATCCAACTTTTGGTGTTGGAAACCCATGCATATGCCAAATTAAGGACTTCACATGTCCAAGGAAGAAAGATCGTTACCCTTGACGTTCGCTTTGGAGCCATGGAAAACTAGCTGGATGAAAAGCACCGCAACGGCCTTGCCTCCACAAATCTGGACTTGACACGCGATTCGGGGCTTTGAAGCTCCACCGGTAGCCGGATTCCTCCTCCTTCTCCCTTGATATCCCCACTCCCAACCACTTTAGAAAGAGAGAGAAAAGCCTTTGCTAATGAGAGAAGAGACTTTGCAAAGAAACCAACTTAACCAGACTAGGACACAGTAGTGTGACACGCCCGTGTCACAGGCCGTATGCTAGACACAGCTTCGGACACGCCCGTGTCCAGCCCGTGTTCATCAGTCCTCACATAACTGTCCAAGCACAGAGAAGGACACGACCCTTGACACTCCCATGTCACAGGCTGTGTACCCTACTCGAGGATCGTCGAGTGCATTTCGTCGAGCTCACTCGAAAGATTGTCGAGGGCATAGCAGAACACAACACTGAACACGCCCGTATCACATGCCGTATACCCCACTCAAGGATCGTCGACTGTATTTCGTCGTGCTCACTTGAGACCACCCTACCAGCACTCGAGTGCAGGACACGACCATGGACACGCCAGTGTCCCTGGCCGTCTTGCCTCACATAGAGTAGGATACGGCTTTGGGACACGCCCGTGTCCCAGACTGTGTTACCCACTCTACTCAGCCCAGTCATCCTTGAGATTTGGGGCGCTACTATCATCCCCTCCTTATAAGAAATTTCGTCCCAAAATTTGCATACAGTACTCAGGAAACATTTCAACAAAATGTGTTACAACATTTTCTATACAACACAAACTGTTATACACGTTTAAACAAATAATTCGGGAAACTCAGCACGCATGGTCTGCTCCCGCTCCTATGTTAGCTCCTCACAGCCGTAGTTGTCCCATCAGACCTTAACCATCCCGATTGTCTTGTTCCGCAACTGCTTATCGTCCTTATCCTCGATCCGAATGGGCCTAACCTTCATCGTTAGCCCAAATTAGATCGGTACACGATCATTTGCAATCACTTGAGCTGGATCTTTTACGGCTTTTTGAAGTACTGAGATGTGGAACACATCATGCAATCCACTCAATTCATCCGACAGAGCTAGCCGATAAGCAACTTCACCAACTCTTTCCACCACTTCAAATGGACCAAGATATCGCGAACTTAACTTTTTCAAGCGCCGAATCCTGGACACGCCTTTGAAGGGTTTTATTTTCAAATATACCTAAATGCCAATCGTAAACTCAACATTTCGGTGCTTGGCATTGTAATATTTGGCTTATCGATATTGGGCTATCAGTAGTATCTCCCGAATAGAGCTTATTGTCGAAGTAGCATTTTTGAATTCCTTACGCTTATATAGTTTCGATTCGCCTGCTTCCGCCCAAGCTAATGGTGTACAGTATTTTTGACCATACAAAGCCTCAAACGATGCCATACTTATGCTCGTTTGGTAGCTATTAGTGTATGCAAACTCTACCATATAGAGATGATCTTCCCACCTCTTACCAAAGTCCAAGGATCAAATTCAGAGCATATCCTCCATCATTCTGTTGGTCCTCTCGGTCTGGCCATCAGTTTGGGGATGAAAGGCCGTACTGAACGTTAACTTTATTCCCAACAATTGATGGATTAGCCTTCAATCATTTGATGTGAATCACCCATCACGATCACTTACGATGCTACGGGGAATACCGTGCAATCATACGATCTGCTCAACATAGAGTTTCGCCAAGACTTCTACCAAATCATCCCTCTTGTTCGGAAGAAAGTGAGCTACTTTAGTCAACCGGTCTACGATTACCCAAATTGAATCATTACCGCATTGATACTTCGACAAACCAAGCACGAAATCCATTGAAATATCATCAAACTTCCACTCCGGAACAAGTAGCGAGTTCAAGAAACCTCCAGGCTTATGGCATTCAGCCTTTACTAAGACACAGGTCTGGCATTTAGCCACATAATGTGCTACGTCTTTCTTTAGCCCTGCCCACCAGAATAACTTTTTCATGTCTTTGTATATCTTCGTGCTTCCTGGGTGAATTGATTATTTCGTAAAATGAGCCTCATACATCAATTCTTCTCTTAGCTTCCCCATACTTGGAACGCACAAACGACCCTCTTTCCACAAAAGGTCGTCATCCCACGAGAATTGGTCCTTCGACCCATCCACTACATAGCGTTGCAAACTTTCGTCAAGCTCTGTTGCTCCCCGAATTCTATCCACAAGATCATACTGTAACTCTGTCCAGTTCAAGCATGCATTTGTTGTGGAATTTTGTCAACACAAGAAATTTATAACACTTCCAACTCCTGGATCAGACCATCATCATGCATCTGCAACCAATTTGCCTTGAACGTAGTCCTACGACTCAAGGCATCCGCAATCACGTTTCCCTTCCCGGGAGTGTAGTGAATCTCAAAGGTGTAGTCCCCGAGGAACTCCATCCACCTTCGTTGTCGCATATTGAGATCCTTCTGATCCAATAAGTACTTAAGGCTCTTATGGTCCGTGAATATATCCACATTCACGCGATATAGATAGTGATGCCACAATTTCTGTGCAAAAATCACCGCCGCCAACTCCAAATCATGGACGGGATAGTTTCACTCATGCAATTTCAACTGGCGTGAGCCATAAGCGATCACCTTTCCAAATTGAAGAAGAACGCAGCCTAAGCCACTCCCTGAAGCATCACTATAAATCTCATAGCCGTCTGTACCACATGGCGATGTCAAAACGGGCGCTGTGGTCAAACATCTCTTTAGCTCTTCAAAAGCTCGCGCGCACTCCGACGTCCAAACGAACTTCTGATCCTTTCTCATCAACGTGGTCCGAGGTAAAGCGATCCGTGAGAAAGTTTCTTCAAAACGTCTTTAGTAGCCTGCCAGTCCAAGGAAACTCCTGACTTCAGCCACCAAAGACAACACTGGCCACTCCTGGATGGCTCTTATCTTTGACGGATCCATCACAATGCCCTCTCCACTCACCACATGGCCAAGAAAAGCCACTGACGATAGCCAAAACTCACACTTTGAGAACTTGTCATAGAGCTAGTTTCTCCGCAGGGTATGCAACACCAACCGTAAATAGTTCGCATGATCTTCTTCAGATTGAGAGTACACCAAGATATCATCAATGAAAACAATCACATACAGATCCAAGTACTCTCAAAACGTTCGGTGCATTAGATACATAAACACCGATGGCGCATTACACAGTCCAAATGGCATTACAGTGAACTCGTAATGACCGTAGCGTGTTCCAAACACTGTCTTGGGAATGTCACATTCCCTAATTAGCAACTGGTAGTAGCTCGATTTCAAATCCAGCTTTGAGTATACTGTCGATCCCACCAATTGATCAAACAAGTCATCTATCCGTGGAATTGGATATTTTTTTTCTCCATCAACTTGTTCAATTCACGATAATCAATACACAATCATAGGTTACCGTCCTTCTTTTTCACAAAGAGAACAGGTGCGCTCCAAGGTAACATACTTGGGCATATATAACCATGTTCTAACAACTCTTACATTAGAACTTTTAGTTTAGCCATTTCCTTTGACACTACTCGATATGGCGAGCGGGCCACAGGTTTTGCACCTGACACCAGCTCAATCGAGAAATCAATCTACCGCTATGGTGGTAATCCCGGAAGCTCCTTCGGAAACACATCAACAAACTCCGAAAAAATCAGAACATCACTCACACTGGCCTTTGGTTCAACAGCCTCAACAAGCGTAAATAATAACTCCGCGCCTTTCCGAACTGCCTTAACCACTTGAAGAGCAGACACCAATGTCATGCTCGACACTCGCATACCAGCGAACTTCATTTCTCATTCGGTATTCTACCCCAGTGTGACTTCCTTTGATGTGCAATCTATATAGGCACGCTGCTCTGAGAGCCAGTCCATACCAAAGATCACATCAAACTATGATATCGACAGCACCCATGCTTCCAATCCGAAATCCCGACTTCATATTCGTACCTCCACAAAACAAGACCTATCTGCATGCATTACACATCCATTTGGTAATAACACCTTCACACTATCTGCCACCATACGAATTGGCACACCGATCCGTGATATGAAGTGCACAGATAGAAATGAATGAGAAGCACCAGTATCAAACAGCGCTCTCGCCGGACAGTCTCGAATCAGGACAAAGACTAATACAAACACATCATACACAAGCTACAAACAAGGTATGAAATAACAAAAACAACAATCAAATATGTTACCGCATACTGTGACAACATCACTTTGCTTTATGGCCTCATGTTGGCCAAGATTATACACTCGGGGTTGCGCTTGGGATGCGGTGGACTCCACCACTGCCTTTCCCTTTTCAGCATATGACGCTCCTGTCTTCTTCTCAACCTTTGATGGACCACTCCGACAGTGACGGGCTAGATGCCCCACTTTACCACATGTATAGCTGGTCCGAGACTCCTGCCTCGAAGTTGCTTCTGATGCAACACTCGAGGGAGCCTGTGAAGAAGACTTGAATCTCTTACCCCATTTCCTTCGGTACTTTGATTTCCCAGGGTGCGACATTTTGAACTCGGACTTTGTCGCCGCTAAGTCCCTTTTTCCTTGCACCCACTTCATATCCTTCTCCAATGCACACACCGTATCCACCAACGCCTGAAACCCTTGGTTCACCGAACTTGATAACAGGAATCTCAACTCATCCCGCAATCATTCGTAGAACCGATTGGTTTTTCGTTGTTCATCAGCGAAGATAGACCCCGCATAGCGTCCCAATCATGTAAAATCATGCAAGTAGGTATCGACACTACTCTCTCCTTGAGTTAGATGCTGGAACTTATTTTCCATAGCGATGCGTTGAGCCGCTGGCAAGTATTTTGCCAAGAGCAGTCGCGAAAACTCCTCAATCAAGTCTTCTATTAGTTGCCTGCCCGCTAAGTGGTGTAACTCTATCTGGTCCCACCATAACCGAGCCTCTCCTTCGAACAAGAAGGTGGCCAAGGTGACCTTCTAATTTTCCTCCGTCCTTATCGCCGTCAATATTCGCTTGACGCGCGACAACCAATCTTCCGCTGCGTTGGGGATCCTACACCCGTAAATGTAGGAGGATTGAAGCTCATAAACTGCTTCAACTGCCTTTCAGCTGCCTGAGGATCAACAACCTCAACAGGTTCTGGCCTTACCCCAACCCGTTCTGGCACCAATGCTGGCTGCGCCTACCCAGTAGGCTGTGCATGAATCATTGAAAACAGTGCCTCAACAACTAAGCGTACTGTTTCCACAGAAGGAGGTGTAGGCACCTTAGCTGGTGCCGTACTCTCATCAGAATGCTAGGGCTCAAACTTCCCAGCACTACTACGAGTCACCTATAGGTGGACAAGACACACATTAGCAACCTTGCACAGGTAATAAAAACAAAATAGGAACGCGCAGGTTCCTCAAACAGGTGTATTTACATTCCTTAGTGGACATTTTTGAGTTCATTCATGTTATAGTGGGTCGCACTTACACGTGCTCGCCACCCCACAAAAGAATTCGACCACGAATTTGAAAGGGAAAGACCGAGACCAGTTGATACCAAAATGTAACACCTCCATCCGTTGCATGACATATAATAGAAGGTCCGACCGAGGCCCCACACCATATGCCACAAACAGGCGGTGAAGTTACGTGTTAATATTAGAGTTGCGCATCCTAACTCAGAGCATTCTAGCGGAAGCTTTTAAGTTGTTTGAACTCAACTCATCTAAATTTCCACAATATATAAACCAACATTTATATATAACATCACGAAGAAATGTCTCCAAATACACAACAAGTCTGGCTTTATGGCCTTACATTTAGGCTTTATATATATGACTTCCATACATCGGCACGCAGGACAACCACATATGAAAATACTATCATACAAACTTCTTTGGCCTTCGAGGGCTAGCATAGCAGCATCAACAATAATAACAAGGGCTTCAGCCGCCTATTTTCTGCTCGGCTCTCCTGCACGGGACAATCAACTGTAATGGTGGCAAACAAGGCAACGGTCAGCATTCAGCTGACCAATTTATAATGACCCTACCTCTTACCCGGGGCATTGGCATTCCTTCCCTGCAGGCATAGCATTTCACAAGCAGATATATCACATAATGTGCACTCACGTACAATCAAAATATCACAAACATCGCCTATATGGCCCGATGCTCCGTGCACTCAGGGCACATTCTTGGTGTACCGGAAATACCAGGGTCCCACCGCCATTCAAGGCTCAAAGCCCAACGAAAAACTTGAGCATTTCACTCAACGACACTCAGCCGGAGACTTTAGTCTTATTGTAACGACCCGGGATTTGGCCCGTATCCCCCCATAGCATAGCTACCTGATGGCGTGCATGCCTAAGACTCTCATTATGTGTTTCTGCCGAAGGCCAATAGCCCAGGCACTCATGGCGGACAACCATAATGCGGATACAGTTCAGCCCTTGCCCGTTGCTCAAATCGTTAGTTCAATGACTAGACTAACGCGGGTCAGAATCCCCTTGTTCATTCGGCACGAGGCCTTTTCAAGAGCTCACAAAGCTCACAAATAGCCACACTGTCCCCGAAGGACTGGCTTCACAATCACAGGTTAGCTAGGAGCCATCGCCAGCGACATGTAACATTAACGCTGGTGCACTAAGTGGAGCTCTTGCGTACTCTTGCCGGCTGGCGCACCAGACTTTATTTGGCAAGTGCTAAACCACACTTGCCGAGTCAAGGTATTGGTGTCGGTGCGACATCTCTCCAATACCGAAGACCCACAACCTTATATTTTATGCACATGTAACATTAATGTATTTCCCCCTGAGACAAAGCTCCCCGGACTATACCGTCGGTCACAAAACATCCAAGCCATCGTCTCGCTAGGCTAACCTGCCCATCACCAAAACCACCTAGCCTACTGTTTGTGAGAGCCAACCTAACTCCCACAACATCGGGGAGTGTGAGTGTAAGTGTAATCCTAGAGTATTTCTAATTACTCTTGTAATCCAATTAGTCTTACGGCTTACATTAAACTTGGACTGCCCATGACATTCCCTATGAAGGTTTCTCGAGGGCACTAAGAGCTACAATGGGCTGAAGCCCAAAGATCCCTTTCACAAGGTACTTGTTACTATTGGTATCTACCCATAGATAAATCCATTTAAAGTTATACTTAATCAAACCCTAATGTATTTTGACTCTCTTTCCCTCTACAGGAAGGACGATGTTTCATCGATCCCGGGAACCATTTAACACTAGTCAACCTGATACTTCCACATCATGACTCCTAATGATGAACTCATTTTCACTTCACCAAAATCAGTAAACTATTAACCCCATCTCCCTATGTCCATTCCACATGCTATCACAATTTCCGCAGTTTTACTATATGGAGACCAATCTAAGCTATATGATGTACATGACAGGAGGTACTCCAAATTTTCATCCAAAATCCCTAGGATAATTATTGGGAGTCTATAATAATACATTTAGCCTAAATCCAAAAACTTGTAATTTTCATAATTAATTTGGCATTTATTAAATTTTTCCAAAAGTTAGGTCATGGGTAATTTTGAACATGAAGTACTAGATTTACTTAATTTATGGCCACCACAAAATTACGAACACTATATGATTGCAAAATATCAGTGAATACCAAATTTCACAGATTTTCATAAATATATTAACCTTTAAATAATTAATTCAAGGAAATTCAAATAATTAGAGGTAATGAAGGGAGTACCATAATTCATAGTCCAAAAATTATACAAAAATTACCAGAACTTTAATATGATCATAAAATATTACTGACTAAGTTTCATGTAATTCCAAGGTAAATGAGATATATAGAAAAAAACCTCAAATAAATCCCTGATAGTTCACTTTATGAAAAAACATTCTTGTAAACTCATTCAAATAATATGTAATAATTTTCTAAGATTTATTATGCCCTAAAAGGTTCTCTGGCCAGGTAACACAATTTTCTAGCAAGATATAGTATTTATTATCTATTCATCAAAATAAGGTGCACTGGTTCACTTTACACATGAAGTACTAAGAGGAAATGCCCAATTATTCCAAATAATTTATCAGTGCATAAAAATGGTTTTTGATTAACTTTGCCAGAGTTTCATATCATTCTAAGACAATTAAACCACAGTTACTTCAATATCATCAAAAAGGACAAGGTGAAGGTTATATCTACAAGTCTGAGCTACTGTTATCTAAACATCCTATAATAAATTTCAGAGGTTAACATTACTATAAAATTACCCCTATCAAAATCTCATGAAGATTCAAAGTCATAGGATCCCATAATTATTCCATAAAGTGTATAGACCTAAATAATTTCCAAGTGATTAAAGTGGAGTGCATGTGTCCAAATACCAGCAAATTCCTTCCTAGGGCATTTCACCACCCTAAGATCACATGGACCAAACACCAAGTCCATACAAGGGCATATCTATAAGACCCCATTTTTTCTTTTAAACTAACAGGGTTTTATGCCCAGAACCACCGCTTTGCGGTGACACCCACACACCCGGGAAGGTTGTCACTACAAAATGCCGATCCTGCCGTACATATCAATCGCAGAAGAGAAGAGTAAGTACATGAGTAAATTAAAACTCAAATGCTGGTAAACCAGAAATCACATGAATATAAAATTAATCTCCGCGAAGGGAGAGTCCACAGTAATGATAAATCAAAGTATTAATAAAAAAGGCTCCTGCCCGATACATCATGATCCTAACTACAAGTCACTCAACGCGGAAGAAAATCTATAGTATTACTAATGATCGGGACCCACTATCCCTGCTGCCCGAACTCCCGTGCTAGACTGTCCCGTCTCCAAGTGTACCGACCTCTGGGGCTGCATCTCTAGGTTTGGCTCCACGATCCCCTAAAATGTTTTGGTCAACGACCATTAGTCAAAATACTAAGTCATATCATCCCCCACCTCTCCCCCAATGGATCCTAGGCACCGAGCGGGGAGAAGGAAAGGGAAGGTAATGAAGGTGGGGAGTACAAAGAAAGCAGGTGACATCGGAACTAGTCTATCATGAGTATAAAGCCACAACAAGTGTAAGTAAGCAATTAGTAGGTAAGCAATATGAGTATACACATGAATAAGGTGAGCAAGTAAAGTACAAGAAGGTAAACTAAGTAAGTAACCATGACCTATAGGAATGCCCATACAAACCTATAGACCAAGGGTCGTTTTGTAAGGCCTATTATATAAACTGTCCCATACCAATTTATACAATAAGCAGTGGGTTAGGCCTCACCCACCTCTAAACTGGTATCAACACTACCAGTCAGACCTATCGTACGCCTCAATGCTGGTGCACTAAGCAGAGCTCCTATGTACTCTTGCCGGCTGCGCAACAACTTTATTTAGCTAAGTGCTAAACCACACTTGGTGAGTCAACGTATTGGTGTCGGTGCGACGACCCTCCAATAACGATGACCCACCATCTTATATTTTTATGCACATGCAACATTAATATATTTTCCCCCAAGCTAAAGCTCCCCGGAATAACCAGTCCATAATAAATATCTACCAAGCCATCGGCTCGGCGGGCTAACCTGCCCATCACAAATATCTACCGAGTCATCGGCTCGCCGGGCTAACCTGCCCATCACCAAAACAACCGAGCCCACCGTTCGTGAGACCAAACCTAACTCCCACAACACCGGGGAGTGTGAGTGTAAGTGTAATCCTAGAGTACTTCTAATTACTCTTGTAATCCATTTAGTTTTATGGCTTACGTTAACCTTGGACTACCCAAGACATTTCCTGTGAAGGGCTATCGAGGGCACTAGGAACTACGATGCGCTGAAACCCAAAGCTCTATTTAACAAGGTACTTAATATTATTGGTATCTACCTATAACAAACCTCATTTAAGGTTATACTTAATCTAACCCTAGCATATTTTGACTCTCTTTCCCTCCAAAGGAAAGACGATGTTTTGTCGATCCCGAGCACCATTTAACACTAGTCAACCTGATACTTCCACATCATGACTCCTAATGATGAACTCATTTTCACTTCACCAAAATCAGTAAACTATTAACCCCATCTCTCTATGTCCATTCCACATGTTATCATAATTTCCATAGTTTTACTTTATGTAGACCAATCTAAGCTATATGATGAACATGACAGGAGGTACTCCAAATTTTCATCCAAATGGCCTAAGATAATTATTAGGGGTCTACCATGACAAATTTAGCCTAAATCCATAAACTTGTAATATTCCTAATTAATTTGGCATTTATTAAATTTTCCCAAAAGTTAGGCCATGGGTAATTTTGAACATGAATTACTAGATTTCTTTAAGTTATGGTCACCCAAAAATTATGAACAATATAAAATTGCAAAATATCAGTGAATACCAAATTTTACATATTTTCATAAAGGTAATAACCTCTAAATAATTAATTCAAGGTAATTCAAATAATTAGAGGTAATGAAGGGAGTATCACAATTCATAGTCCAAAAATTATATAAAAATTGCCAGAGCTTTATTACGATTATAAAACATTGCTGAATAATTTTCATGAAATTCCAAGGTCAGTGAGCTATATAGAGAAATACTTCAAATAATTCCATGATGGTGCACTTTGTGAAGAAACATTCTTGTAAACTGATCCAAATAACATATAATAAGGTTTTAAGCTTTATTATGCCATAAAAGGTTCTCTGGTCAAGTAACATAATTTTCCAGTAAAATATATTATTCATTATCTATTTATCAAAATAAGGTGCACTAGATCACTTTACACATGAAGTAGCAAGAGGAATTGCTCAATTATTCCAAATAATTTATCAGTGCATCTAAATGATATTTAATCAGCATTGCCAAAGTTTCATAACATTCTAATTTAATTTAGCCATGGTTTCTTCAATATCATCACAAGGGGCAAGATGAAGGTTATAACTACAAGTATGAGCTACTCTTTTCTAAACATCATATAATAAATTTTAGAGGTCAATATCACTATAAAATTACTCCTACCAAAATCTCATGATGATCCAACATCATATGACCCTTCAATATTTCCATAAAAAAATATAGGCCTAATTAATCCCTAATTGGTTTAAGTTATGTGCCTAAGTCTAAATGTCACCAAATTCCTTCCTAGGGCTATTTAACATCCTAGGATTACATGGACTAAACCCCAAGTCCATACATGGACATATCACACCATGTCCTTCACCAACCCCCAAGGTTCAACCTTAGGGTTTGAACTAGGGTCCTAGGGCAAACCCACCCCAATCCATCTCCAACTCCATGAGGGGGTGTTTAAACCAACCTTGAGGCTCTGGCCAAGGTTCCAACCACTTTGGGTGAGAATTGGTCCCTCCATGCCCCAAGCTCACTCTTGCCCTAATTAACCCCCAAAGGGGCCACACTTTGGTCTCACCAAAACCTATTCAAATCAAAACCAATTGGGTTGAGATTTTTATCAGTCATAATTTGACCCTAAGAGATAGCCACCAAAAGTTTGGTGGGTTTAGTGGTCTTTAGACCCCTTAAATAATTCATATATAGATTACAAAAATTCTACAAAAACTTTAGGAAATTTTTTCCAAAAATTCCCATTTTTGGATATATTATAGGAATAGTTAGGAGTGGACCCCACAAAAAATTTCAGGTCATTTGTATGAATGGTTTGACGGGGGCACTAAATTTAATTTCTGCCTAGCCTTATGTATAGGTTGCACCATTTGGTGTGCTGTGGTCAGACCACTGACCCAAATTGGTTGAAACAAATTTTATAATAAACTAGACATCAAGGGATACAACTTTCATGTAGACCACTTTTACTGTAGGGGAACTTAAGTATTTTTAATAATTAATTTAACACAGCCCAATAACTATGATAAAAACTAAAATAAATGAATTAATATATAACCATTGGCACGAATCTTAAAGCATAAACCGACTGGATCAGCTCATCTTACTCCTTGAGCCGACGGTCCCGATTGTCCCCTCCTAGACCGGTTTGAGAGGTATTTTCCCGACCACCGGAGCATCTCCCCGCCTGACAAAGGCCACCACCACCTTCGTTGAGGTGGTAGCCAGCGATAGGCAGTGGTAGGCCGGTGGAGGTGGCCGGAACAGAGACTTATGGTTGGAATTCAAAAGTGTGAAAACCAATCTTTCGACCATGCAGATCTTGGACCAATAGGACTCAATCCCGGCAGCTGTCAGGAGTGGATCTATCCACTGAAGAAGGAGGTGAGGGAGGACCTTAGTGGAGGGCTGGAGTCGGGCCAATCGCCGTGCCACCAATGCCAGAATTTGAGATTTCGGGTGCTCTATAACTGCACTACAAGGTGGCTCGATTTCCTCAGGTAAGTGGTGGGAAAGACTCCTCACAGTCCACTGATGGTGTTTAAAGCCATAGTTGGGGAGGGTAAAGGCCAAGGCATCAATGGTCGTTAATGGCCATTGAAAGCTTATTTCGGCCATGTCAATTCACCTCCCCTAATCACTGCCATGGCCGGGAAAACCCTTGGCCTTCTACTAACTAACCAGGGGAGATGATTCCAGCAATAAGAGAGGGGCTCTTGGCCTTCCAAACCATGAATGACCTTCTCTCTAATTTTCTCTCTCCTCCATTAAAGAGAAAATGGAGCTTTTATCTCTCCTAGTCACCATGGCCGAAATTGGTGATTATTTCAGCCTAAAGACACCCCACTAACCCACATTATTCATGGAAATAAGGTTAGCCTAAGGGGGATTGGGCTTGAGCTTGAGTTAGCCCATTTGAGCTAGTTTGACTTAATACTAGGGTAGAGTTGACCTTGGTCAAATTGACCTTTTGGGTTGACACCAATGGGTTCTTGGTGATCTATTGGCCTCCCATAAGGTCTAGGAAGACTTGAGTAGGGTTGGTTGGGCACCTTGGAGGTCACTTGACCCTTAGTTAGAGCACTTTGACCACTTTAGGGCTAAGGTTGACTTGGGTCAATTTAATCCCTTTGGTTGACCCCAATGGGTCCTTGGTGATCCATTGGCCTCCCCTAGGGTTAGGTGTGCCTTGGTGGGGTCATGGGTTAATAGTGAAGCCCTATGGTCACCCCTAAGCTAGTAATTAGAATTCTATTATTTGCAGACCAAGGTGGTTCATACTCGAATTCCCAAGTTCACCCAAACCTTTTAGTACTTCCCAGGGTTTTTGTCATGACCCAGTCATGACAAACCATCCTAGGGGTCTAGAAGTCTGAGGGATGTTACAATATCACCCCATGTCCTTCACAAACCCCCAAAGTTCAACCTTAGGGTTTGAACTAGGGTCCTAGGGTAAATCCACCCTAATCCACGCCAAACTCCATGTGAAGGTGTTTATTGTCATAATAAATCAGTGGCCCAAGTTTCAAGCTCTATTGAGGTGATTTGGTCACTCAATACCCACAAGGAACACTTTGACCTAAATAACCCTTTTAGGCCTAGGATAGAGTTTACCAATTTCCAAACCAAATCATCTACAAATAGGATGAAATTTTTTACAGAGTCCTATATTGACCCCAAGGACCACTCACCAAAATTTGGGAGGATATGGAGGTCATTAGACCCTTTAATTAAACCTTACATAAAAAATAAAATGATTTCCAAAACTTTAGAATTTTTTTTCAAAAATTCTCATTTTTGGATATGCTATAGAACTAGATATGAGTGGCTCATGCTCGAAATTTCAAGTCATTTGGATGTCAGGATTGATGGGGATACACCAAACAATCTCTAATCAATCCTAAGTATAGACCTCACCAAAATAAGTGTTGTGGTCTGACCTGAACTCCAAATTGGTTCAAATAAATTTTAAAATAAACTAGACTCATAGGGCTACAAGTTTCATGTTGACATTTTTTCTGAAAAGGCAATTAAGTATTTTTAATTTAAATTCCAAGGCAGGTGAAATTATGTGACAGAAATATACATAAATCAAATTTAATATATTTAGATCTGCACGGATCTTAAAACAGGATCAGATGGCTTCTGGCTTTCTTCTTCCTCCAGCCAACGACCCAGATCCGCCTGACCTGGAGCCAACTCCATCCCCAATTCCCGGTCCTCTGGCTACCTCCTCGGCCAACCGCTCCTACCACCACCTCTGTTGAGGTGAGGGCTATCAGTTGGAGGTGGTTTGGCCGACGGAGATGACGGATTCAGGCGAACCCGACACCCTCATTTTCATGGAAAACCAGTGGAAAACATCCACCCGATCATGCTCAATTGAGCCTGATTCTTTGCTCTAACAATTCCTAAGATTTAACCCATGAAGAAGGAGTAGAGGAGGACCTAGTTTGTGGCTTGAATGTGTGTGCTTTGCCTCCTCACAATTTCCGGCCACCGAGCTTTGGCTCTTCTGCAACTTCTACACCAACCTCAATGGAATTAAGAAAGGATCGGGGGAAATGCTTGCCCTTGCTCTGGTGAAGGTCCTTAAAGAGGGAATTGGGGAGAGGAGGCTTATAACTCCTTAATTTTGAAAAACTCCATTAATGGCCATAATAGGGCTTTTTCGGTTTCAGCTAAATAGAGGGGGCTGGGCCACCCCAATGGCCGAACACCTCCTGAAAACTTATCCTCTCCCACAGAGGAGTAAAATCCTCATAAAAGTGGGGCGTTGTGGAGCCTCCATGGCAATGATGGCCATTAAGCTCTCATTTTCTCTCTCCTCCAAATTGGGAAAATTCCCATTCTCTCTCCTAGTCACCAATCTCTGAAATTGGCGGGCCCCAAAGGTGCCTCTCCACCTCCTAGACCAATGGGCCACACTAGTTTGGGCTCAGCCCACTTGGATTGGGCTAGGTTAGCCCAAATTGAGCTATGGGTTGAGTTTGTACAAATTAGCCACTTGGGTGACTTAGGCATGGGGATTTTGGGGCCATTGGGTCCCCCATGATGCCAAGAGACTAAGGGTGAGGTCATTTGAAACTTAGGTGGTCAATTGACCCAAATTGAGCTAAGTTGACTTTCTTAGGCTTAAGCTTGACCTTGGTCAACTTGGCCTCTTTTGTTGACTCCAATGAGTCTCTATGGCTCTAATGGACCCTCTAATGAGTTAGAAATGTTGTGGTGGGGGTCATGGAGTCATGGTGAAGCCATAGGATGAACCCTAAGCTAGTGTTTGAAGTTTTTCTATTTGCAGACCAAGGTGGTTCACACCCTAATTCCCATGTTCACCCAAACCCTTTTATGCATCCCAGGGTTTTGTCATGACCCGGTCGTGACAAAACCATCATAGGGGTCCAAAAGTCTGAGGTATGTTACAAATTCTAATACATAAAAAAAAATTTTGTCCTCAAAATTTAGGTTAGGCCTACGGGGTTTCAAGTATGAGAAATAAAATGTAACATCCCGAGAGGTTAAAGGGGATACCTGACGTGAAACGTTCCGGGTACCTTTGCTGTATCAGGTCCTGGGCTCCCACGTGTGCTCCTCTTGTCCATGATTCCTCCACAAGACCTTGACCAGCGGAACCTTCTTGCGCTGCAAGACCTGTATACCAGTATCGTCTATCCGGATCGGCTCCAGGTGCACCGATCGATTAGAATCTATAGGCCCATCTGTAGTCGTAATCTGCTGCTCTGGCCGAAGTAGAGCTCTCCTGAGGGAGTTGACGTGGAAGACAATGTGCAAACCCGCTAGCTCTAGCGGCAGCTCCAGTCTGTACGCCAAGGGACCGATCCGCTCCATGATCCTGTAAGGCCCCATGTATCTCGAACTGAGCTTCTTCCGACCACACACCCGCGAGATTTCATGCTTCAGACGTATGTTCAGAAACACCCAGTCTCCTACCTAAAACTCTACCTGATGATGTCGAGCGTCGTAATACTTAGCCTGTTTGCTCTGGGCCTCCAACATCCAGTCTCGAATCAACCGCACCTGAGTGTCCATATCTTCGACGAACTCCGAGCCAAGTGCCTTCGGATCCTCATCTTGGATCCAAGACAAAGGAGTCCCTCATCTCCACCCGTATAAAGCCTCATAAGGGGCCATGTTGATGTTGGACTAGTTGTTGTTGTTGTATGAGAATTCGATCAACAATAGCTGCCTATCCCATGGCTCTCTGCGGTCTAGTATGCATAGACACAACAAATCCTCCAGTGTCCAATTGGTGCGACCTGTATGGCCATCTGTCTAAGGATGGAAGGCGGTACTATATGTTAACAGGGTCACCAAATAATCCTGGACCGACCTCTACTCCTTAGACATAAATCATCCATCACAATCAGACACTAGCATCCTCGACACTCCATAGTATCGGACGAACTGCTCCACAAACCTCCGCACCAAGTCACTCACTGGAGCATCGTTCCGGATCAGTAGAAATATGGCCACCTTCTTCAATCGATCGACGATCACCCATATCAAGTCGTTCCCCGCATGTGACCGAGGAAGACCATGTATGAAATCCATGACGATATCGTCGAACTTCCACTCCGGCACCGAAAGTGGCTGCAACAATCCGGCCGAACTCTTACACTCTTCCTTCACCAACTGACAAGCCTCACAATGGGTCACGAAGTATGTGATATCCCTCTTCATGCCCGGCCAGTACATCAACCTCTTCAGGTCGGCCGTCATCTTGGTGATGTATGGGTGCACCGAGTACCTGCTGCATTGAGCCTCGGTCATAATGTCCTCTAGAATCCTGCCCCCAGCCGGTATGTACACTCATCCTCTAAAGCATAACAACCCATCCTTCTCTGAATACTCCCCGACCGTGCCTGCCTTCAAGGTCCCGAATACTGGCTCTAGCTTGTCATACATTCTCTGCTCAGCCCTGATGTGATCTCAAATATCATCGGTAGTGCTCATCACAGCCAGATACTCCTTATAAAGCTTTGAGTCTTCCGAGGATAGCAAAGTAATCTGCATATCCTCCATCATCCGTACCAGCTCCATAACCATCAACTGGGGCTCTGCTACTGAAGTAGTAGTGTTCCGGCTCAGTGCGTCTGCCACCACATTCGCCTTTCCCGGGTGATAGTGTATCATGTACTCATAATCAGACAGAAACTCCACCCATTGTCTCTGAAGGATGTTCAACTCCTTATGCGTATCAATATATTTCAGATTCTTATGATCCGAAAATATTTTGTAGTACACATCATAAAGATAATGCCGCCAAATTTTCAGAGTGAACACCACTGCTCCCATCTCCAAGTCATGCATAAGGTAGTTCTGCTCGTGCTTCTTCAGCTGGTGGGAGGCGTATGCTATCACATGCCCATGCTGCATCAGTACAACACCCATCGCCTGAAACGACGCATCAGTGTACACCTAGAAGCCCTCCTTCCCAAACGGAAGAGCGAGGATAGGGGCCGCCGTAAGCCGACCCTTCAACTCCTGGAAGGCCGCCTCACATTGGGGCGTCTAAATGAACGGAATGTCCTTCTTCGTCAAAGAAGTGAGTGGAAGGGCTATTTGAGAGAATCCTTGCACAAACTTCTGGTAATACCCAACCAATCCCAGAAAACTTCGGACATCCGTGGCCGTCTTCAACTGAGGCTAGTTTTGTACTGCCTGAATCTTCACGGGATCCACTGCCAGTCCTACTCCCCTGACAATATGGCCTAAAAAGGATACCTCTGTCAGCCAAAACTGGCACTTGTTGAACTTGGCATACAACAAATGCTCCCTGAGCTTCTCCAGAGTCAAGGCTAGATGTTGTGCATGCTCTTGCTTCATTCTCGAATAAATGAGGATTTCATCTATGGATACAATGACAAAACTGTCAAGGTATGGCTCGAACACCCGGTTCATCAAGCTCATGAAAGCTGATGGCATATTTGTGAGCCCAAAGGGCATCTCGATAAACTCATACAAGCCATATATGCTGCTAAACGCTATCTTCGGGATGTCTTCTTCCTGAATCCGTAACTGATAGTATCCCGAACTCAGATCAAGCTTCGAGAACCAATGTGCTCCCTCTAGCTGATCAAATAACTCATCGATCCTTGGCAGTGGATATGTGTTCCGGACTGTAAACCGGTTTAGTGCACGATAGTTGATGTACATCCTGAGGGTCCCATCCTTCTTCTTCAGAAACAAAATCGGAGCTCCCCAAGGCGAGGAACTTGGCCTAACGAATACAGCATCCACCAGCTCCTACAGCTGGCTCCTGAACTCCACCAGCTCCTTCGGAGCCATCCGATAGGGAGCCATAGACACTAGCTTAGCTCACGACACCAACTGGATCTGAAAATACTTCTCACGATACGGCGGCAATCTTAGTAGCTTCTTTGGATACACATCCGTAAAGTCCCGCACCATCGATATATCGGCAACCATTGTCTTGACCTCGACCATATCAAAGAACACCTGACAGACCTCATCTCGCTACGTGTGGGCCTTGAAGGCCTGAGTAGAAGATAACATCCTATGGGAGACGGTAGTAGTACCTTCGAAGGTCGCGAAGGTGTCGTCATATATCAGTACAACCTTCCTTGCCGGGCAATCTATCTGGGCATGGTTCTAAGTAAGCCATGTCATTCCCAGAACTAGGTCAAAGTCCGACATCCTCAAGACTGTCACAACCCGAATTTTCTCCGAAATAAGAAGTATCATAGTAGGAGAAAACACACGTTGTGATGCCACGTCGGGCAGGGGATAACTGCCGACGCTAAGGCAACCACCAACTACTAAGACTATATATATAAAAAACATAAGCTTTAATGATTTGAAAACAACAATTATATATTAGAGGCCGTATCCCTCGGCTCAGTGGATCAGCTAGTCCACAATTAAAAACTATACTTATACGCAACGGAAAATACTTTATTCCCATTTGACATCCTAAAAGAGTGCATAAGTGTCCCCAGAAGACAACTTATACTATGCATTCCCTACATTTATTTTATACCATATATATACGAAAATAATCTTTTACGTTGTTAGGAAAGTAGTGTTAAGTTTTATAAATCGTGCTGATAATGAGATATAAATATAATAGTGCTTCTAGGTTTAAAAGTAACTAACAACCTAGCATAAATCTACCCAAGGGCAAGTTGAATAAACTCCAAAACAGGAAATCTAGCAGTATAAGCAAAGTACAAAGCATCTAAAAGAGAAACCACCAGTGAGCGTCAACAACTGACACGAAACCACTGGTGAGTAGACATATCTGTACTACAAGTCTATAGAAACTACCTCCCAAGAGTGAGGAAGAGAAAATCACAGCAGCAGCTATAGCACTAGCAACCTCCAGAAGAAACCTAGCTGCACAGTCGGCTATAAACCTGCACCTAAGGTATTCAGAAAAAGAATAACACCTCAACAAAATAATTTATGAATAGGAAAATGAGACAATAGTTTAAATAAGAAGTGAAACAGGTAAGGACAAAGTAAACAGGAAAAGGAAAATACTCGTCAAAAGTGAGTAAAAAGGGGTGCACCAAGTGCACGGATGAAGTTAAGCTTCAAAAAAAATTTCTGCAAGTAGGATTAGCAAAATAAATAAGTCCTAACATAGAGCTAGAGCAGAAAGAATCACCTAATACTGGAGATGGACAAAATCATCAACAAGGGCCTAGGATGGTGGTAACATGTCCAACCAAGTCTATCAGGCCTAAATATCTTCATGGTGCTGTGGTGGTGGTATCAGTCCAACTCAACCAAACAACCCATAATTCCTTAGGAAGACATAAAATAAAACAAGGGTGGCGGTATCGGTCCGACCCACCCCAAAAACCACATCCTACTCCAGTGCTAAGTGACTCGGGAAAACCCTCACTAGTGGTTCCATGAATCACCAAGAAGTCACACTTAACCCCAAACACTCTAGAGCAAGCCACCTAAGAGCCTTATATACATACCAACAGACTAAACATCGAGTTTGTACAATCAAGTGGTTGCACACAAATAAATTGAAGGTGACACGAAACTAAGTTTATGTAAGTAGCTTGATACTAAACGCTTACCAATAACGCGATATTAAACATAACTAGTAGCTTGATTTCAACTAAATATATTCAACTAGCTTGGTACAAAACCTATACGGTTAACTTGATACGAACCATAAACATTTAAATTGATATAACCCATAAACAACTGAATTGATGCGACCCATAAACAACTGAATTGATGCGACCCATAAACAATTAAATTGGGTGGTTGATACCAAACATTAACAAGGGGCTTAAAACTAATTGCAAAGAGGAGGATGGACACAAAAGAAAATAAATGACGAGATTTGGGTGGTTTTGATACGAATCCTATTACGGAGCAACTACGGAGCAAGTTATATTATGAATATGCAGGAATAAACAAGGGGGAATAACAAAATAATGGCAATACATGGAATACAAAGAACAACCAACCAATCTCATGGAAAAGTTACTTTCAAAATAATGACTATACAAATACCGATACAAAGAACAAAATAATGGCAATACAAATACCGATCTTAATTTCATATTCAAGTCTAAGAACAACCAACAAATCTTCAGGAATCAAGCAACAAAGACTAATCATGGAAAATTTACTTTGGCAAGTGGATGCTTGCCTTGGATTTTGAAGGAATTCGGCCAACAGTGCTCTTCCCAACAGGAAAAGATCACAGCAACAACCTATGAAAAACCTGGACAAAGAAAATCTGGCCGATCAAAGCAAGGAAAGAACAAGAACCCTCAACACCCGATCGGAGAAGAAGATGGTGAAATCCCAAAATGGTTACCTCAGAACGAAGGTCTTGCCTAGAGGAGCTCGGATCTGGCCTCAAACTGGCGCCCCGACCTAAGCTTGGCAGGGAGACGGCGGTCGGAGTGCCTACTTGCTCCACCTGTTTCGCTCGATCCAAGGGGGCTGCCGGGTTGGGGAAAAGAAATACCTAAACCTAATGACAACCTATATATATATATATCCTAATTAACAATATACTAATCTAATTGATTTTAAGGATAAATATGCAGCCACTAATTAAACCTAATTAGCTAAGTAAAATCCTAATTAAGTATGTATACCTATATACTTATATACCTATACACATATATACATATTTATACCTATTCATCTATTTATACACATACATATACTCTATACACATATACGAATAGACACGCACATGCAAATTTTTTAAATAAAGCTACGCACGCACGTGCACGTATGCATTTATTCACCGACACGCCTAAATTACTCAACAAACCAAAATGCGTAAATATATATACACGCTTAAATAAAATGACTACCCGCTAACAAGCAACCGTCGAAACGACGCAAAAATAAACGATCTCGGATTCGACCATACTCGCACCGTAGCTAAACACTCAGGCTACGAAAACAACGGCGAAGTCGAAAACAACCTTCGACGATCAAACACTCGGGCTAACACCTCCCGAAGCCAAAGCACAAGCATTCCCTGAGAGGCTCAGCCGAGTCTCCAAAACAGACACCGGCTAGCCGGGGAACCCTGCAAACAGGCTACGACCACTAAGAACACCTAACGAGGTACTCAAACAACGACACAAGCCGGAAACACGTCAACGTAATGCCAAAGGGATATTAAATAAATACTGAAAAACGGGGGCATTACAGACACTCCTCCTAAAAGAAAGTTTCGGCCCGAAACTTTACACACAAGCTTCTAACAAGGAAGAAACAGAAATAGCCTAACAAGAGCTATAAAGGAGAAGGAAAAACATACCAGGCCCAAAATCAAGGAAAGAGATGAGGGTGAGCCTCCCTCATTACCGACTGCAACTCCCAAGTCGCGCTTTCCAACTCCTGGTTCCTCCATAAGACTTTGACCATGGGAATGGTCTTCCGCCGCAACACTCTATCCTGGGAATCCAGAATGCACCGGCCTTTCCACAAAAGTCAGATTTGGCTCCAACTGAGGCACATCATCCAACACTTGCCTACTATTCCGCACGCAGTTTCGCAGCTGGCTCACATGGAAAACATTATGCATGCCTGGAAAGGTTGCTGTCAAATCCAACCTATAAGCTGCCACGCCAATACGCTCCACTATATTGAATGGGCATACATACCTTGGGCCCAACTTATGATTCTTGCCAAACCTCTTTACTCCAACCATCAGGGACACCTTAAAGAATACCATATCCTCCACTGAAAATTCCAAATCGGATCTACGCCGGTTGGTGTTCTTCTCATACCTCTCCTGAGCTAAACGAAGCTTCTCCCGAATAAGCTTCACAACAACTTCCATTTTATCGAGCGCATCAAGACCCAACAAAGGCCTCTCACCAGCCTTAGTCCAAAACAACGGTGTTCTGCAGCGCCTCCCATACAAGTCTTCAAAGGAGCCATTTGCAGGCTCTCCTGATAACTGTTATTATATGCAAATTCCATCAGCCTCAAGCTCTCATCCCACGCTCCTCCGTGGTCCAGAATATAACAGCGGATCATATCTTCCACAATTGGTTGACTCTCTTTGTCTGCCCATTAGTCTGCGGGTGGTATGCAGTAGAATATCTCAAGTCTGTACCCAAACCCTCCTGCAAACTCTTCCAGAAACGAGAAGTAAATCCGGAGTCTCGGTCTGAAATGATACTAACGGGAACTCCATGCAATCGGATGACTTCGCTCAAATACAGCTCCGCTATCTTTTTCATCGGATAATCAATCTTATACGACACAAAGTGAGCACACTTCGTCAGCCTGTCAACTATCACCCAAACAGATTCAAAACCTCTAGGAGACTTCGGTAAGCCCATAATGAAGTCCATAGAAATGCTCTCCCATTTCCAAGTCGGGATATCCAATGGAGTCAACTTGCCACCAGGCCTTCCATGATCGGCCTTAACTCGCTTGCAGGTATAACACTCAGAAACAAATCGTGCTATATCCCCCTTCATACCATACCACCAGGCAATCTGCTTCAAGTCGTGATACATCTTAGTTGAGCCCGGGTGGTAGGCAACACTCGAGCCATGCGCTTCCTTACACAACATGACTCGGATGTCCAAAACAGCGGGGACGCAAAACCTGCCACGATACTTCAAAGTACCCGCATCATCAATAGAAAAATCTGGCAATTCTCCCCTTTCAGTCCGGAGATACAGGTGCAAAAGATCTGGATCTTCCTTCTGGTGTAGCCTGGTAAGTGAAATCCAAGAAGGCTCTGCCACGACCAAACTGCTCTACAAGTCACAGCACCCCACCGAGATGTCCATCAAGAGGAACTCTTCCACCAAGCGCTCAATAGAGAGGTTAAAGATCTTTCCCGTCTTACGGCTCAGGGCATCAGCCACCACATTGGCCTTGCCCAGATGATACTGGATCTCCACTTTCATAATCTGCAACATACTCTAACCAACGCCGCTGGCGTAAATTCAGCTCCTTCTGGGTGAAGACATACTTTAGGATTTTATGATCGGTGAAGATCTTGCACTGCGCACCATAAAGTAAATGTCTCCACGGCTTCAGGGCAAAGATAACTGCTGCGAACTCAAGATCATGCGTAGGGTAGTTCCTCTCATGAGTCTTCAATTGCCTCGACCCATACGCAATCACCTTCCCTTCTTGCATCAACACACCTCCGAGCCCAACATGCGAGGCATCCACATACACATCATAGTCCTTGCCCTCTATAGGCAATGTCAAAATAGGAGCAGTGCACAATCTCGTCTTTAGCTCCAGAAAGGCCTCCTCGCATTGCTCGCTTCAAATGAAGGCCGCATTCTTCTGCATCAGCTTAGTCAAGGGCGCTGCCAGTGTAGAAAAGCCCTCCACGAATCTTCTATAGTAGCCATCCAACCCCAAGAAGCTCCTAATCTCCTTGGGTGTGCTCGGCCTATGCCAATCCATCACTGCAGAAATCTTTTTCGGGTCAACCGAAATGCCATCTTTGTTCACCACATGACCCAGGAAGGAAACCTGGGGCAACCAGAATTCACACTTACTCAGTTTGGCGAATAACTGATGGTCTCTCAAAGCAGATAAAACCAATCGTAAGTGTTGATCATGCTCCACATCATCCCGAGAATAAATCAGAACGTCGTCTATAAATACGACCACAAACTTATCCAAAAAATCCTTGAACACCCGGTTCATCATGTCCATGAATGCTGATGGCACGTTGGTCAAACCAAATGACATAACCAGGAATTCAAAATGCCCATGCCTTGATCAGAAAGCAGTCCGTGGAATGTCCGAATCACGGATCCTGAGCTGATGATAGCCTGATCGAAGGTCAATCTTAGAAAATACTGAGCTACCATGCAACTGATCGAACAAGTCATCGATCCTAGGCAAAGGATACCTGTTCTTAATGGTGACCTTATTCAGCTCTCTGTAGTCGATGCAAATGCGCATCGACCCATCTTTCTTCTTTACAAAGAGAATAGGGGCACCCCAAGGCGACGAACTCGGCCTTATGAAACCCTTATCCAACAGCTCATCCAGCTGGGTACGCAACTCCTCCAGCTCTCGCGGGGCCATCCGGTACGGCACCTTAGTAATAGGACGCGTACCTGGCTCCAAATCAATCACAAACTCGACATCTCTGATAGGAGGAAGACCGGGAAGGTCGCTAGGAAACACATCAGAAAACTCCCATGCAACAGGAATCTCATCCAACAATGGCAAACTGCTAACAATCCCCATCACTAAGACTAAGCAAGCAAAACAATCAGAACTAAATAGCCTCTGAACACATACCGCAGAAATCACCAGAGAGACCTGGCGCAGATTACCATAAATACTCTCAGGCTGACCATTGTCCTTCTTGAAATCCAAGTGCTTACCCCTGTACTGGATCACCGCATCATATCGGGACAACCAATCCATGCCTAGGATAACATCGAAATCCTCCAAGTCAATCACCTTCAGATTTGCCTTAGCCAGAAAATCCCCAACATAATAGGACAATCCTGAATGCCCTGATCCGATATCATGGAATCACCTGAGGGGAACTTGACGCAAAAGGCATCACCGACATGATCTAGATCCAACTGGAACCGCTCTACAAAGGCCCTAGACACAAATGAGTGGGTAGCACCTGAGTCGAAGAGAACGCGCGCCCAGCGGTTATTTACCTTAAAACTCCCTATATGAAAGATAAAACAAAAAATTGTGCACGCATTAAGGAAATAATAGCAAAACTAAAACTGCAGTTAAAACATAAAGACTAGAGAGAAAGTCTAACCTGAAATGACTTGCGTCGAAGTTTGAGCCTCCGCTGATGATATCACATTCAGTTTCCCTTTGCCTTTATCCATAGACTGAGGCGGTGGCAAAGCCTGAAGAGGAACTGGTCGGAGCACAGACTGGAGTTGCGGGCATCTTGCCTTGGTATGACCCTTCTGTCCACATTGATAGCAGACCTTATCTTTCAACCAGCAGCGGGCAACATCATGCCCCTCTTTCTTACACAAGGTACACACCACGTTCTGCTTGGGAGCACCCTGAATAACATGAACCTGCTCCTTCTGCGCTACCAACCTCTTGAAATATTTCTCCACGGGATGGCCCGGCCGGCCACAGAAGCTACAGACCTCCTTGATCCTCTTCCTTGAAGGAGCAACGGATACCTGGGGGCTCTTCCCTTCAACTGCCTTCCTCTTTTCATTCCTCGCCTGCTGCCCTCTTTGCTTAGCATTTTCGATGGCCTCCACTTTCAAAGCAGCTTCTACTACACCAGTATAACTCACCGCTCTATGAGCAACCGCTAACTGCTAAACATCACTTCTCAGGCCCCAAGGAATCGCTTCGCTCTATCTTCCTCGGAACTCACCAAACTTGGGGCAAACCGAATGAGTTTGCTGAACTCAATCTCATACTCGCTGACCGCGAGCTGCCTCTGCTTCAGATGTAAGAAATCGTTCATCAATCTGTCCCGCTCAACTGTAGGTAGAAACTTCCTCATCAATATCTCCTTGAAGGAATCCCAAGAGCATCCTCCTACCATGCCCTCCTTCTCTCTCATCCACCAACTCTTTGCCAACCCCTTCAGCTGGTAGGTGGCAAGCATCACCTTCTGATCATCAGAAACTCCAGAATAGTGAAACATTTCCTCTATGCAAATCAGCCAATTATCCAGGATCATGAAATCCGCCTTCCCATCATAGGTAGGGGTTCAAAGTCGCTGGAACTGAGAGATGAAAGTCATCTCTGGGGGCACCATAACTGGAGGCACCAAAGGGGCAGGAGGTGCAGGAGGTGCTGGAGGTGCTGGAATAGTTATACCCGCAGCAGGATCCTACGCTCTCGGGGCTAGTCCTGCCACTACAGATAACAAGCCCTGGATCTGAGACTGAACATCCACCATCTGCCTTGATAAGGCCTCATTGCTCTGCCTCAGACTTGCCACAACTGCATCGTTTTGCGCTCCAGAAGGCTCTCCCTCAGATTGGGGAGTCGACCTCATCACTATACGCTTAGGATCCATGCTAAAAGAATAAACAAAACAATAATCAAAACCTAGTTTAACTACCAGGACTAAACAACAAGTACAGACAAACCTACATAAATACTTGCTTCAACTGCCAACTTGCTCTGGGGTTTTCAATTATAATGTTATGCCTAACTTAAGATGGTTCACCACCATCATACTAAATCCGGTGCCTAGACCATGAATGCATTTATTTATATTCTTTTTGACTCAAAACCATGTGTGTACATATGTCATCCTATAAGTCTTTAGCTTGGCACGTTGTGCTTATGCAATGTTATGCTATGCATTATTGTGCTATGTATTCTAAAAAGGCCCTAATGCATGTTATGAGAGGCATACACATGAAAATGTTATGCATCCCATACTACATAACATTTCCATGCAACGAAAAAGAAAACGTGCTAGCCGTATTCATGTGGTGAGGTTATGCATCCCATACTACATAACCCTCACATGTTGCCTCCTATGGTGGATCCATATACAAACACATATTATGCATCCCATACTACATAATATGTCCCGTATACTTCATGTTATGCTATGAGTGTAGTGTTCGTGCTTCAGCCAAGACATGCTGATGACATATCAGTGTGTGTATGATATGATGCTAAACATCTAATACCTACAAGGAAAGGTTGCCCGACAAATTGTCAAGCAACCTCCCTCTGATACCAACTGTCACAACCCGAATTTTCTCTGAAATAAGAAGTATCAGAGTAGGAGAAAACACGCGTTGTGATGCCACGTCGGGCAGGGGATAACTGCCGACGCTCAGGCAAACAAACTACTAAGACTATATATAAAAAAACATAAGCTTTAATGATTTGAAAACAACAATTATATATTAGAGGCCGTATCCCTCGGCTCAGTGGATCAGCTAGTCCACAATTAAAACTATACTTATATGCAACAAAAAATTCTTTTTTCCCATTTGACATCCTAAAAGAGTGCATAAGTGTCCCCAGAGGACAACTTATACTATGCATCCCCTACATTTATTTTATACCATATATATATATATATATATATATATATATATACGAAAATAATCTTTTACGTCGTTAGGAAAGTAGTGTTGAGTTTTATAAAGTATGCTGATCATGAGATATAAATATAATAGTGCTTCTAGGTTTAAAAGTTACTAACAACCTAGCATAAATCTTCCCAAGAGCAAGTTGAATAAACTCCAAAACAGGAAATCTAGCAGTATAAGTAAAGTACAAAGCATCTAAAAGAGAAACCACCAGTGGGCGTCAACAACTAACACGAACCCATTGGTGAGTAGGAATATCTGTACTACAAGTCTATAGAAACTACCTCCCAAGAGTGAGGAAGAGAAAATCACAGCAGTAGCTATAGCACTAGAAATCTCCAGAAGAAACCTAGCCGCACAGTCGGCTATAAACCTGCACCTGAGGTATTCAGAAAAAGAAGAATACCTCAGCAAAATAATTTATGAATAGGAAAATGAGATAATAGTTTAAAGAAGAAGTAAAATAGGTAAGAACAAAGTAAACAGGTAAAGGAAAATACTCGCCAAAAGTGAGTAAAAAGGGGTGCACCAAGTGCACGGATGAAGTCAATCTTCAAAAAAAATCTCTGCAAGAAGTATTAGCAAAATAAATAAGTCCTAACATAGAGCTAGAGTAGAAAGAATCACCTAATACTGGAGATGGACAAAATCATCAACAAGGGCCTAGGCTGGTGGCAACATGTCCAACCAAGTCTACCAGGCCTAAATATCTTCAAGGTGCGGTGGTGGTGGTATCAGTCTAACTCAACCAAACAGCCCATAATGCCTTAGCAAGACATGAAATAAAACAAGGGTGGCGGTATCGGTCCAACCCACCCCAAAAACAACATCCAACTCCAGTACTAAGTGACTCGGGAAAACCCTCACTGTCGTTCCATGAACCACCAAGAAGTCACACTGAACCCCAAACACTCTAGAGCAACCCACCTAAGAGCCTTATATACATACCAGCGGACTAAACATCGAGTTTGTCCAATCAAGTGGTTGGACACAAATAAATTGAAGGTGACACAATACTAAGTTTATGTAAGTAGCTTGATACTAAACGCTTACCAATAATATGATATTAAACATAACTAGTAGCTTGATTTCAGCTAAATATATTCAACTAGCTTGGTACAAAACCTATACGGTTAACTTGATACGAACCATAAACATTTAAATTGATACAACCCATAAACAACTGAATTGATGTGACCCATAAACAACTGAATTGATGCGACCCATAAACAATTAAATTGGGTGGTTGATACCAAACATTAACAAAGGGGCTTGACACTAATTGCAAACAGGAGGATGGACACAAAAGAAAATAAATGACAAGAGGTTTGGGTGGTTTTGATACGAATCCTATTACAGAGCAACTACGGAGCAAGTTATATTATGAATATGCAGGAATAAACAAGGGGGAATAACAAAATAATGGCAATACATGGAATACAAAGAACAACCAACCAATCTCATGGAAAAGTTACTTTCAAAATAATGACTATACAAATACCGATACAAAGAACAAAATAATGGCAATACAAATACCGATCTTAATTTCATATTCAAGTCCAAGAACAACCAACCAATCTCCAGGAATCAAGCAACAAAGACTAATCATGGAAAAGTTACTTTGGCAAGTGGATACTTGCCTTGGCTTTTGAAGGAATTCGGCCAACAGTGCTCTTCCCAACAAGAAAAGATCACAACAAAACCTATGAAAAACCTGGACAAAGAAAATCTGGGCGATCAAAGCAAGGAAAGAACAAGAACCCTCAACACCCGATCGGAAAAGAAGATGGTGAAATCCCAAAATGGTTACCTCGGAACGAAGGTCTTGCCTAGAGGAGCTCGGATCCGGCCTCAAACTGGCGCCCCGACCTAAGCTGGGCAGGGAGACGACGGTCGGAGTGCCTCCTTACTCCTCCTGTTTCGCTCGATCCGCAAGGGGGACCGCCGGGTTTAGGGAAAAGAAATACCTAA
This sequence comes from Platanthera guangdongensis, assembly GCA_039583875.1. Classification (NCBI taxonomy): domain Eukaryota; kingdom Viridiplantae; phylum Streptophyta; class Magnoliopsida; order Asparagales; family Orchidaceae; genus Platanthera; species Platanthera guangdongensis. Next base: position 44,161,942 of record CM077150.1, on the reverse strand, counting down.
ACCTAATGACAACCTATATATATATCCTAATTAACAATATACTAATCTAATTGATTTTAAGGATAAATAGGCAGTCACTAATTAAACCTAATTAGCTAAGTAAAATCCTAATTAAGTATATATACCTATATACTTATATACCTATACACATATATACATATTTATACCTATTCATCTATTTATACACATACATATACTCTATACACATATACGAATAGACACACACATGCAATTTTTAAATAAAGCTACGCACGCACGTGCACGTATGCATTTATTCACCGGCACCCCTAAATTACTCAACAAACCAAAATGCATAAATATATATACACACTTAAATAAAATGACTACCCGCTAACAAGCAACCGTCGAAACGACGCGAAAATAAACGATCTCGGATTCGACCAAACTCGCACCGTAGCTAAACACTCAGGCTAGGAAAACAACGGAGAAGTCGAAAACAACCTCCGACGATCAAACACTCGGGCTAACACCTCCCGAAGCCAAAGCACAAGCATTCCCTGAGAGGCTCAGCCGAGTCTCCAAAACAGACACCGGCTAGCTGGGGAACCCTGCAAACAGGCTACGACCACTAAGAACACCTAACGAGGTACTCAAACAACGACACAAGCCGGAAACGCGTCAACGTAACGCCAAAGGGATATTAAATAAATACTGAAAAACTGGGGGCGTTACAAAGACCATTGTTGGGGCCTCGAGTGTCAGACCATCAATAGTCACTTCAGGAGGCACTTAGCAGTAGCTGAGAGCTCCATCCCATTGGGGAGACGTACCCTCCTGGCGACTCCCGAATAATGTCTGACTCCCTCTAGTCCCTTTACGAACTCCTTGGAGATGAAATTGTGTGACGACTCCGTATCCACCAAGGTATGGGCAGTTTGCCACACACTATTACTATTCCTATTTATTTAAGTATGTTTAGGTAACTGAGCCTATGGTTTTTTCTTTCCTAGTATGCTACTGTTGTTTGTTATTTCTAAAATTCCAAAGGTAAATAACAACATAAAATTACTAGCATACCTGCAATCACCCTGCCCGGGTCCCGAGGTGGAGCCAAGTCTAGATCATACACCTGTTCCCTCTCTTGCCTCCGATCTCCACATTGGAAACCACGTCCTCTTCCACGGCCTCGGCCTGCAAACTGCTAAGTGGGCAGGGCAGCCTGTGGTGTCGGTAAAGGTGCCCTTCTCATGTGGCAGTTTCTTCGGATGTGCCCTACCCGATGATAGTTGTAGCACTCGGGCGGGGGAAGTGCCACACCTCCGGGCCTCTGTATCTCCCGCATCTGAAGAGGTTGAGGGGCCAATACCACTGGCTTCCTCGGCTCCTGCCTCACCTCTTGGCGGGGTTGGTCCTCTGCCCTTCTCTCATCACCAAAGCGGCCCCCCCGCTGATCATTCCTGCATCCCCGACCCTGATCCTCAGTTGGGCTCTTCCGGCCTCGAGCCCTGTACAAATCAGCCTCCATCCTCTTTGCCATCTCCAAAATCTGAGGTAATGGTCCGTCAGACACAAACAAAAGAGCCTTTCTCAGATCATCTCGAAGGCCCTTATAGAACCTCTTGGTATACCCCGCATTATCTAGCTGATAGGAGTCCGCAAACCGGGTAGAGTGAGTGAACTCCCGGTGGTACTCCAGCACTGTCCTGTTGCCCTGCCTCAGCTGCAGGAACTTGTCTTCCAGCTCATCTCTTACCGACTGTGGGACGAAGTGCTCCAACAGTGTGGCCCTGAACTCCTCCCAAGTGATGTCAACAAGCTCCCGATCTGCAAACACCGTATCCAGAAGTGTCATGCACCACCTCTTGGCATGAGACTCCAAGCAGGAGACCACCAGAGGAACCCTCTCCTCCTACAGGCACCGTATCCCGGTCAGCATCTTGAACATGATATCAAGCCACTCTTCCGTCCGTATGGCCGACTCCGTCCTAATATAAGATGGGGGAGAAAGTCCTCGAAAGATGCTCAACCAATTGGCCCCCAGGTTCGGCTTGGAGCTGGAGCTTGCTGAGCCCTGAAATCCTCCAGAATGGCCGTCAGGGTCTGCCCCACCTCCGACTGTAGAAACGAAGTGGGAGCCGGTGGAGGTGGTGTAATATTCATAGTTTACTAGGCTCCGCCCTGCGGTGTAGGATGTGCCCGAGGCTTCATAACAAAGGCCACTTGTATGAAATTTGACCCAAACCTATTTAAAAGTAGACAATTACATTGATCCCCCATATGGGCACACCGTAACTTTCGCTGCTTAGTTTGTCCCCAAACTAAACTCGAGCGGGGGTGACCCAGGGTGAGTGGACTTCTACTCTTCCGATCGAGGTTTCCCGCTGATACCAGTTTGTAAGTCCCCATTTTTTTTCAAAACCAACCGGGTCTTATGCCCAGAAATGCCGCTTAGCGGTGACACCAACACACCCAGGAAGGTCGTCACTACAAAACGCCGACCATACCGATCGTAGAAGAGAAGAGTAAGTACAAGAGTAAAATAAATCTCAAATACTGCTCCACCAGAAATCACATGAATATAAAATAAATCCCCACGAAGGGAGAGTCCACAGTAACGATAAATCAAATTACTAATAAGAGGGCTCCTGCCCGATACATCATGAATCCTCACTACAAGTCACTCAACGCTGAAACAAATCTATAGTAACTACTAATGATCGGGACTCACTATCCCTGCTGCATGAAATCCCGTGCTAAACTATCCCGTCTCCAAGCGCACTGACCTCTGGGGTTGCATCTCCAGGATTTGCTCCACGATCCCCTAAAATGATTTGGTCAATGACCGTTAGTCAAAAAGACTAAGTCCTATCATCCCCCACCCCTCCCCAATGGTTCCTAGGCACCGAGTGGGGAGAAGGAAAAAGAAGTTGTTTTAGGTGGAGAGTAACAAAAGTAAGCAGGTGACGGCGGAACTAGTCTATTATGAGTATAAAACCACAACAAGTATAAGTAAGCAAATAGTAGGTAAGCAATATGAGTATACACATGAAGAACGTGAGCAAGTAAAAGTACAAGAAGGTAAACTAAGTAACCATGACCAATAGGAATGCCTAAACAAACCTATAAACCAAGGGGACATTTTGCAGGGACTATTGTATAAAGAGTCTCATACCAATTTATACAATAGGTGTCAAGGGTTATATGCAATGATTATGCTATGTCATGCAAGTATTCTATGGTATGAGCATGCAAGTACAACTCACACACCCAACTCTGTGCACACAGACCTTTAGTTTCCCCCTTTTTGGAGCCTAACCTCCCAGGATACCTCCTTAGTCGCAAACAGAAGAGGTGGGTTGGGCCTCTCCCACCTCTAAACCGATATCAGCACAACAATTCAGACCTATTATATGCCTCAATGCTAGTGCACTAATGAAGCTCCTGCGTACTCTTGCCGTTGGCGCACCGGACTTTATTTGGCTAAGTGTTTAAACCATACTTGCCCAGTCAACGTATTGGTGTCGGTGCGGCGACTCTCTAATACCGAAGACCCACCACCTTATATTTTATGCACATGCAACATTAATGCATTCCCCCCCCCCCCCCCGAGCTAAAGCTCCTCGGACTTTCACATCCGTCACAAAACCATCCGAGCCATCGACTCGTCGGGCTAACCTGCCAATCACCAAAACCACCGAGCCCACCGTTCGTGAGACCCAACGTAACTCCCACAACACCGAGGAGTGTGAGTGTAAGTGTAATCCTAGAGTATTTCTAATTACTCTTGTAATCCAATTAGTCTTACGACTTTACGTTAACCTTGGACTGCCCAAGGCATTCCCTGTGAAGGGCTCTCGAGGGCACTAGGGGCTACGATGGGCTGAAGCCCAAAGTTCCCTTTTGCAAGGTAATTATTACTATTGGTATCTACCCATAGCCAACCCCATTTAAAGTAATACTTATCTAAACCTAGTTTATTTTGACTCTCTTTCCCTCCACAGGAAGGACGATGTTTTGTCGATCCCGAGCACCATTTAACACTAGTCAACCCGATACTTCCACATCATAACTTCTAACGATGAACTCATTTTCACTTCACCAAAATCAGTAAACTATTAACCCCATCTCCCTATGTCCATTCCACATGCTATCATAATTTCCGTAGTTTTACTATATGCATACCAATCTAAGCTATATGATGTACATGACAGGAGGTACTCCAAATTTTCATTCAAAAGCCCTAAGATAATTTTTGGGGGTCTATCATGACACATTTAGCCTAAATCACAGAAACTTGTAATTTTCCTAATTAATTTGGCATTTATTAAATTTTCTCAAAAGTTAGGCCATGGGTAATTTTGAACATGAAGTACTAGATTTCTTAAGTTATGACCACCCAAAAGTTATGAACACTACAAGATAGCAAAATATCAATGAATACTAAATTTCACAGATTTTCATAAATGGTATTAACCTCTAAATAATTAATTCAAGGTAATTCAAATAATTAGAGGTAATGAAGGGAGTACCACAATTCATAGTCCAAAAATTATACAAAAATTACCAGAGCTTTAATATGATCATAAAATATTACTAACTAAGTTTCATGAAATTCCAAGTTGACTGAGCTATATAGAAAAATAACTCAAATAAATTCATGATAGTGCACTTTATGAAGAAACATTCTTGTAAACTCATCTAAATAACATGTAATAATTTTCTAAGCTTTATTATGCCCTAAAAATTTCTCTGGCCAAGTAACACAATTTTCCAGCAAGATATAGTATTTATTATCTATTCATCAAAACAAGATGCACTAGTTCACTTTACACATGAAAGTACTAAGAGGAAATGTCCCAATTATAGCAAATAATTTATCAGTGCATAAAAATGTTATTTGATTAACTTTGCCAGAGTTTCATATCATTCTAAGACAATTAAATCACAGTTACTTCAATATCATCAAAAAGGGCAAGGTTAAGGTTATATCTACAAGTATGGGCTACTATTATCTAAACATCCTATAATAAATTTTAGAGGTTAATATTACTATAAAATTACTCCTACCAAAATCTCATGAAGATCCAAAGTCATAGGACCCCATAATTAGTCCATAAGGTGTATAGACCTAAATAGGTTTCAAGTGATTAAAGTGGGGTGCATGTGTCCAAATACCACCAAATTACTTCCTAGGGCATTTCACAACCCTAAGATCACATGGACTAAACACCAAGTCCATACAAGGGCATATCACCCCATGTCCTTCACAAACCCCCAAAGTTCAACCTTAGGGTTTGAACTAGGGTCTTTGGGAAAATTCACCCTAATCCACCCCAAACTCCATGTGAAGGTGTTTATTGTCATAATAATTTAGTGGCCCAAGTTTCAACCTCTAGTTAGGTGATTTGGTCAATACCCACAAGGGACACTTTGACCTAAATAACCCTTTTTTTCCTAGGCTAGGGTGTACCAAATTCCAAACCAAATCATCTCCAAATGGGATGAAATTTTATATAGAGTCCTATATTGACCCCAAGGACCACTCACCAAAATTTGGGAGGATTTGGAGGTAATTAACCCTTTAAATAAACCTTACCTGAAAAATGAAATGATTTCCAAAACTTTAGAAATTTTTTCAAAAATTCTCATTTTTGGATATGTTATAGAAACTATATATGAATGGCTCATGCTCCAAATTTTGAGTCATTTGGAGGTCAGGATTGATGGGGGCACCCCAAACAATCTCTGATCAACCCTAAGTATAGACCTCACCAAAATGAGTGTTGTGGTCTGACCTGAACTCCAAATTGGTTCAAATCAATTTTAAAATAAACTATACTCATAGGAATACAAGTTTCATGTTGACACTTTTTTTCTGAAAAGGCATTTAAGTATTTTTAATTTAAAGTCCAAAACCGGTGAAACTATGTGACAAAAATATACATAAATCAAATTTAATATATTTAGATCTGCACGGATCTTAAAGCAGGATCAGATGGCTTCTGGCTTTCTTCTTCCTCCAGCCAATGACCAAAATTCGTCTGACCTGGAGCCAACTGTAGTCCCAATTACCGGCCCTCCGGCCATCTCCCCGGCCAACCACCGCCACCACCACCTCCATTGAGGTGAGGGCTATCGACTTGAGGTGGTTTGGCCGCCAGAGATGGTGGATTCCGACGAACCCTACACCCTCATTTTCACGAAAACCTGGTGGAAAACTTCCAGCCGATCGGGCTCAATTGAGCCCGAATATTTGCTCTAACAATTCCTAAGATCTTACCCATGAAGAATGAGTAGAGGTGGACCTGGATTGTGGCTTGAATGCGTGTGCTTTGCCTCCTCACCATTTCCGGCCACCGAGCTTTGGCTCTTCTGCATCTTCTACACCAACCTCAATGGAATTGAGAAAGGATCGGGTGAAACGCTTGCCCTTGCTCTGGTGAAGAAGGTCCTTAAAGAGGGAATTGAGGAGAGGATGCTTGTAACTCCTCATTTTTGAAAAACTCCTTTAATGGCCAATAATGGGGCTTTTTCGATTTCAGCTAAATAGAGGGGGCTGAGCCACCCCAATGACCGTCCACCTCCTGAAAACTTCTCCTCTCCCTCAGAGGAGTAAAAGCCCGATAAAAGTGGGGGGGGGGGGGGGTTATGGAGCCTCCATGGCCATGATGGCCATTATGCTCTCATTTTCTCTCTCCTCCAAATTGGAGAAACTCCCATTCTCTCTCCTAGTCACCAATCTTTGAAATTGGTGGGCCCCAAAGGTGTCTCTACACCTCCTAGACCAATGGGCCACACTAGTTTGGGTTCAACCCACTTGGATTGGGCTAGGTTAGCCTAAATTGACCAAATTGAGCTTTGGGTTGAGTTTGTCCAAATTAGCCACTTGGGTGACTTAGGCATGGGGCTTTTGGGGCCATTGGGTCCCCAATGATGCCAAGAGACTAAGGGTGAGGTCATTTGACACTTAGGTGGTCAATTGAACCAAAATTGAGCTAAGTTGACTTTCTTAGGCTTAAGGTTGACCTTGGTCAACTTGGCCTCTTTTGTTGACTCCAATGAGTCTCTATGGCTCTAATGGACCCTCTAATGGGTTAGAGATGTTATGGTGGGGTCATGGAGTCATGGTGAAGCCCTAAGGTCAACCATAATCTAGTGTTTGAAGTTCTGCTATTTGTAGGCCAAGGTGGTTTGCCCCTTAATTCCTATGTTCGCCCAAACACTTTTGTGCTTCCCAGGGTTTTGTCATGACCCAGTCATGACAAAACCATCCTAGGGGTCTAGAAGTCTGAGGGATGTTACAAGGTGCAGGAGATGCCAGAGCATACCCTGATGATGGCCTTCACCCTGGGGTTGCAATAGGGCTTCTTTAGAATAGAGTTGAAGAGGGTGCCGCCTCTCTCCTTTGAGGAGCTGATGGAGAGGTCCGCGAGGGAGTTCGACGGGGAGGCGTCGAGCCCAAACTTCACTCGAAAGTTGTCCAGGTGTGCCCCATAGAAAGGAGAATATGCTGGGAGGTGGCAGAGGTCAGGTGGTGAGGAGGGCTGAACCCCAGCAGAGGGAATAAAAACAACAACAGCTGAGGTGGGGGTGCCAGATGCCGAACAATCAGCTCGGTTGGAGGCAACCGGAGTGGAAATTCCAAGGCAAATGGAGATGTTTCTATGGAGGAGACAACCTCCAGTGGGGACAGGGTCAGTTCAACCCCTAGGGCTGGAGGCAGGGCCAAAGGCCTCCTCTCCCTAATCAACGTCAGGCTATGACGATTACCTAGAGGAGGAGAGGCCAGCAAAGGAGAAGTCAGGAAGTCCGGGTGGAGTTGCCCTATTGCGACTTCCACCAGGAAGAAGGTCATGCCACAGCCACGTGCCCGGAGTTCCTCGAGATGAGGGGAAATAGGGAGCAGCAGCAGTAACCCCGCTAGGAGGTATGAATTGAGGAAGTCCTGCCTAGGGGAGAGAAGGACCGGTGTGAGGATAGGGCCTGTGTCAACAACCGAGGAGGGATCAGGGTGATCCACGGGGGAAGGGAGGGGAGTTGAGGATGCCAAGAAGGCGAGCCTCCATAATATGTATCGCCAAAGCGTCACCTCTACATCTCTAGCCCCACCCCCAGAGGAGAAGATCACCTTCTACAGGAAGGACATGCTGGATTATGAGGATCCCTTTTGCGACGCATTAGTCATCCAGACCGCGATCAAGAATTTTACTATCTCCCGGATCCTCATCAATAATGGGAGCTCGATCAACGCCATCTTCAAGAAGGCGTTCGACGCGATGAAATTGGAGGCTCAGAGGGTGTTGGCCTCAGATGGACCTCTCTTCGGGTTCTCAGGAGACATGAAGGAGGTGGAAGGAGGAGTGTGACTCCATGTCACCTTGGGGGGAGGGGGCAGTCCAGGAACTGTAGGTTCATTATGGTGGACGCGCCCAACAGTTACAACTCCATCTTCAGATGACCCCTCATTAGTGCCTTCCGCTGCGTGCCCTAATATTCACATCAGTGCTTGAAGTTCAATACTGAGGGCCTCCGAGTCAGGGTCCGAGGAGAGCCCAAGGTGGTAAGGGAATGTTATGTCACCACGGTGAACTCCATCTCTTGGCAGGGAGGAGCCGAGGAGATGGAGAGGAGGATGGATGAGATGTCCAGGCAAGAGGCGAAGGAGAGGTGGAGATGGAAATGGAGGAAGAAATCTGCACCTAGGTGGAGGTGGCAGAAGTTCTAGAGGAGTTGGCCGAGGTGATGGCTGTGGAGGAAGTCGAGGAGGAGGTCCCGGTCCCAGGTGAGGGAGCTGCTGGAGAGTGAGGGGAGTAGTCCCGGTTGGACGCTGCCGAGGAGGTGGTAGAGATGGAAGTTCTCACCCAGGGAGGTAGGGTAGAGAAGGTGCAGATCAGTGGGTGGCTGAGCTCAAAGGACTAGGGGAGGGTGCTAGAATGCATCCAGAAGAATGTGAACATCTTCGCCTGGAGTGCGGCAGAAATGCAGGGGATCGATGCGGACGATACCTTCCACCATCTCAACCTGGATACAGAAGTCCTCCCCATCCAGTAGAAGAAGAGGTCCACATCAAACAAGTTGGCCGAGCCTATCCGGGAGGAGGTGGCTAAGCTCCTCAAGACCGACTTCATATCCGAAATCCAATACCCCGACTGGGTCTCCAATATTGTAATGGTTAAAAAAGGAGACGGCTGGTGGAGGATGCGTGTTGATTTTTTTTATTAAATAAATCATGTCCTAAGGATTGTTATCCATTGCCTTAGATCGATGCGCTGGTTGACCCAGCCGTCATTTTTTCTGTGATGAGTTTTTTAGATGCTTTTTTTGGTTATCATCAAATCAAGATGCACCCGACCGACATAAAAGATGTCTCCTTCATCACTGGGGATGGGTGCTACTATTACAAGATGATGCCCTTCTGGCTAAAGAATGCAGAGGCAACGTATCAAAAGATGATGGATCGGGTCTTCCAAGAGTAAATGGGGAAGAACCTGGAGGTGTACGTAGATGATCTCATAATAAAGAGTCAGTATGTTGACTATCACCTCCGAAATCTGGAAGAGACCTTCGACACCATGCGGAAGTACAAGATGAGGTCAAATCCCCTGAAGTGTGTCTTCGGGATAAGCAGGGGTAAGTTCCTAGGCCATCTCCTTACTCCTGCAGGTGTACAGCTCAACTCTGACAAGGTCAAGATGATCGTTGAGTTGGTGTCTCCCCAGAATGCCAAGGAGGTCCAAAGGATGATAGGAAAGTTGGTCGACTGAGCAGGTTCCTCTATCAGGTAGGAGAGAAGTGCTCTCCTTTCTTCAAAGCGTTGAAGGGGGGGGGGGGGTCAGAAGTTCGAGTGGTCCAAGGAGTGTGAGGAGGCATTCCAAGCCTTGAAGAGGCAGTTGACCTAGAATCCGCTCCTCCAAGGACCCAAGAAAGAGGAGGACTTGTCCCTAAATATTGGGGTGAGAGCCAAGGCCTTGAGCTTTGTCTTGGTTAGAGGAGAAGTGAAGAAGCAGTTGCCTATCTGTTATGTGAGTAGGGTCTTGAGGAAGGCGGAGATCCGGTATCCGATCTTAGAGAAGCTAGATTTCGCTATGGTCATCTCAGCCTGGAGACTCCGACCCTATTTCAAGGCGCACTCCATCCAGATGGTGACTGACCATCCCCTCCGCAACATCTTTGAGGGTGTGAAGCACTCGGGGAGGTTGGCGAAGTGGTTGGTGGAGTTGATTGAGTTTTAAATATCATTCGTTCCCCGCCTCTTGATCGAGGCCCATGTGATGGCCGACTTCCATGCTGATTATGTGGTCGAGGTGGCGAAGGTGGAACTCACTCGTCCGATCACTTGGAAGGTGATGGTGGATGATGCTTCAGGAAGGCATTCCATGGGGGTGGGGGTGATCTTGGAGAGCCCCTAGGGAGCAAAGATCAAGCAAACAGTGGTTGTGCATTTTTCCCATCACAACAATCAAGCTGAGTATGAGACGGTGATAGTAGTATTACGCCTGGACAGGGAGCTGGGAGTGCATGATGTGGAGGTCCTCACAGACTCCATGGTGGTGTCCTGCCAGATTAATGGGGAGATCGATTCAAGGGAGTCAGCGCTCCAGTTGTACTTGGCAAAGGTGCAAGGGGTGATCGACATGTTTCAAACATTCTCCATCCGACACATCCCAAGGGAAAAATGAACAGGTGGATCAGTTGGCCAAGCACGAACCCTGGGTGAGTGGCACCATCACAGACTTGTTCCGCCCATCCATCGAGGAGGGGGAGCTGATGGAGGTGGACCAGTACCCCTTGTGGATGGATCCTTTTGCAACTTTCCTATCCACAGGGGAGTATCCAGAGGGGATGGACAAGAATCGATTCAAGCATAAGTCGGCATACTACCTTATACGTCACGGACATCTGTACAGGAAGACCCTCTCGGAGATGTTGGCACGTTGCATGGCCGAGAGGGAGGTCCCGATGATTTTGGAAAAGTTCCATTCCGAAGAATGCATGAGTCATTCTGGAAGCCGGACCCTAGAGGGGAGGATAGTCAGGCAAGGATATTTATGGCCGACCCTGGGCCATGATGTCGCTGAGTTCACAAAGAAGTGCCACAAGTGTCATTTGTTCGCACCTCTCCAACTTCAACCAGCTCAGCATCTTAGGAGCATCACGACACCCTGGCCCTTCGCCATCTGGGGATGGATCTGGTGGGACCCTTCCCTCAGGCTAGTTGACAAAGGAGGTTCTTATTAGTCATGATCATTTATTTCTCTATGTGGTTGGAGGTGAAGGCGCTGGCCAAGGTGACCTCCCATGTATTCAGGAATTTTGTATGGGGGGTGATCATCTACCGGCACGGGTTGCCCCAGGACATTGTCATAGATAATGGGCCTCAGTTTGCCAGCGCGGAGTTCATAAACCTTTATGGACAGCTTGGGATTGACCTCAGGTTTTCTTCGGCCACCACCCTAGGAGTAACGGGCAGGTGGAGGCGACGAACAAGATCATTGTAAACCTCTTGAAGAAGAAAGTTGAGAACTTGAAGGGGAGCTTGGTATAACAGCTCCCTTTAGTCCTGTGGGCATTGAGGACCACCCCATTACCGCCACAGGGGAGACCCCTTTCAAACTCTCCCATGGTTGCGAAGTAGTACTTCCTATCGAGTTCGAGGTTCGGACACCGCAGGTGGTGGCAGCAGAGGAAGGTGGAGAAGAATGGAGGGCCCAGAATGAGGATGAGCTCTGGCTCTCCCTTGACATGGTGAAGGAGCTGCGCGACCTGTCAGTTATCCGACAAGAAGAGGTCAAACGAGGATGGCCAAGTACTTCAACAAACACGTTTGAATCAAGCAGTTCACGAAGGGGGACTGGGTCTTGAAAAAGGTGGATGCAGCCGGAAGATCAGCTGCTGTGGTAAAGCTCAACCCCAACTAGGAAGGCCCGTACATTATACAAGAAGCATTGAGGTCAGGATGGTATCATCTCCGGAATGTAGAGGGCAAGACCCTAAGTCACACCTGGAGTGGTGATGACTTGAAGCGATTCTACCCATAAAAGTGATGAGATAGCTTTTTTACACAATCTTATTATCTGCCGATGATTCATTTGCTTGGCAGGAACAACATTAGACTTGGTTGAATAAAATTAAAGCCCAGTTGATGCTCAACACCTGCCGTCAAGCTCTCACCTAGCTGATTGAGTCAGTGGTAGTTCCCGGTGGTTGCTCTGGGGTTAGGTCTCGAGATGCTCCCGCTGTCAGGCTTCCACCTAGCTATCAGGGTCGGGATCCTCGATGGACATCATTATGACCTTGGACTTAAATCTCGAGATGCTCCCATAGTCAGGCTTCCACCTAGCTGGCACGACCGGGATCCTCGATGGACGTCATTCTTGCTCTGGGGTGAGGTCTCGAGATGCTCCCACTGTCAGTCTTCCATCTAGCTAGCAGGGTCGGGATCCTCGATGGGCATCATTATGACTCTGAAGTTAAGTCTCGAGATGCTCCTGCAATCAGGATTCCACCTAGCTGGCAGGGCCGGGATCCTCGATGGATGTCATTCTTGCTCTGGGGATAGGTCTCGAGATGCTCCCACTATCAGGCTTCCATCTAGCTGGTAGGTCCAGGATCCTCGATGGACATCGTTATGACCCTAGAGTCAAGTCTCGAGATGCTCCCACTGTTAGGCTATTGTTGTTACCATTATGATCTGGAAGTGATCAAGCATGTGGTCTCACTGCCAACTCAGTATGAGCCTATCAGTATCGCACATAAGATTGTGGAGAAATTGGGAGATTGGATTTATATGGTTTATCTCATATGATGAGTTGATATGACTTAGTTCAACCTAGCTTAATGGCGTCGAGTGCATTGATACCAGTCAAAGCTTTCGTCGAGTTAATCGTTAACTCGTCAAATGGCGACGTTGAGTGTGTTGAGTATATTCTATTGGGACCATTGATCTCAATGATCCTGATTTGTAAGAATTCAAAATAGTCAATGATATACACCAAGTTATATTTGATATAGTTGCAAGTTAATGCATGCATGTTAGTCCTTGTTACAATGATAGGATAGGTGGACACAAAGAAGTTAGCTGGATAGGCAAGAAATTTCCTAAGTCGACAGGCATTGAGTGGAGCAAGCTCACTCAATGCTAGATGGCTTAAGGAAGGAAGCTGGATGAAGAAATGTAGCTAGGTCCACAAGCATTGAGTGAAGATAGTTGACTCATTGCCATAGCACAAAAAGCACTGAATAAAGCCAACTCTGTCAAATCCTAAGCAGTGGAAGCCAGAAAAATATCGAAGTATACAGGCATTGAGTGATGTCAACTCTCTCAACACCATGCGACATAATTCGACGAGTATTGCTGCCTAAGTTAAAGCCACGGAGTTTTTATCAAAGAAAATAAGCTAAGTCTAAAAGCATTGAGTGAAGCTAGTTCACTCAACGACATACTGATTCTGTCAACGCCATAGAAGATAGAATGGAAAATTCGTCTAAGTCCATAGGTGTTGACTGAAGCCAGTTCACTCAATGCCAGATGATAGAAAGCTTTTAGTCAAGCTCTAACAGTCAAAGCCAAGGGGAAAGAGTGAAACATAAAAATGGCTAAGTACAAAAGCATTGAGTGATGAAGCTACACTCAACACTCTCAACGCCATGCAGTGGAGCAGTTGCAGCCAAGTACAAAAGCGTTGAGTGATGAAGCTACACTCAACGCTCTCAAAGCTAAGGTTGCTGAAGAAGCAGAAAATAATCTAAGGAAAAAAATCATTGAGTGATGAAGCTACACTCAATGCTCTAAACGCCAAAGTTGCCGAAGAAGAAGAAAATAATCTAAGGCAAAAAGTATTGAGTGATGAAGCTACACTCAACGCTCTCAACACGTAGGATGCAGAAAGAGCATTAAACTAAGCTAAGTCTAAAAGCATTGAGTAAAGGGCATTTACTCAACGCCAAGGAAGCTGTAAAATAACTAAGTACAGAATCATTGAGTGAAGGCCATTCACTCAACGCCACTCAACGTCTGAGTGGATTCCAAGAATTTGGCTAAATCCACAAAGACAGTCAACAAAGTCAATAAGTCAACAAATTTTAAATTCATTGTGAAAGTGCTGCAAATCATCACTAAAGTCATCGTCAGTCTGCTGTTAATCACAATTTGTAACACTAAGGATATAATCAGTCGTTAAAACAACAACATGTGGCAATCAACTCACCGAATGATGGGATTATAAATAGAAGCTGAGATTTTGATCATAAAGATATTCTGACAGATCAATTCATTTTTCAAAAAGAGGAGCGGGAGTTTGTCTTCTCCCCCCCCACCATTGTTGCAGAAACAAGAACTTCAATTCGACAAATCTGAAGAGCCTCTGAGTTAGCCGCTGCAATCAACATCTGCTACAGCAAGATCAAAGGGTTTCTCTGAGGACGAAGAATCAGTCTAGGCAAGCCCTAGCTAAAGTTGCTTCTCGATCCAAGCAGAGCCAAATCAGAAGATAAATCTCTGGATCAGTGAAGAAGAAATCTGATCTGGGTTTTTTTCAGGATAGAAGGAAAGACAGAGCAATTAAATTCTGCCTTACATGTTAGCTAATCAAAGACAATCATTCACATTCTTTCCTCCTTCATTAGCAAGATCAGAATCAAGACTCTGAGTAACTTCTAGCACAAGCAATTGATCATTGAAGATTGTCCTTCTTGTTGCTGAGAAGAAGAAAGAGCTGAGATTCACTCGGCTCAGGAAGCAGTTGATTCATAGAACAAAATATCTTGAGTCAAATTAATTTTAATCTTTCTAATTCTATGGATCTATTCAAGATCTGCGTTATAAGGCCTAGATTATATAGGATGTGTTTGGATCTGTGAGATTAGTATTGTAAATCCTAAGTTATAAAGGCTGAGAGTAGGATTCTGTGTAGGATCTGTGTGTTAGGGCTGATCTCCCAGCCCGTGTTGAAGGACATTTGTGCCTATGTTAGGTGATCATGTGATAACTGTATGGTGGGGTTGAGTGCCTGTGTTGTAAGTTTCAGTGTATACTGAGTGATCTAGTGGGATCGTGTTGTAATCTCCGAGGAGCAAAGTTTTTGGAGAAGTGCATTGTCTAACATAGTGTTAGAAAGGCAGGAGGGACAGTGGATGTACCCATACACTGGGAACCACTATAAATATCTAGTGTGCTATGTGTTATTTTCTTGAAAGCAGAACTAAGCAAACATAGTAGGACCTAAAACAGTAAAAGGTTTTAAATAACTTAAAAAGACTCTAATAACCTATTCACCCCCTCTAGGTGATTAGCTACCCTTGTATTCAAAGACTATTAAGTGCTATCAGAGGGAGGTTACTCAAGAATGGCTTAACAGTTTGAGTAGATCTCTAGGGTAACTGTTAGAAGTTTCAGATGAGTTCAGTAGAGAATCACAAAGAGATAGGATCCATGAAACTTCCTCTCTGCAAGAAGGAGAATTTTGGTATATGGAAGGAAAGGGTCAGATTGTTCATGGAGGCATCTGATCCTAGGATCTACATAACAGTTCAGGAAGGACACTTCATCGCTATGAAGGTATCTGTCCTTGATGCAAACATTTAGACTCCAAAGAATTATACTAAAATGACTAAGGATGAAGTCATTTTAGCTACAATGGATAAGAGGGCACAAAACATTATAGTTAGTGTCATAGATAACTCCACCTTTCAAAACTTGGTGCACTGCAAGACCTCAAAGGAAATATGAGACACTTTTGTAATTTACATGGAAGGTACTGAGGAAGTCAGAGATGATATAAAGTCAATGCTCAATTAAGAGTATGAAGTTTTCATAGAGATTAGGGAGGAGACCATAGCTAGCTGCTATGAAAGATTTTTCAGAACTATTAATGAGTTAAGGACCTATGGCCGAGTCTTTAACAACTATGAGCTAAATGATAAGTTCCTTAGGTCTCTTACTAGAGACTGGGATACAAAGATATGTACCATTAGAGAAGTGGCAAAGCTGGTAGATACTCCACCATCCACACTGTTTGGTAAGTTGCTATTATATGAGATGTAGCTAACTGCAAGAAAGAAGGAAGAGAAGACCAGCAAAGTATAGGCCAAAGAATATACTGTGGCCTTCAAGGCTGATAGCTCTAAGAGGAGCAAGGAGAAGAATCCTTCTCCACCAAGAAGGCTAGCTGAGTCAGAAAGTTTAGATCAAGAAACATCAGGCTGTAATATGTCTGATGAAGAATTTGCTGCTTTCTTAAGGTAGTTTCTGAAGATGATAAAGAAGAAGGGGTGGAGGAGCAAACCTACCTCTTCCTTTCAACACATGGATGACTATTATAGAACCAAGAAGAAACCCTCTAGGGAGGGTAGGTATGACACAAAACCTGATAAACATGTTTCTAATAAGGTTATCTATTTTTGCTGCAGCAAGCCAGAGCATGTTGTGGCTGAATGTACTGTGAAGAAGAAGGAGGCTGGTGCGAAAAATCACCACCATAAGAAGGGCAAGAAGGAGAAGACCTTCATTACTAAGAAGGAGAATAGCTGGACTGACTCATCCTCCTCAGAGTCAGATGATGAAGATGAAGCCTATATTGGGCTGATGGATTGATTAGATGAGGAATCTTGCCAGAATCAGCCTGGACCATCTAAGGTACACTCTCCATCCAACTCTTCATCTAAGTCTAATTATAAGACTGGTCATAGTTCAGAAGCATCTGAATTAGAGGAAGATGTTAATTCAGTTTTTGACAAGTATGGTGTCTTGCTGAATGCTTTCAAGAAAAGTAGGATGCTAGCCAAGAATCAGGCTAAGGAAACATACTCCCTTCAGTTTGCTGCTTCCCAGCATGTAGAATTGCTGGATCTAAAACTGAAGGAAATCAGTGAACTAGAAACCATTTCCATCATTCAGATAGGCACCATTGAGTACTAGGAGAACTAAATAAGGGACCTGTACGAATTTCTTGGGAGGGAGAGGAGTATAGTGGCTAGCTACTCTGATCAAAGCCAAGTTTAGTGATGCCCTTGATAGACTTCTTCTCCTCTCAAAAGGGTAAGAAGGGGTTGGGTTTTAAGGAAAGAATAAGAGTTGCCAATCCCAAGGGAAGGGGCAAAGCTCCAGTGCAGCCACTGGCCTCCAAGCCTCCTATTCAATTCAATAGAGTACTGCTACCCTCAAACAGGTATGACCAATAGAGCATCCATGGTCACTGGATGAATGGTAGGTCCATTAGTGGGAACAAAGGTGTTCTCCACCATGGTGGAAGATATAGTAGGGGAGCAAGTGCCTTCAAGGCTCCACATAAGGAAATTCAAATGGCCCATCCTGGACCATTTGTTTTTGGTGCACCATCCCCTTCACTCTAGGGTAAAGTTAAAGACTGTTTTCAGAATATTCCAACCCACTCTAAGACCAAGGACAAGTCTGTCAGTAGACCAAACTTGGGCATCTCATAGGCCATCAGGAGCGTGCTTTCTAAAAAGAAGGCAACTGCTAGTAGGGATTAAGATATCCTAAGAACTTCCACTGCCAAACCCACCAGTAGTCAGACTAGGGCTGGGAAATAAAAGAACAGATCTACTGCTGCACCTTCTAGACCAAGAGCTGTTGTCAACATAACCACTAGACTAGCTCAGAAAAGAAGATACAACATCCATGTATACTGATTTTGTTGAAAGGTAGGACACTTTACTATTGATTGCTGGCACAATCATAATATGTAGAGAGCTAATGTTAGCTTGCATGTCAGAAGAGCTGCAGGTAGGTATTATCAGACTAACATACTCCTAGGACCCAATAAATATTGGGGTCTTAAGGTAAAATAAATATGTTTTGCAGGTTAGTCCAAGTATCCATACCCCTATACGGTACTTGTACAGTGGTTGTTCCAGGCACATGACTGGAACAAAGAGAAATCTAAAGGAGTTCATTCCAGTAAAGGATGGACCCAAGGTGATATTTGGTAGATCAGACAGAGGGATCACCAAAGGTTATGGTAAGATTACTAATGGCTCAGTCACTTTCACAAAAGTGGCTTATGTGGAAGGGTTGAAACCCAACCTTATAAGCATAACCGATTATGTGATCTTGGCTATGTCATATCTTTTCACAAGGATAAGTTCCATATTAGGAGATCAAGTGACCAAGAGGTCATTTTGACTGGAACTAGGAGTGGGAATGTTTATTGTATAAATTTTCTTTGTCTAAATTCAGACTCTCCCATTTGCTTAGTTACAAATAAGAAAACCTCACACTATGTCAAATGATATAAGAGGCTAGTTCATTTGAATTATAAGACTATAGGTAAGCTTTATAGTAAAGAGTTGGTTAGGAATGGTCCTAACATGAAGTGCACTAACGAAGACATTTGATCTGCATGCCAAAAGGGCAAGTAGACCAAAGCTTCCTTCAAAAGCATTGAGACTAAAGATTTTGTGAGTTGTTTATACCTCCTGCATATGGACTTCTTTGGTCCAATTCCAGTTCATAATCTAGGTAGGAAACTCTACACCTTTGTGGTTGTTGATGACTTTTCCAGATTTGTTTAGGTTTTCTTTTTGAAGAAAAAGTCTGAAACCCCCAATGTCTTCAAGATATTTGTCAAGCAAATACAGAATGAGCTGGACAGTACTGTGGACAAAGTCAGAAGTGACCATGGGACTGAATTTCAATCTGAATGCATGACATGAAACTGTGAAAAACATGAGATTCA
Organism: Platanthera guangdongensis; assembly: GCA_039583875.1. Classification (NCBI taxonomy): domain Eukaryota; kingdom Viridiplantae; phylum Streptophyta; class Magnoliopsida; order Asparagales; family Orchidaceae; genus Platanthera; species Platanthera guangdongensis. The sequence continues at coordinate 44,143,286 of CM077150.1, read as the reverse complement.
ACAAGAGTTTTCCTCTCCAAGAACACCCTAGCAAAATGAGGTTACTAAGAGGAAAAATAGGGCTCTGATAGAAGCTTGAAGGACTTTACTAAATGACACATCTCTCCCAGAATATTTTTGGGTTGAGGCAAAAAACACTGCTTGTCATGTCCTCAATAGGTCTTCTATCACCAAGGGCCACAAAAAGACTCAATATGAGATCTTGAAGGGCAGAAAACCAAACCTTGCATATCTTAGAATCTTTGGGAGTAAGTGATTTGTGCTCAACAATGGGAAATCCTATATAACTAAGTTTTCTGCCAAGTCCTATGAGGGGATCTTTGTTAGGTACAACAATCATAGTAAGGCTTATAGGACTTACGACTTGACAAGTCAAGTTGTAAAGGAGTTAGTTAATGTAGTATTTGATGAGTCAAATATGATTAACAATGAGCTGTTAAGCTATTCTTCTAGTTCTACAGGTACTGAACTAGTGTTAGATAAGCTCACTTTCAAGGAAGCTGCTTCAACAATTCAAGACAAAGTTGAGGGTGTGTGTATTCCAGTGAAAGCACAAGGCACACAGGAAGTGGATGAAGATCTGCATCATGAAGAGCATGATGATGAAGTAATATAGCCTCCAGTAGTAAGACATCTGAAGGGATCATCCAGGACACCAGATTATTAGTGATGCTAGCTAAGGAGTAGTGATAAGGAACAGATGTCTCAACACAACAATGTACTCCAGTTTTCCGTCACAAGTGGAGCCTAAGAAATTTGAAGAGGCTAACAAAGACCAGTTCTGGATTGTAGTTATTCAAGAGGAACTAAACCAGTTTAAAAGGTGTAAGGTCTGGAAGATGGTTCCCAGACCTCAAGAACACAATTTTATTGGAATCAAGTGGATCTACAGGAATAAACTTGATGAAAATGGAATTATAGTTAAGAACAAAGCTAGGATGGTAGCTCAGGGGTACATACAAGAAGAAGGTATTGGCTTTGATCAAACCTTTGCCCCTGTAGCAAGACTAGAAGCTGATGAGTACAATTATATAAGTCCTTTTTACTATCATATTTGTAATCATGTCCACTATTATCTACCTTCATTCGTTATATTTGCACGAAAATAGTTAGGAATTTGAATTATCATGAATAGAAGAGAGCAATATAGATTTTCCTTTATTATCTTATTTATTTATTCATTAATCTTCTAAATGCAGGTATTGCAAGCCCTTGGAACTAAAAGTCTTTGAGCAAGCAGATGTGTTCACGGATCCAACAAGACTGATGACAGGAAAATCTTGGATTAGGCACTACACGGGTAGGGACACACCCGTGTCACTACCCATGTCCTTATCGGGAAGAACCAGACCTGAATCCATGAAGAACACACGACCGTGTTACCAGTCGTGTCAAATGACACGGCTCATGACCAGGCGCTCCTTTTCATACCAAACCGCCAGACGCTTCATTTCAAACCCTACATGGCCTGTGATACGGCCAAGTTGGAACCCGTGTTCGACATCTCTTTGCAAGAAGACTATAAAAACCTGCACAAAAAAATAGAATGGCACTTTTTGGATTGAAGGACTTGGAGAACTTCTGGAGGACGAAAGTGGAGCACTCAAGCGAAGGGGAAATCAAAGGAGATAATTCGTATGGCTTTAATCTTCATGTATTTCTTTTAATTTCCCCCTTCTCTTAGTGGTTCTAACATTTATTTTACATTTCGTATGAGACTTGCATTTTCCGAACCGATTCAATAATCATGTATGTTGATTTCATTTCAGATCTGTGGTATTTTATTCGCATATGTGGTTTCAAGAAAAGAGATTGATCATAGATTTGACGTTAGTATTTATTTCATGTGAATCCAAAACTTCTAGACTGAGAAATTGGAAGGTTGTGATGATGGTTTTTAATTTCATTCTCTGGTGTTCTTTCTCTTTGTATTTCAAATTTCATGATCGAGAGATATGTTGTTTGGATAATGAAAATACGGATAATTAGATTCATGGTATCTTAGAGATAGGATTTCATGAATTTATGTATTTGACAGGGCTACTTTATATTAATGTTAATTTGAGTGCTGTGAATTGTTCGAGAGAAAATTTACTCAATTTAAGTTTAGGTATTGAATTGCTAGAGAGAGAATTTGATAAAAATTGAACCCTTACAACACAACAAATTCGATAATTTTGTTAATACGTGGTTACATAGACTTGAATTAATGAGTAAATATTCTCATGTGATTACTCTTAGACTATCTGCTTTTTACCATCCTTAATCATCCAATGTCATTTTATCCAATTAGCCATAGTAATGTTAATCTAGAGTAACAACCAACTTTAAATATCGATATGATAATGAGAGTGAGTACGAGTACTTGAAAAGACCCTAAGGAATACGACACGAGATGTAGATTTCTCCTATACTATGATTGATAGGTGCACTTGCCTGAGATTAAAATCAATCCAGCTTATACCTATCTACATAGTTTATACTAAAGTTACAAATAAAATCCGCATCAAGTTTTTGGCGCCATTATCCGGGTAGTCGTTTTCAATATTTTGAAAGCTTAAACTCTATTAATCTACCAATTTTTGATTACTACATATATTTGTAAATTATTTTATTGCATAATTATATCACTTAATCTTTGTTTTGTAGTCTGTTAGTCTATGACCAGGGGGAGAAATTCTGGGTTAACACCATTTCATCCTGACCCGAAATGGATTATTCACAACACCTTACAAGGGGACTTGAGAACTGATAACAGAGATAATTCAAATGGAAATTCAGAAGAGGAAACAATAAACTTAGGAGATCATCATCTCGATAACATGACAAATCAGAACGAGCAAACCATGTCTGACTTTGCTAGACCTAATATCCAGGGTACTGGGTCAAGCATTATTATACCACCAATTGTCGCCAACAATTTCGAATTGAAGCTTAGTATTATTCAGATGGTTTAACAGTACGTCCAATATGATGGCCTGCAGGATGAAGATCCCAACACACACTTAACCGGATTCTTGGAGATATGTGATACATTCAAGATCAATGGAGTTACCAATGATGTCATTCGATTGAGATTATTTCCGTTATCACTAAGGCACACGACGAAGAAATGGTTAAACTCATTACCTAGAGGGTCGATCACTACATGGGATATGATGGTTGAGAAGTTCTTGATGAAGTATTTTCCACCGACGAAGACTGCAAAGCTAAGGAATGATATTTCTACATATGCTCAACTAGAATCTGAATCATTGTATGATACATGAGAACGATTCAAGGAGCTTTTAAGGAAGTGTCCCCATCATGCATTACCTTCCTGGCTTCAGATTCAGACCTTTTACAATGGTATCAATCCAACCACTAAACAGATGATCGATGCGGCTAGTGGAGGCACCTTGAATAATAAGACACCAGAAGCAGCTCAACAGTTGATAGAAGACATGACAACGAACAACTATCAATGGACTACCATAAGACAAAATCCTAATAAGCCTGCATGGAATATATGAAGTGGATGCATTCACTGCTTTAGCTATTCAAGTGGAGAAGCTTCATCAGAAGATAGATAACCTATCTTTAGCATCACCCTCCATTATGCCTCAACAATGGGACCCTTCATTTAGTGGAATGTCTTGTTGTGAACCTCAAGTGCATGAACATGTTTGACTATATGTGCAACAATACCAGACCTCCCTTGTCACAACCTGCATTTTCTCTGTATTAAATAATACGTTAGAGTAAGAGAAAATATACGCCGTGACGCCATGCGGTGCAGGGGACAACTGCAGACGCTCAGGCGACTCGTCCTTGCATTTACTTTAGGTGAAAGACTTATGAAATTAAGTTTTTTTAAAAAATATAAGTTATTTGAGTTACTGACCGTGTCTCTCGGTCGGGTGGATCACTAGCCCATAGGTGAGAAAATATATAAGTTTACGCAGCAAAAAAGACTTAGTTTGATTCATTTATTATCCTATATAAGAATCAAAGCCTAGCATATTGTAATGATGATGTGACTTTTACATTTAATATAAATAAAAAGGACTTTTATAGAGCTTAAAAGTAGTATGTTTTACAGTTAAAAATTATGTCATGATAATATTCTAGAATGCAGTTTTGTATACTTAAAAGTAACTATATGCATACTAAAATAAATCCTTCCCAAGAAAAAGATGAAGTTGTTCTATTTATCCTTAAGTATATGAATATATACATATATATATACATATATATATACATATACATATATATATACATATATATATACATATACATATATATATACATATATATATATATACATATACATATACATATACATATATATATATATACATATACATATACATATACATATACATATACATATATATATACATATATATACACATATGCATATATATACACATATACATATATATATACATATATATATACATATACATATATATATACATATATATATATACATATACATATATATATATACATATATATATACATATACATATATATATATATATCTTTATTATATAATACAATATGCATATCTCAATCACACCATGAATCTCATCTGGACCGTCCGATCTCCAGGTAATCAAATCGGACCGTTGGATTCCAAAAGGGAGGCCTGCAATTAAAAAAAATTCCAAAACAGTTACTGTTCATCCCCTGAAATACCCCGATACCGCACGTTTCCGTGAATTCCCCTCCGCGCCCTCCTCTGCAGCCGGCGGCGGAGCCGCCAGCGACTTGCCTGGTGCCCACCGGCGGGTTCCCCGGCCTCCGGCGAACCCGCCGGGGGTTGTCCGCGGCGAGCGGGCAGGGCCACTGCCGGCGGTGGCCCTGCCCGCTTGCCGCGGGACAACCCACGGAGGGTTCGCCGGAGGCCGGCGAACCCGCCGGTGGGTTCCGGGCAGGCCACCGGCGGCGGCCGGGAATGCCCCCGCGTCAGCACGCGGAAGCGGGGTGGGGGGGGGGGGATTTTCTGTATTTTTTGCAATTTTTTTGATTTTCTTATATAATTATTTATTAAATTTTAATTTGATTTAAATATAATATAAATATAATAATTATTTATTAAATTTTAATTTGCAGGGGGGTCAAGCGGGCGAAGCCCGCAGCGACGCATTGAGAACGGGCGGAGCCCGTTCGAAGATGCGGGGGGGCGGGTGAAGCCCGCCAGGGAGTCAAGCGGGCGAAGCCCACTTGATTGTGGGCGAAGCCCGCATCGACGCATCGAGAATGGGCGAGCCCGTTCGAAAATGCTAGTATATATATATATATATTTTTTTTTGTCTAAACAGGAAGGAGGCGGACAATTTAAGTGTGGGTGCGCGGAAAATGAAAATAGAGGTTTAAGATGGGCTCGAATCGAAAAGTGATCAACATGAAAGTTGTAGATCCCGTCGAGACGAACAAATGTTATGCTAACTAGTTTTTTCATTTGACGTAGTTTTGACCCTCACAATGGTGCCTGAACGTTTGCGAAAGTGCAGGAATGACCTTCTCGAGAAACATTGTTGTTTCTCGAGAAAGAATGCTGTTTCTCGAGAAACAATGCTGTTTCTCGAGAAATGACATTATTTCTCGAGAAATCAATATTATTTCTCGAGAAATCAATGTTATTTCTCGAGAAATCAGTTTTTTCTCATACTTAAATGACGATACATGGGCTAAACTTACCCTGATTCGAACGAAATTCGCAACGTAAGTGAATGTCAGCGCTACGAATCTAACAGCGAAGACAAAACTAAAATCCGACTAGTCATTCTCAAGATATAAATTTTCAAAGCCTACGACGAACATAAATTCTACAAAACTTCGAAAATTCGTCGAGACTCAAATATCGCTCGGATCGCGGTGAAAGTTAACGAACATGTCACAAATTAATTAATTTAATTTCCTAATGTGAAGTTTTCCATTTTCGACAAGGTTACACGAATTTGGCCACCCCGAACGAACAGACGCGAAAACGCACTAATGGCGACGCGCATCAACTCCACGTTAACGTAACGCCCCCGTTACGTCATTATGACATCAAAGAGAGGATTAAATAATTGTCGGAAAGTCAAGGGCGTTACAGTCACCCCTCCAAAAAGGAAGTTTCGTCCCGAAACTTGGAACACGAAACAAAACAAGAGGGCAGAGGGAGAGACATGATTGAAGAATTATTAAACAATAATACTAACTAGGGAAGACTAGGAGAATAACTGAGGATGAGATTCTATCATTGCGGATTCCAATTCCCAAGTTGCACTTCTAGCGTCCTGATTGCGCCAGAGAACCTTAACCATCCGAATTGTCTTCTTTCTTAGCACACGATCTTGCGTCTCTAGAATACAGACAAGATCTTCGACATACGAGAAATTAGGATGCAACTGGGGAACGGAGTCAAGGACATGTCGATCACTACGAATGCACTTTCGCAACTGGCTCACGTGAAACACGTCGTGAACACCAGGGAAAGAATCAGGAAATTCCAGTATATAGGCAGAAACTACGATGCACTACAGAATTTTAAAAGGTCCCACATACCTGGGATCTAGCTTATGGCTCCTTCAAAATCTCTTAACACCTAGCATCGGAGAGATCTTCAGAAATACCATATCCCCAACTGCAAATTCTAGATCAACTCTGCGCTGATTTGCATACTTCTCGTATCGCTCCTGAGCCAACCTCAGCTTTTCACGAATATGCATCACTGAAATGCTCATATCCTCCAGAACTTCCAAACCGAGCAAAGGCTTCTCACCAACCTCTGCCCAAAACAGGGGAGTTCGATAATGCCTTCCATATAAAGCTTCAAAGGGCGCCATCTGTAAACTCTCCTGATAGCTATTATTGTACGCGAACTCCATCAGTCCGAGACGTTTATCCCAAGCCCCACCATGGTCCAAAATATAGCATATAATCATATCCTCCAAGATCTGATTCACTCTCTTCGTCCGACCATTCGTCTGAGGATGATAGGCAGTAGAATACCTAAGGTCAGTACCTATAGCTTCTACAAGATTTACCAGAAACGATACATGAACCGGGAATCTCTATCTGACATGATACTCGTAGGCACACCATTCAACCTGATGACTTAGTACAGATAAAGTTCAGCTATCTTTTCCATAGAATAATCAATTTTCAAAGGCACAAAGTGGGCACACTTGGTTAGTCTGTCCACGATAACCCACACTGCATCATGCCCTCGGGGAGATCTCGGTAAACCAGTTATGAAATTCATGGATAAACTCTCCATATCCAACTCGGTATGTCTAAAGGAGTTAACTTACCACCCGGCCTTCTATGATCAGCTTTGACACGCTGGCAAGTATAACATTCAGATATAAATCTTGCGATGTTGTTCTTCATGCCTGACCACCAAACAATCTGTTTCAAATCTCTGTATATTTTCATGGAACCAGGATGATAAGCAACACTTGAACCATGCACTTCACTGCATATCCTTTCTCGGATGTCCCCAACAGCGGGAATACAATATCTGTCGCGGTACTTTAGGATACCAACATCATCAATTGAAAAGTCAGGTAATTCCCCTTTCTCAATCCTACTACGGAGGTGCTGTAAATCAGGATCGTCTTTCTGATTTAACCTAGTGAGAGTAATCCACGAAGGCTCTTCCACCTCCAAGCTACTCGGAAAAGCACTATTCCCTACAGTTATGTCCATGAGCAAAAACTCCTCTACAAGGGATTGCACTGAGAGGTTAAAGATATGTGCAGCTTCCGGCTCAACGCATCCGCTACTACATTATCCTTGCTGGGAAGATAAAGGATATCGACTTCGTAGTCCACAACATATTCTAGCCATCTATGCTGACATAAATTCAACTCCTTCTGAGTGAAGATATATTTCAAACTTTTGTGGTCCATATAGTTTTGCAAGACACTCTGTATAGAAGATGTCTCCACAACTTCAAGGCATAAATGACGGCAGCAAATTCCAAGTCATGCATAGGATAATTCCTTTCATGCACCTTCAGTTTTCTCGATCCATACGCAATCACTTTGTCGTCCTGTATCAACACGCAACCGAGTCCAAATTGTGAGGCTTGCACACAAATAACATACTCTACACCTTCCATCGGCAATTCCAAAACTAGAGCAGAGCATAGTCTTCTCTTGAGCTCTTAAAAAGCTTTCTCACAGGCATCACTCAAAACAAAAGTTGCGCTCTTTTGTGTAAGCCTGGTCAACGGCGCAGAAAGCACGGAGAATCCTTTCACAAATCTCCTATAGTAACCTGCCACCCTAAGAAGCTCCTTATCTCCTTAGGCGATGTAGGTCTCTTCCAATCCAAGACTGTGTCTATCTTCGCAGGATCCACTGAGATACCGTCCTTGCTTACAATGTATCCAAGGACTGACACCTGAGACAACCAGAACTCGTACTTGCTAAGCTTCACATACAGCTTGTGCTCCCTCATAGTAGTCAAGACCAAACGCAAGTGAAAGGTGTGCTCTTCTTGAATACAACCACTAACTTATCTAGAAAGTCCTTGAACACCATGTTCATCATGTCCATAAAAGCTGATGGTGCGTTTGTTAATCCAAACAACATTACCAGAAATTCAAAGTGACCATATCGGGAACGAAAAGTAGTCCACAGAACGTTTGACTCACGAATTCTTAACTGATGGTAGCCCGAACGAAGGTCAATCTTCGAGAACACAGAACTACCCCGCAGCTAGTCAAACAAGTCATTGATCTTAGGCAACAGATATCTGTTTTCGACAGTCATCTTATTCAGTTCTCGATAATCTATACACAACCTCATCATTCCATCCTTTTTCTTCACGAAGAGGACTAGTGCACCCTAGGGGGGAAGAACTGGGTCTAATAAAACCACACTACAATAACTTATCCAGTTGAGTACGCAGCTCCTCTAACTCACGCGGTGCCATGCGGTACAGTGATTTTGCAATAGGGAGAGTGTCTGGCTCGAGATCTATAATGAACTCCACCTCTCTCTGAGGAGGAAGTCCAGGAAGACTAACAGGAAAGACATCCGGAAACTCACGCACCACAGAAACGTCCTCAACCCGAGGCACAACAGGTGCAGCTTCCAGAATAGAAACAGAAACAAGGAAAGAATTGTAGCCAGACTCTAGAAATTTACGAGCACGTACCGCAGAAATGATTGGAGATTCCTGACGCGGCAAACTATATACACTCATGGGCTGGCCATTGTCGCCTTTGAAATCCAAGCGCTTGAGCTTGTACTGAATGACGACATCATAGCTGGATAGCTAGTCCATGCACAAAATCACGTCAAAGTCTTCCAAGTCTAACACCTTCAGATCCGCAAAGGCTAGAAAACCACCTAGGAAGATAGGGCATTTTTGGATACCCTGACATGACATCACCAGCTCTCCTGAAGGGAATTTGACGTTCAGGGTATTGTCTAACTGGTCCAGAGCCCAGCGATGTCGGTCTACAAAACTCCTTGCCACAAAGGAGTGAGTAGCACCCGAATCGAACATAACGCATGCCCACTTATTCTTCACCTTAAATTCACCTAAACACATTGCGCGCGCAACTAAAATACAGAAACCATAAATCTACCATAAGAGATTACTAGCTGAGTCGAAGACTAACCTGAGATCAGTTGTGTCGATGATTGGGCTTCCCCCTTGGTCAGCACATTCAAATTTCCTTTTCCCTTGTCCATATGAGGTGGGGGCGGCGGTAGAGTCTACAACGGAAATAAATGCAGTGCAGGCTGGCTCTCCGGGCAATTAGCCCTCATGTGTCCTTTCTGGTCGTAGAGAAAATAAGCTCCAGCCTTCTTCCGACAAAAGGCCGCATCGTGCCCACTCTTCTGGCAATAAGTACAGATAGGGCCTCCCTTTGGTGCATCCTAAATCACTTGTACCTGAGACTGCTTCTGCACATCCAGTCTCTTAAAGCACTTCTCAAAAGGGTGGTCTGGCTTACCACAGAAGCTACACGCTTCCCTTCGATCCTTCTTCGTTGTAGGGCCCGATGCCCTTGTACTTCCACCATCATCAGATTTCCTCTAGTCCTTCTTTGCATGCAATTCCCGATTCTTCACATTATCTATCTCCTCAACCTTCAAGACGGCCTCTACTACTTCTGCAAAGGTCTTAGATTTGTACGCACTAGCCAACCGCTGGATGTCATATCTCAGACCACCCAGGAAGCATTTTACTCTACCTTCTCCGGACGCTACCAGATCTAGGGCGAAACGACTAAGATTGCTAAACTCAATCTCGTACTCACTAACAATGAGTTGCCTCTACTTTAGGTGTAAAAAGTTGTTCATTAGACAGTCTTGCTCGACCGATGTCAGAAACTTCTTCTGCAACATACTCTTTAACGAATCCCAAGAACACCCATCAGTAATATTCTCCTTTCCTCTAATCCACCAACTCTTCGCAAGTCCTTTGAGATGGTACACCACAATCATCACCTTCTGATCAGAGGAAATGCCAGAATAAGAAAACATTTCTTCGATGGTGATGATCCAGTCATCCAATGCCATGAAATCTGCCCTACCATCATACGTAGGAGGTCCTAGTCACTGGAAGTATGAAATAAAATTCATCTCTGGAGGCAGTGCAACTGGGGGTACTAAAGCAGGAGGAGGAGGAGGAACATCTTGACCCACAGCAGGATCCTGCGCTCTAATCTGCTGCCCGGTGTTGACAACCAACATTGATTGTATCTGCAATTGCATGTCCACCATATGCCTTGTCAGGGCCTCATTACTCTGTCGTAGTCCTTCAATCACCGCTTCACTCTGGGCACCAGAAGACTCACCCTACGACTGGGAGTCGACATCGTCACAACACATTTAGACGGTATTTCTACAAAATAAATGGATATCAAGGACCTAGCTTAAGACACCTAAGCTAGTAAACTCGAATACCCTGACTCAGATCAGATCAGGAATGAACAGACTCAGATCAGATCGGAAACGAACAGATACTTGCTCTTGCTATTACCTTGCTCTGAGAAATCATGAAATGATGCTATGCTTATAACTTGTGCCTATAATATGAATGCATGAATGTTTAAATTTCATTTCAAATCATGGGTGTACATATGTCGTCATGTAGATCTTTAACTTGGCACGTGTGCTTATGCGATGATATGTTATGTATGCAGTGTTATGCATTCTAAAAAGGCCTTAGTGCATGTTATGAATGGTGTACGCATACAATGTTATGCATCCCATACTACATAATATTGTATGTAACGAAAAAGTAAAATGAGCTAATGGGCATCCATGTGATGATGGTTATGCATCTCATACTACATAACCGTCACATGTTGCGACCTATGGTGTATCCATATACAAACACATATTATAAATCCCATATTATATAATATGCCCCGTATACTTCTTATCATGCTATAAGTATAGTGTTCATGCTTCCATCAAGATCTACTAATGACATATCAGTGTGTGTATGCAATGAAATGATACGATTAGAGTTTTGCTTAATGGAAAGTTGTTCGACAGGCTTGCCAAACCAACCAAACCTCTTGCAAAACCTCCCTCTGATACCAACTGTCACAACCCGCATTTTCTCTGTATTAAATAATATGTCAGAGTAAGAGAAAATACGTGTCGTGATGCCACGCCGTGCAGGGGACAACTACAGACGCTCAGGCGACTCGTCCTCACATTTACTTTAAGTAAAAGACTTATGAAATTAAGTTTTAAAAACATATAAGTTATTTGAGTTACTGACCGTGTCCCTCGGTCGGGTGGATCACTAATCCATAGGTGAGAAAATATATAAGTTTACGTCATGGAAAATACTTAGTTTGATTCATTTATTATCCTATATGAGAATGAAAGCCTAGCATATTGTAATGATGATGTGACTTCTAAATTTAATATAAATAAAAGGACTTTTATAGAGCTTAAAAGTAGTATGTTTTGTAGTTAAAAATTATGCCATGACAATATTCCAAAATACAGTTTTTGTATACTTAAAAGTAACTATATGCATCCTAACATAAATCCTTCCCAGAGAGCAAGAATAAATAAACAATAAGTAACAACAGTAAAAGTAACAAGTAAACTATCATAAGAAGTCTAAGACTATGGGCGTCAACAAAGGACACGAACCCATAGAGAAACAGTCATGTCTAACAAAACAACTACCTCAACGCTCTGCGATGGAAACAAACAGCCGCAGCAACTCACAGCACCAGAAGCTCAACTCTGTCAGCTAAAATTGCTACTGCTCTGGATCCGAGGCATTCAAAAGAAGAACACATTAGAAGCAAGTTACAAGTGGTGCAAAAGAGTAAACGGAAGACCAACAAACCTCGAAGTGAACAAGGGACAATAAATTGACTGCAACAAAAGTCAGTAGCAACGCGACATAAACAAAATGTTAAATCTAGCTGAGCAAGAAGGGCTAAATCACAACAACTGGACAAAATATAGTGTAAAACATCAAAAGTTCATATATTCATCTTTCTTTATTATTCATGTCATTCATCATTTAAAATGAGACTGATCAACTCAACAGGAAAGAGTACTGTGCCCGAAAAAAAGGTCCACAACGCGCACAAAGTCAGCCAAAAGGCACCATGCCGAGGGAGAAACCCCAATGCGCACAGACCAACAACTAAGGTAAAGTGTCGGGGATGAAGGTCCACAACGCACACAGACTCAACCATAAGGCACTGTACCGGGGGAGAAACCCCAACGCACACAGACCATCTGAGTATTCTTTAGTTACATAATTATACACGCAGAGTTTCTTTTATTCAACATGGATTAACGGTCAACAATTGATTTGGACTGCATAAGGACATTGCAAGGGTTAAGCAAAGTGAGGTACGATCAAAATAACGGGACGCACGAGGTGTCGCAACGATCATAATGACTAGATAGTTAAAGTGGCATGACAACCAAATTTGTTTACCAAATCTACGGAATAAAATTTGTGAGAGATGGTTCTAGGTGAAACATACTTCAAAATTCAAGACAATTAACTAGCAATTCGATGATAAGGTTGACTTAAACATGTCAAATCTACAACACATGACAAAAATTTGGAAAGAAAAGAGGAAGAGGGAGGGCAAGAACACCACTTGTCTCAGTTTCTACTCCAATCGGTATACCAATATACTCCACGTCGTGGATCTAGCCAAAAGAAGTCACGGGGAAGCAGAATCTACAAGGATTTGGCCAAAAGAGAGGTTAGAGCTGAAAACCCAAACGAAAAACTTCCACGAAACGAGGAATACTTACCAAGAACGTGAAAATTTCAGCGAGAGCTTTCCGGATCTATGCTTGGTTTGCGATTCCAATCAACATAGCTCCGACGACGGTGATCCGAAGCTTCACGACTTAGAACCCTCGTCGTCACTCTCGCTGTCTGGTTCGGTCAAGAAGAAGATGAAGTTGTTCTATTTATCCTTAAGTATATGAATATATATATATAATATATATATATATTTATATATATATATATAATTTTTTTTGCCTAAACAGGAAGGAGGCGGGCAATTTAAGTGCGGGTGAGCGGAAAACGAAAATAGAAGCATAAGATGGCTTCAAATTGAAAAGTGATCAACATGAAAGTTGTAGATCTCGTTGAGATGAACAAATTTCATATTAATCATTTTTCATTTGACACCGTTGTGACCCTCAAAACGGCGTCCCGAACATTTGCGAAAAGTGCAGGAATGACCTTCTCGAGAAACATTGTTGTTTCTCGAGAAAGAAAGCTATTTCTTTGCAATTTCTCGAGAAACATTGCAATGTTTCTCGAGAAACATTGCTGTTTCTCGAGAAACATTGTTGTTTCTCGAGAAAGAAAGCTTTTTTCTCGAGAAACATTGCTGTTTCTCGAGAAACAAAGCTTTTTTTGTAGAAACATTGCTGTTTCTCGAGAAATAAATCTGTTTCTCGAGAAATAAATCTGTTTCTCGAGAAAGAAAGCTTTTTCTCGAGAAACAATGCTGTTTCTCGAGAAACAATGCTGTTTCTCGAGAAACAATGCTGTTTCTCGAGAAACAATGCTGTTTCTCGAGAAACAATGCTGTTTCTCGAGAAACAATGCTGTTTCTCGAGAAACAATGCTGTTTCTCGAGAAACAAAGCTGTTTCTCGAGAAATGACCTATTTTCTCGAGAAATGTCATTATTTCTCGAGAAATCAATATTATTTCTTGAGAAATCAATGTTATTTCTCGAGAAATCAGTTTTGTCTCATACTTCTGGATAAAATGACGATACGGGGATAAACGTACCCTGATTCGAATGAAATTCGCAACATAAGCGAATGTCAGCGCTACGAATCTAACGGTGAAGACAAAACTAAAATCCGACGAGCCGTTCTCGAGATATAAATTTTCAAAGCCTACAGCGAACATATATTCTACAAAACTTCGAAAATTCACCGAGGCTCGAATATCGCTCGGATCGCGACGAAACATGACGAGCATGTCAAAAATTAATTAATTTAATTTCCTAACGTGAATTTTTCCATTTTCGACAATGATTCACGAATTTGGCAGCCCCGACCGAACAGACGTGAAAACGCACTAACGATGACACACATCAACTCCACATTAACATAACGCCCCCTTACGTCATTATGACATCAACGAGATGATTAAATAATTGTCGGAAAATCAGGGGCGTTACATCACTTCAACTAAGCAAACAACCAATATAGTTCTACATACAATCCGGGATGGAGGAACCACCCCAATTTCTCTTGGGGAGGACAAGGAAATCAAAGCAAGCAACCTGTGTTTGGACAACCACAACAACCAGAGCAAATGAAGCCATCATTATAAGATGTACTCACCAAGTTCATGCAAACAACTGATGTTGCTTTCCGGAATCAATAGGGCTCTATTCGGAATTTGGAGAATCAGATAGGTCAGCTCGCAAGGATGGTATCTGAAAGACAACAAGGAACACTTCCGGGTAATACTGAAAAAACCCGAAGGAGCATGCAAAAGCAATCCAATTGGGGAGTGGAAAGGAATTACAAGACCAAAGGATTACAAAGGAAGCACCCCAAGAGGAGTCTAGTGGCGAAGGGTAGAACGAGATGAATTTAAAATCAAAGGAGTATCAACCAACAATACCATATCCAGCGAAGCTGAACAAGGAGCGCATGGATGCGCAATATGGTAAATTCTTATCTATGTTTAAATAATTACATGTTAAATTACTTTTTTCTAAAGTCATTCAAATGTCAAAGTATGCTAAATTTCTAAATGACTTAATTTCAAATAAAAAGAAAATAGAAGAATTATCTTTGGTAACACTTAGTGAAGAATGTTATGCTATTTTACAGAACAAATTACCACAAAAACTTAGGGATCCCGGTTCATTTTCAATTCCATGTTTAATCGGTGATTTACAAGTGAATAAAGCTTTAGTTGACTTAGGAGCTAGTATAAACTTAATTCCTTATAAACTATATTTGAAACTAGGTCTAGGAGAACCTAACCCTACTAGAATGAGTATTCAATTAGCAGATCGTTCGGTTAAGTATCCTAGAGGAATAGTAGAGGATGTATTGGTTAAGGTAGATAAGTTTATATTTCCAAACAATTTTGTTATTTTAGATATGGACGAAAATGTAGAAGTGCCACTCATACTAGGTCGTCCGTTCTTAGCCACATCTATAGCTCTTATTGAAATTTTTGATGGTAAATTAGTTTTGCGAGTAGGGAAAGATGAAATTACTTTTCAAATTGGCAATACAATAAAGCAATCTTTGGATAATGATGATTGTTGTTACTTTTGCCATGGTGTTGATAATATTATGACTTTTATGAATTCTGAATTATATTATAGAGAATCTTTAGAGATTTGCATCACTAACAGTTATCTAGAAGAAGACAAAAATCAAGATATTGTTGAACATTTATATTATCTAGATAACTCCGTTTCAACAATTAAGAAGATTGAGTATATGTTGGGTATTGTATCCACATTAACCCAGATTTGATTAAGTCACCCTTGAACTAAGATGAATTAAGTTGTATTTGATGCTTTGTTTAAGTTATGTATGTGTAGGACTCTAATGCCAAGTGTAGACCAATATCAGTCTACAATGGGTCACCAAACACAGGACTATATAATGTAATCCGTCATTGTGTGATCCATGATGTTGACTCATGTGTAGCCTCTCTATTGGGATATACTTCATATTCAAGCACTAGGACTAATTGGAGAAAAGACTTGTTGCTGAATTCACCAAAGAAGAAGAGAATTCTATTTAAAGAATTTTACTAAGTACTTTACTCGAGTAGATCCCTACATACTCGAGTGAAATACTTAGTCTATACTCGCGTGAGAATCTTTGTACTTGAGTAAGGAAGTTAGATCTCGAATAGTCAAGTTATAGCTCTCGAGTAGCTAAGTCAACTACTCGAGTGGATTCCTTCTCATTCTCGAGTTAACAGAATTTCTTCTCCAGAAGTTTTCTAAGTAAATTACTTGAGTAGTCATAAAAGTACTCGAGTAGTTTAGTCTTCTGTCTCGAGTTACAGAAGTCTGGATATCGTGTAATTTTTCCTCACTAGAGTCGTCAATTCATGTACTCGAGTAGTCCATCTACTACTCGAGTAGTCCAGAGTTAATACTCGAGTAACAAGATTCTCTTCCCTCAGAATTTTTCTTAGTCCATTACTTGAGTAGCTAATTCTATATACTCGAGTAGTTCTTATTCTCTCGAGTAGTTCAGTTTCACTACTCGAGTAGCCCAGAATTCTATTCCAGAAAAATATTCTAAGTCCCTGACTCGAGTAGTTCCTCTACCTCTCGAGTAGTCAATTTCTTTTCTCTTGAGTAGTACATATTGTACTCGAGTAGTCCAACTCCACTTCTCGTGTAACTGTTTTAAGCACTCAAGTAAGTCTCCTTGTACTCGAGTAGCTACTCTTCATTTCAGATTTTCTCCAAGTCTTTACTCGAGTAAGTTTTCTTCTGATTCACTCGAGTAATCCTATATAATACTCGAGTAGCTTTATCTTCACTCGAGTATATCAGTGTCACTTTTTCAGAAATTCGTTAAGTCCAGAATTGACAGATTTCTTAATCACCCTTGACGTGATTGGTCCACGTGTATCTCATTAAGAATAATTATGACTATTAGTAAAGATCATATATAAGGTCTTGTCAAACCGACAAACCCTAAGAAGTTTTTGTAGTCAAGATTATTCTAAGTTCTCTCCGAATCTCTTTCTCTTTCTAAAAAATGAAAGCCACTGCCGCCGACCTTCATCATTCGCATCCGGCTAGGGTTTTCGATTTTAGAGGATTCAGATCAAGAAGATTCATAGATCGAGATCGTCATTCAATTCTTCATCATCTATACGATCGTATGAAGCCAAGAAAGTTCAGATCGTGCCTATGCCGAGAATCTTCTTCTACCTCTCAGATAAAGCCGCAAAGTTTAAAAGAGGAAGATCCAGGCCAATTGTTTGCAGATCTGAAATAGTGTTACTGTTTGTATTTCTACATACTTTCTATTTCATTCTTGTAGGAGAATTCTCTCCGAGTGTAGGAGCCTTTGTCTCTGAGATTGTAGGAAGTTTTACCTTCCGAGTTTAGATCCGTTTTGTGGATCGAGATTGTAGGAACTTTGTTCTGAGGCGTAGGATTGGTTTTCAATCCGAGATAGTGGAGTAGCCAAGTCTAGTGTATTGCTAGATCAGTGAAGGAAAGTGGATGTACCCAAGGTTGGGGAACCACTATAAATCTTTTGTCATCTGTGATTGATTGGTAGATAGTTCTGTGCTTAGATCTTAAATTTTTATTTCGCAAAAAGACGCACATCTCACCTATTCACCCCCTCTAGAAGATTTAGGTAGACAACTGAACACTTTCAATTGGTATCAAATCAGGTTGATCATTAAAAGGTTAACACCTTGATCAGATCCTACTCTAGTTGTCTTTTGAGATCTACCAAACATGGACAAGGCTAAAGATTTCGCCAAGCTTCCTTTGTGCACCAAGAATAACTTTCCCATGTGGAAAGAAAGAATCAAATTCTTTATGAAAGCTGTGAATCCAAGGATCTTCATGATAGTTGAAGAAGGTCCTTACATTCCCATGACAATCTCCATAATAGATCCAACTAAGAAAGTTCCAAAGAAATTATTGGATCTAGAAAAAGATGAGATTGCACTTGTGTCTTTAGACAAGACGACCAAGAACATAATAGCAAGTGCAGTCGATGACTCCATGCTGTAAAACATGATCCACTGTCAGTCTATAAAGGAGATGTGGCAGTCCCTAGTCACTTTGATGGAAGGTACAGAATAAGTCGGGGATGATAGAAGATCCCTTCTGAATCAAAAGTATGAAGCCTTCCGATAAGGAAACAAGGACACCATTGCTGACACCTTTGAGAATTTCTTCAAGATAGTCAATGGCCTAAGGGTATATGGCCGGATCTTCACAAACAGAGAATTAAATGATAAGTTCTTGAGATCCCTAACCAAGGAATGAGGATAACAAGGTCTGTGCCATCCTGGGAATTTGGAAAGCTAGCCGAGACAGACCCGCAAAATCTCTTCGGGAAGCTTATGTCATATG
The DNA here is from genome assembly GCA_039583875.1 of Platanthera guangdongensis. Classification (NCBI taxonomy): domain Eukaryota; kingdom Viridiplantae; phylum Streptophyta; class Magnoliopsida; order Asparagales; family Orchidaceae; genus Platanthera; species Platanthera guangdongensis. The sequence goes on along the minus strand of CM077150.1, from coordinate 44,124,713 downwards.
AGCTTCAACTCAACACCAGAAAGGCTGAAGAAGAGAAGAGCAGGTCCGCATCCAAAGAGAAGTCTGTTGCTCTTAAGGCAGACACCTCGAGGAAGTCAAAGGCTGCCTCTCCTACCCCAGCACAAGAAGTGAGTGAAGAAGAAACTTCGGAGCCAAGTACCTCAGGCTCTGAGCTATCTGAAGGAGAGTTCTCACTACTCTCACGTCAGTTCAAGAAATTCTTGAACAAAAAGAAGCAATGGAAAGGCAAGGATGCCTCTTATAGAAGATTGCGACATGATGGTGATTGTCAAAGAAAAGGCTCAAGCAGCCACGACAGGTATACTCCTAAACAGAACAAACATATTTCTAATGACATTGTTTGTTACTGTTGTAATAAGTCAGGTTATGACATTGCTGACTGCCCCCATAAGAAGGAGGGTGGAAGAAGAGAGGAAAATAAGTCCTCATACAACAAGAAGAGGACAGAGAAGAGCCTAATAGCCAAAAAGGGCAAAACTCTGAGTGACTCTGACTCATCTGACTCGAGTGAAGAAGAAGAAGCCTACTTTGGGCTTATGGCTCAGACAGATGACGAACACGAGCCCCAGTTCACTGGGAAGGTAAACTCTCACACTCCTCTTTCAGAATTTGAAGTTTCTGAGCATGATAATGAGGACAGCTCTTCTGACGATGATTCTGAACTCATGGCCCAGTACAAAGAGTTGATCATGGCTTACGACAACTGTTGCCGAGCCGTGAAAACTCAGGCTAAAGAGATAAAGTCTTTAAAAGCTGAAGAGAGCATCTTGAGAGAGGAATTCACTAAAACTAACTCACTAAAAGAGAACTTCAATAATGTTATTGAAGAATACAACAAGGCTCTTGAGCAACTTGACCTAAAAGAGAAAATCATCAAAGAGTTGGAAGAACAATTCACTGCTGAAAAGAAACTTGTTAAAAGTTTCTCGAAGCCGAAGACTGTTCTTCCATTCGTTGTTGAATTCTCAGCTAAGGCCAAGGGTGCTGGATTAGTCCATGAAGAAGCTCCTAGTAAATCTTCTAGGAGGAACAAGGCTCAAAGAAAGAATAAGGCCGCCAAGAAGTCCTTGGCCAAAGAGAAGGGGAAAGCCCCTCAAGATCAGACTTCATTCAAGAAAGTCATATTTCCAACTAATGAGTTTGATCTTGACTCATCCTACGGTCACTTGACCAGGCCTACCTATGTAGAGCCAAAGTCCCATTATCAAGGATGGACTCGCCCCAGAAACTTTGGTGAGAGTGTCTTTAAGGAACCTTATGAAGAAGTCATTCTTCAGAGCTATGACCCTTTCAATCATGGTCATAACTTCAAGAAAGCACCCGAGGTAAAGCCCATTATGGAAAGGACAGAGAAGGAGAAGAAATCATGTGATTGCCATCAACATGAAGCTTCTTCCTCCAAGAATGATGCCCCTGCTAGACCACAATTACAAAAGGTCAAGTAGGAGAACATAAGGCAAAGATACAACAAGTTTGACTGTTGGTGCTGTGGAAGAATTAGTCACTTTGCCATCGATTGCTGGTTTAATACCAGAAATGCTACAACTCCTCATGTTGGCAATATGAGAAAGACCACTCATAATGCTAATACTCATAGGGGAGTATTCTAACACGAGACCAAGGACCCAAATGTGTTTGGGTTCCTAAGGCAAACTGATTATGATTGCAGGTATTTCCAAAGGCCACCAAAATGCCAATCTGGTATTTGGACAGTGGATGCTCTCGACATATGACTGGGACAAGAAGCCTAATTCAGAACTACTCTACAGTCTTGAACGGACCAAAGGTCATCTTTGGAGGTTCATACCGAGGAATCACTAAAGGCTATGGTATGATTACTAACGGTAGTATATCCTTCTCAGATGTATCTTATGTTGAAGGATTGGAACACAATCTTATAAGCATAAGCCAACTCTGCGATAAAGGATACATAGTTGAGTTTCATGCTGATAAGTGCTTGATAAAATCCGTTGACAATATGGAAATGATTCTTTCCGGCACTCGAAGCAGAAACATATTTTTTTAAGTTTCATTTGTATAGACTCTTCTACACCAGTGTGCATTTTAGCAAAAGATAGTGCATCTCTTGGTAACCAATGGCACAAGAGACTAGCACATATTAATTCCAAAAACTATTAATAAATTATTTTCAATGAATTTAGTACGTGATGCCCCAAATGTCAAGTACGTCAAAGATAGACCTTGTATTGCATGCGTAAAAGGCAAGCAAATAAGGACTACCTTTAAAAGCGTTTTTGGCAAAGATTCTAATAGATGTCTCCATCTACTCCATATGGAATTGTTTGGTCCACTACAAGTTAGAAGTTTGGGAGGTAAGGATTATATGTTAGTAATTGTTGATGATTACTTGCGGTTTTTTTGGGTGTTCTTTCTGAAACAAAGTCAGATACCTTCGACATCTTTACTAATTCTGTCAGGCAAGTCCAGAATGAATACAACTGCTCCATAGTCAAAATCAGAAGTGACAATGGAACCGAGTTCAAGTCTGGGGCCATGACAGAATTCTGTGTAAGCTTAGTTATCTTTCTTAAGTTTTCCTCTCCTCGTACTCCACAACAGTACGGAGTGGCTGAGAGAAGGAATAGAACACTCATAGAGGCCTGCAGGACCTACTTACTCGAGTAGACTAAATCATATACTCGAGTAGTTCATCTACTACTCGAGTAGTCCAATGCTTTTACTCATGTAATCCAGATTACCCCTCCAAAAAATTTCTTTAAGTGAATTACTCGAGTAGTTCATGTTATATACTCGAGTAGTTCTAATTGTATCGAGTAATTCAACTTATATACTCGAGTAATTCCCTGTGTCTCGAGTAGATTATCTTACATACTCGAGTAGTTCAATTTTTCCTGTTCTAGAAATTTTCTAAGTGTTTGTCTCGAGTAGACTCTTATATACTAGAGTAGTTCATTCTTATATACTCGAGTAGTATTTCTTGTACTCGAGTAATTTACTCCACCTCTCGTGTAAGTACTTAGGTACTCGAGTAAGTCATTTTTGTTACTCGAGTAACTGAGTCTTTCTCATTCTTATTTACTCGAGTAGTTGACTCCATGTACTCGAGTAATGATTTCTTTTTCTCCTGAGTAATTTCTCTCATGTACTCGAGTAGTCATCTTCTACCTACTCGAGTAATGCTGCATATACTCGAGTAGTTCTGCTTGACTCGAGTAATTTACTTTGAACTTTTCAGAAATTCTTTAAGTCCAGACTTAACGGTCTTATTATTAAACGATGACGTGATTGGTCCACGTGTCTCTCTCATAATGACTCATTTAAGTCTAATCTTCTCTTCTCCTATAAAAGGTCTTGTCAAACCGACAAACCCTAAGTTTTTCAAAGAAAATTATTCTAAGAAAGTTTTTACAGCCGTACTTTCCAAAAAATTTCTGTCTCCTCTCTCTCTCCAAGAACGAAACTTGCCGCCGCTGCCATCGCAGATTTCCGACCGGCTAGGGTTTCACCTTTTTGAGGATTCAGATTAAGAAGACTCTACAGATCGAGATCTCCGCTCAACGCTTCATCTTCTCATTCGATCGTGTAAAGTCGAGAAGTTCCAGATCTGATATTGCTGAGATTCTTCTTCAATATTCTGATAAAGCCGCACGCCTAGAAGAAGGAATTTCTGATTTTCTGTTGCAGATCTGAACAAGAGAATTTACTGTTTGTATTTTTGTACTACTTTATTTCATTATTGTAGGAGAAGTTTTCTCCGAGTGTAGGAGTTTTCAACTATGAGATTGTAGGAAGTTTTGCCTTCCGAGTGTAGATCCGGTTGTGGATCGAGTTTGTAGGAACATTGTTCCGAGGTAGGATTGTTTTCCAATCCGAGATAGTGGAGTAGCCGAGTCTAGTGTATTACTAGATCGGTGAGGGAAAGTGGATGTACCCAAGGTTGGGGAACCACTATAAATCTTTTGTCGTCTGTGATTGATTGGTAGATAGTTCTGTTCTTAAGTCTTAAATTTTTATTCCGCAAAAAGACGCACATCTCACCTATTCACCCCCCTCTAGGTGATTTAGGTAGACAACTGAACACTTTCAGTATAGTTTGATTACACAAGGAGATCTTGAAGTTCTTAAGAATAATACTAAGGATCCACCGATAGTAGAACTTACAAAATTACCGGATCATCTTGAGTGTGCATTCTTAGGATCTGATTCTACTTACCCAGTTATTATTTCTTCTAATCTTTCTAAAACAGAAAAACAAAAGTTAATAAATATATATGCTAAGGAAGTATAAATGTGCTATAGCATGGCAATTAACTGATATAAAAGGTATCAACCTAGTTTTTGCACCCACAAGATCCTTTTGGAAGAAAACTATAAGCCTTCTATTGAACCGCAATGTAGGCTAAATCCAAATATGAAAGAGGTAGTGAAAGATGAGATTGTTAAGTTGTTAGATGCTGGAATGATATACCCTATTTCAGATAGTTTATGGTTAGTCCTGTATAAGTTGTTCCTAAGAAGGGTGGTTTAACAGTATGTTGGAACACCCTATTACTAATTTGGGTCAGGATCACTATGTCTCTAGGAATCTGTGTTTGACCTTCGGTATAGCTTAATAGGTCAATTAGAATTGAGTCTAAGGGTTAGAAGTCTAGGATTGGAAGCTGCCCTGAAGACCAAGTTTTTCTGGAGACTAAGTCTAATCGTCGAGCTCAGCACGACGTTTCGTCGAACTCCGGTCGACGATCGTCTAGCTCAACTTCGACAGATCGTCGAGCTCCATTCGACGATCGCTGAGCTCAACTTCTCAATATCGTCGAACTCCATTCGACGATCGCTGAGCTCAGGTCGACGATTTTGACTCTACACTGGATCCTTATCTCTGAGCTCAGTTCGACGATCTTTGAGCTCAGATCGACGATTTCTTTGCTGCTTGCATTTTCCAGGTCGCTGAGCTCAGCTCGACGATAGCAGAGCTCAGTTCGACGTTTTCAGTTATCTTTCAGAATTCAAATTCAAATCAGATAGAAGTTATTCTGCATTTAATTCAGAAGATCTGCCAGCCGTTTTCATTTACTTCTGGAGCAAGTTTCAAGGGATTTTTCAAGGAACAATTCAGTGGACTTTCCTTCAGAAGAAATTATGCAATTAAGGCTGTAATCAATACAGACCAACGGCTATCTTTGACAGAGTGATATCCTATTCAGACATAGAGAATAATACATAGAATGTTTTTGAATGAAATAGAAAACAAATAGAGAGAGATTGACAAGAATAGGACACAACTCAGAATACAGAGACTCTCTCAAATCTTCTGTCAAAAAGATTTTTGAAGAACACTCTCAAAGAGATCAAGTTTTCAAAAATCTTCAGATCTCTCAGCTTTCAAAGTGTTCAAGGCCAACATCATTTCAAGACTCCAGACACTCAACATTTCAGCTTGCTGAAATCATCTTTTGCTGGAGATCTACTTTGAAGGCCTATCACCCTCAAGCAAAGCTCTCTTCCTGAAGATCAAGGACTCAGGGGGAGCTTTGACATCAATCCACTTAGTCTTCTCAGTTGATTGAGAAAGAGAAGACTGCCATCACTCTCTCACCCCATTCTGTAAAGGGTTTTTCAAACTCCCTTCAAAAGTTTGAATCTGGTTTTTGAGCACCTTGTCAAAAGCTCATTGGTGGCAAGACACCTGATCAAAAAATCTGATTTGGTTTTTGAGCACCTTATCAAAAGCTCATTGGTGCCCAGGACACCTGATCAACTCATCCTGCAGTGGATTCCTACCTAGGGTGGTAGAAGAGTGGATGTACCCAAGTTTGGGGAACCACTATAATTCCTTGTGTCATCTGGTTCTGCATGTTTTCTTTTTGTTTCTGGCCTAGATTTTCTTGTGCTTAATCTCTGCATAGCTTAGTTTTGTGATTGGTTTTATTTCTGCTTCCCTGCTCACACTCATTACAACAATTGTTGTAAAGCTTTGCAAAAGTTTTTTTTTGTGTTTTAAAAGCACCATATACTCTATTCACCCCCCTCTAGAGTATATCAGATCTAGTTTCCCCTTTCAATTGGTATCAGAGCCAGGTTGGTTAAACATACCATATCTGTTTGGTTGTACAGGCTAACACCTGAACCCAAGATCCCAATCTAGATCCTTCTTTTATATTTCATTATTAGATTTAGCTTGCACAAGTCATGGCCCAAAACAAAGATTATGCTAGCACCAGACCTCCAGTGTGCAATCTGTCAAAGTTTGCACTTTGGAAAGCAAGGATTAGACTCTACATGAATTCTATTGACGAAGACATTTTTAATTCTGTTTTGACAGTGTGTCCAAGACCTCCAGAGGGCACAAGCACAAATGCTGTTCCACCTCCATCAGGAACAGATGCTGACATCAAAAAGTGGAAAGTAGCTGATGCCAAGGCAATGAACATTTTAGCTCAGACAATGTCAGATGACATTTTTCAAAAAGTAGCTGAATGCAATTCAGCCAAGGAGATTTGGGACAAGCTCTCAGAAATTGTCTCTGGCTCAGCTGATGAGAGAAAGGACAGAAGATCCCATCTCATCTCCCAATATGAGAACTTCAAGAAGGGAGAAACAGAGTCAGTGGGAGACATGTACAACAGACTGAGTCTAATTGTCAGTGAACTGAGGACATTAGACAAAGAGATCTCACTGACAGAACTTAATGACAAGATCCTAATGTGCTTCCCCAGCACTTGGGATTCAAGAATCTGGCCAATTAAAGATGCCAGAAGTCTGAATGAGATCACCACTGAAGCCTTGTTGGGTAAGCTCAAATCTTATGAGCTACTCATCAAGAACAGAGAAGAAGAACAGAAGGCTGCTTCACCAGCCACAAGAAAGGAGAAGACTATAGCATTCAAGGCAACTGAGGATCTGCCTGAAGAAAAAGGAACAGGCAATGATGAACTTCTCAGCTTGCTGGCCAAAAGATTCTATAAGATGGCCAGAAAGGACTTCAGAAGAAGATCATACAAGGAGCAGGATAAGCCAAGGTATGACAAGTCCATTGGCAATAACAAAGACATTATTTGCTTTGGTTGCAGGAAACCAGGGCATATAGTTCCTGACTGTCCAGAAAACAAGAACAAGGACAGAAGGGACAGAAAAGAAAGAAGAAAGGAGAAAGACTCCAAAAGGAATGGCAATAGCAAACCCTCTTCCAGCAAAAATAAGCATACAAGGAAAGGATTTGTTGCTGAATCCTGGAGTGAGACTGAAGAGGAGTCAGAAGCCTCTTCCAGCTCCAGTGATGATGAGGATGATGCAGAAGAAAAGGAATTCTGCATGATGGCAATTAATGCCTCACAACACAACTCAGAGGAAGAGGAGTCAGAGTCAGACTCAGAGACTCAACCTGAAGAAGATCAGGTAATCAGTTCTTTTGATTTTACTTCAGAAGATTTTAAATCTGAATTTAAAGCATTGTGTTTAGACCTGCTAAAGTCTGAGAAAGAGATCATCTCTCTCAGAAATCAATTATCTGAACACAATGCTTAAAGTCAGAAAACCTCAAACTCTCTCAGGAGTTGGAGAACTATAGGGAACAGATAGCTACACTGAAAAGTGAGCTCTCTGAGGCCAAGAAGCTTGAAGAATCCCTTAATGGGAGAAGCATCAAGCTGATGGACATCACAAGCACAGTGAACTCAAGACTTAACAGTACACTGGGCTTGGGTGCTTCATCCAGCCAACCTATAGTCCTAACAACTCCCATCAAGTTTATTTCTAGCAAGGGAAAGGGAGTTGTAGAGGTTGCCAGGAAAAATTCTGATCTGCCTCAGAAAACTAAAGTCCAGCACAAATCGTCGAACGGAGATCGACGATCGCCGAACGCAGCTCGACGATCTCAGGACAAATCGTCGAACGCTGATCGACGATCTCAGCCAAGATCGTCGAACGCTGGTCGACGATCCCATATACCTGACCTCAGCCATAGTCGACCGTCGAACGGAGCTCGACGATCTGACCCAAGATCGTCGAACTCAGCTCCAAGATCGTCAAACAGAGGTCAGAGCTCTGGAAATTTTTTCAAAGGCAAGTCAAAATTGAATCCTGAGGGTTCTTCATCCCAAACTTCAACCCTTATACTGAATGGATTTTACCTCCAAGGAGATATCATCCTGAAGGATATAAGAGTCAGCCAGGGATGTCTTTCATTTCTGAATTTAGAGGTTATCAACCTAGGCCCAAGGTAAACTGGGTCAAAAACAAGTAAATTGTTTCATGTGCAGGTGAAGACCTATCCAACATCTAACCAGCAATGGTATTTGGATAGTGGGTGCTCTAAGCACATGACAGGGAACAAGGACAACCTCAATTCCTTTAGAGCCAAGCTTGGACCCAAGGTTATCTTTGGTGACTCCAATTTTGGACAAACTAAAGGTTATGGAGCAATCCAGATTGGTTCTGTAACCTTCAAGAAAGTAGCATATGTGGAAGGACTGAAGCACAACCTAATCAGCATCAGTCAGCTATGTGATGAAGGCTACCAGGTGACCTTCAGCAAAACCTTATGCAAAATCAAGTCAGAGGACAACACAACTGTGTTGACAGGTAAAAGGAAAGGTAACATCTACCTAGTAGATTTTCTTTCAACCACTATAGATATCTGTTTATTCAATTTAGTTTGTAGATCAAATGTTTTATGGCATAAGAGATTAGGACACGTAAACCTTAGAACTATTGCTAGGCTATCCAAGGACAACCTTGTTAGAGGACTACCTTCTGGCCCCTACAAGAAGGAAGGACTCTGCAAGGCTTGTCAATTAGGCAAGCAAACTAAAAACAGTTTCAAGTCACTTAATAAGAGTGATTCACCTAGGATATTGTATCTGTTACACATGGATCTATTTGGACCCATCACAGTACAAAGCCTAGGAGGGAAATCCTACACTTTGGTGATTGTAGATGACTTCTCTAGATTCACTTGGGTGTTCTTTCTAAGGAAGAAGTCTGATAACTTTAAGTGTCTGACAGAGTTTCTCAAATGTATAAAGATTGAGTTCAATACTCACATTGCCCTGATCAGAAGTGATCATGGGACAGAGTTTGATTCTCTTCTTATGCAAGAGTTCTGTCAGAGTGAAGGGATCAGGCATACTTTCTCAGCTCCTAGAACTCCTCAACAAAATGGGGTAGCTGAAAGGAAAAATAGAACCCTTATTGAATCTGCCACTACATTGTTGTCAGATGCTCATCTACCTCTATCCTTCTGGGCAGAGGCAGTGAACACCTCCAACTATGTGCTGAACAGAAGTCTGATACATAAACTGAAGGGAAAGACTCCCTATGAATTACTCAAAGGGAAGAAACCTAAAGTTGACTATTTCAGAATTTTTGGCTGCACTTGCTATATTCACAATAATGATAAGAAATATTTAGCAAAATTTCAAGCCAAAGCTGATGAAGGAGTGTTTCTGGGATACTCCATGATCAGCAAGGCCTATAGGGTATATAATAAATCTCATTGAAAATTGAGGAATCTGTTCATATTTCTTTTGATGAAACTAACATGTCTTTCAAGGAGAAGATTTCTTCTACCATAGAACCTTTGCAGGAACACTCTCTAGTTGAAGATATGAACAAGCTACAGGTTGCTCAAGAAGAAGAAAGCAGTGAAGATGAAAGCAATGCTCAACACATTGAAGCTCCATTTGAAGAGCCAGTTGTTGTACCACAAGAGGAAACAACAACACAGGTTGGTGAACAATCAACACCCCCTGTTGATTTAGTAACATCAAGAGACCATCCAATTTCCCAAATAATTGGAGAAATCTCAGCTGGTGTGCAAACCAGAAATCAGGTCAACCAAAACCTGTTGCACACCTGCTTCCTTTCTCAAATTGAACCTCAGTCCATTCAAGATGCAGAGCAAGATCCACACTGGATCATTGCCATGCAAGAGGAGTTGCATCAATTTGAGAGGAACAAAGTATGGGAACTAGTGCCAAAGCCAAAGGATCATTCCATTGTTGGAACAAAATGGGTATTCAGAAATAAACTGGATGATCAAGGAGTAATAATAAGGAACAAGGCAAGGCTAGTTGCCCAAGGATATTCTCAAGAAGAAGGAATTGACTACGACCAGACTTTTGCACCTGTTGCAAGATTGGAAGCCATCAGAATTTTTCTAGCTTATGCAGCTCACAAAGGCTTCAAGGTTTATCAGATGGATGTCAAGAGTGCCTTTTTAAATGGAGACATCAAAGAGGAAGTCTATGTCAGACAACCTCCAGGTTTTATCTCTCCAACTCATCCTGATTATGTTTTTAAACTACATAAAGCATTATATGGTCTCAAGCAAGCTCCTAGAGCATGGTATGAGACCTTAGCATGCTTTCTCTTGGAAAATGGTTTTATAAGGGGTAGAGTAGACCAAACTCTTTTTATTAGAACTCATAAGTCCCATACCCTACTAGTACAAATTTATGTAGACGATATCATTTTTGGTTCTACTGACTCAAAATTGTGCAGAAGGTTTTCTAACCTAATGCATTCTAAATTTGAGATGAGTAGCATGGGTGAGCTATCCTTCTTCCTAGGATTGCAAGTCAAACAACATGCTGAAGGCATCTTTATTTCTCAAACCAAATATGCTAATGAGCTGGTTAAGAAATTTGGTATGTCTGAGGCATCTTGTATGAAAACACCCATGCCTACCAATGCTGTATTGGATGCTGATGAACATGGGAAACCAGTTGATCAGACAACATATAGAGCAATGATTGGCTCTTTACTGTATCTTACAGCTAGTAGACCAGATATAATGTTTGCTACATGTATATGTGCTAGATTCCAAGTTAGCCCTAGAGAGTCACACCTCATATTAGTAAAGAGGATTCTTAGGTATGTTAAAAGTTGTCCAAATCTAGGTCTCTGGTATCCAAAAGATTCAGCATTTGAGTTAACTGGATTCTCTGATGCTGATTATGCTGGATGCAGAATTGACAGGAAAAGCACCAGTGGAACTTGTCAGTTCCTTGGTGATAGACTTGTCTCCTGGTTTTGCAAGAAACAAACATCTGTGTCAACTTCAACTGCTGAAGCTGAATATATGGCTGCAGGTAGTTGTTGTTCACAAATATTGTGGATTCAAAATCAACTCCTAGACTATGGTTACAACTTAGAGAAGTCAAAAATCTTTTGTGACAATACAAGTGCTATTTCCATAGCTCAAAATCCAGTCCTCCATAGTAGGACAAAACACATAGAGATTAGGCATCATTTCTTAAGGGACAATGTTGAAAAAATAAAATTGAACTGCAATATATCCCAACTGATTTACAAAGGGGAGATATTTTCACCAAGCCTTTGGATGAAAAGAAACACACTTTCTTCCTAAATCAGTTAGGAATGTTAGATGGAGGAAGTCTTAAATAATCCCCAAGATTTTGAAAGCTAAAAATTGACCAAGACTAGGCAAAATTCTGATTTTTCTTAATGTCTAGGATTTTCTGATCTCTGAACTGCGCTCGACGATTTCCCCAAAGATCGTCGAACGGAGATCGACGATTTCCAGAATCGTCGAACTGAGTTCAGCGCCCCTCAGATAGCATGAACTGTCTCCTTCGGTCAACGATCGTCGAACGGCGCTCGACGATTTTGTTCCCTGAACGATCGTCGAACGGAGCTCGACGCTTTCCAAGATCGTCGAACGGAGATCGACGATGTTGGAGTCTCTTCAGATTCCTTTAGAAGCCTAGATCGTCGAACTGAGTTCAACGATCTTTCCAATTCTGCGTCGAACCCTAATATAAAACTCATTTTTCGCCGTCGTTCTCTCTTGCGCTTTCAATTTCTCTGCAAGAATTTTCTTCCCTCCAAACAGTTCTACGCTTGTTCGGTTTGTTTGTTAAGTTTTTGCAGGTACAATGGCCGTCTCAGTTGCTGTCCTCGCCGCAATGAAGTTTGATGCAGGGTTTGACATTGATTTGGACTCCTTCAACACCACTGATCAAGTCTTCCAGGACATCCTGAGTTTATTCAAGATCAGCATTTGTCTGCCCTCATGACCACAAGAATCAAAACTTGCTTCAGATGAGAATAAAAGAATGGGTATTATACTGCACACAACCTTGACAACAACACCATTGTTGGAACTATTGCTGGAACCCAGGTACCTCTGACCCCAACAGTTTTAACAGAGGTTTTTGGTTTAAGAAATGGTGAAGACTCTGCTGAACTTTCTGGAGAAGAATTTTCTGATATACTTGCCAGGATGGGTCATCCTGAGGGAAACCCTAGCAAGTTGTTTAAGAGGAACTTGTCAGTTGAATATAGGTTCCTAGCTGATGTTGTAGGCAAGGTGCTGTTGGCCAAACATTCTGCACATGACACCATCTCCAGACATCAGCTCTGCCTCATGGGAGCTCTGGTAGATAGGAAAAGCTTGAACTGGGGAGAGGTCTTCTTTGACCTGATAAAGAAAAAGATTAATAAAACCTTTGTGAATTTTGGAAGAATTCTGGGAGTCTTCCTTCAGGCAAGGTGCCCTGCTCTGCTGGTCTCCTCTGGAGTGCACATCAATGCCTCCAAGAGACTCACCTGTGCCCTATTTGGGAAATGGGACAGGCAGATTAGCAAGCCAAGCAGGCCCTCTTCATCTGCCCCTTCAGGCACCAGGACTCAAAGAGTCACTCCCCCAGGTCTCTGCACCTGCAGAAGACCTGCCTGCTGCTAGTGCTGCTTCTCCTCCTCCTTCTAAGTTCCACCCTACCTCCAGCTCCATCCACCATTCCAGCCTCATCTCCCATTACAATCTCCAGCCCATCTCCAACATCCATTCCATCTCCAGCAACAACTTCATCACCTCCAGTAGACCCAATTCCACCCATTATTCTCATATCCACCACCAGATGTCACCTCATCTCCATCCTTACCATCATTCACCCTTCTGGATGAATCCTACATGGATGATTCCCCCTCCTCTCCTCCAGACTTACCATCCTCTTCAACATCTTTCCAAGATCTCCTCCACCACATCCTTGACCAACCCTCTTTCACTCCCTCCATATCCTCCCTTTGTCCTCCATCTCCACAATCCCCTCTCCTGAGCCATTCATTCCACCATTCAGCCCTCCACCTCCAGCTTCTTCAGCCATCCCTGTACCCTCTACCTCTGCTCCTCTTTCTTGAGCAAGTAGATCTTTCAGCCCTTGCTGACAAGCTTGTATGAGCTCATTGCCCCCAGGCTCTCCCTCCTCTTGGAGACCTCTTTGGCTCCTCTACACTTGTCAGTGGCAGCCCTCTCTGCCAGGCTCTCTTCCTCTCCTCCCTCAAGCAGCCCCACCAGCAGTGTGCCTTGATACAGAGGTATCTGCATCCAGGCAGGGGGAGATGCCTTATGAAGCCAGCCTTCATGCTGCTGTTGCTGCTGCTTCTGCTTCTGCTCCTGCTGCTGTCTGCTGTTGTGCTTGTATCTTCTGCTCCAGTTGCTGTGCCTACTCCAGTCTTAGCAATAGACCTAAGGTCTTTGCTATCTGCATTTGATCCTGCATTCTACAGCTGTCTGCCAGAAGTTCATGCTGTCCAGCCCCCAGAGGATCTGTCCAAGGCACTGGTGCCTCTCTCTGGCTGTGACCCCAACATTCTTTCATCCTTTGTACTCTCAGTGATGACTGCTGCTGCTGCTGATAAAGAAAAGGTTGAATCTGCTTCTGAAATTGTTCTTGCTGCTGCTGAAGACAATGTTCCAACTGCTGCTGCCATTCAAATTGTTTCTGATGAGCTCACACCCCAGGATTTTCTGATGACAGAGGCTGTTGTTTTTGAGCCTGCTGTAGATGTTGTTGTTGTTTCTGAACCTGCTGCTGCCATAATTCCTGAAGTAACTAGTTGTTGTTTCTGCTGTTGCTCCTGTATCTGCTGCTGAATCTGTTCCTGTATCTGTTGCTGTATCTGCTGCTATACTGTTGCTGCCCCTTCTGCTTCTGCCCCATCTGCTGCAATGCAACTGAAGAAAGATCTTATGAAGAAGATAGATGCTATATATGATGCCCAGAGCTCTGACTCTGATGAGTTTAAGACAGATTCTGATGACTTCTGCTGCCACCATTGCAAGGAAAAGGAAGGCAAGAAGTAAGGCAATGAAAAGGGTTCCACCTGCCAAAGTTAGAGATGATAATGATGTTCCTTACTATATTCTGCACAACTGCCCAATTCTGAACATTGGATGCAGTACTCTAAAAATCAGCTAAAGGCAATGAAGAAGAAAGAAAAGTTTGATAAGGACTCCTCCCAGTTCAAGCACCCTCATCCTCCTCCACCACCTCCACCTGATGCAGGTGCAGGTGGCAGCTCTGCAAGTTCAGGCCCAGCTAGAAGCCAGGCTCCCTACCAACCTCATGCTAGAACATATCAAAGGGAAAGCCAGTCTAGGGGCTCTTACTCTAGAAGGGGAGGATATAGGGGAAATCAAAGAGAGACTCAGGTTTACTCCAAAGGGCATTCCAGGCAGCACCCTTATTCCAGGGGAGGACATGTTCCTTCTGATACATCTTCAGGTCCATTCCCCTATAAGCTCAAGAAACTGTGACTGCCAGGACTCCTCAAGATACTTCTTCCAACAGGTATGAGCCACCTGTTCCATTTGAGGACCCTGAGAAGAATCCTGTTGCTTGGACTGCTAGAATGAAAGAGTTGGCTGCTTTAGACCAGATAAAAAAAGCCAAAGAGCAAGGCCTGGACACCTCCAATATATCTACAATGTCAGAACAAAGACAAAAAGAACTAGAAAGATATGCCTCCAGTAAGTTTTTTGATGCAGACAGGTACATGGAGTTGCATCCAGCTGCAGTGGTTCCCAGGGCTTCAAAGCAAATTTATTTGGGTGCAGCTGATGATACCAGATCCAAACAGGAAGCTTTAAATCCTAACAGAGAAATCAAGATGGTAAAAGGCAAAGAGAAAGAGTAACTCTGTAAGGTGACAATTCTTGGTTTTTCTGACTGATATTGGATGACATATATATATATCTCTGTGATGGTTCTGTAATGTCTAGCTACTGTTGTTTTTGTGTTTTTCTGATTGTATGATGTTGTTTGATTTTTCCAAAGTCTGTAAATAGTTTTCCTAACCCAAATAGGGGGAGATTGTTGGAACACCCTATTACTAATTTGGGTCAGGATCACTATGTCTCTAGGAATCTGTGTTTGACCTTCTGTATAGCTTAATAGGTCAATTAGAATTGAGTCTAAGGGTTAGAAGTCTAGGATTGGAAGCTGCCCTGAAGACCAAGTTTTTCTGGAGACTAAGTCCCTAATCGTCGAGCTCAGCACGACGTTTCGTCGAACTCCGGTCTCGAGTAACTTCCCTGATGTTTTCTAATTCGTACGAGCTAATTCAACTTATATACTCGAGTAATTCGCGTGTCTCGAACTAGATTATCTTCAACATACTCGAGTAGTTTTTCAATTTTTCCCTGTTCTAGAAATTTTCTAAGTGTTTGTCCTCGAGAAGATCCTTATATACTAGAGTAGTTCATTCTTATATAGCTCCGAGTAGTATTTCTTGTACTCAGTACTTTACTCCACCTTCTTCGTGTAAGTACTTAGGTATCTCGAGTAAAGTCATTTTTGTACTCGATAACAAGTCTTCTCATTCTTATTTACTCGATAGTTACTTCCATGTACTCGAGTAATGTTCTTTTTCTCCTGAGTAATTTCTCTCTCATGTACTCGCCAGTAAGTCATCTTCTATCCTACCGAGTAATGCTGCATATACTCGAGTAGTTCTGCTTGACTCGAGTAATTTACTTTGAACTTTTCAGAAAGCTTTAAGTCCAGACTTAACGGTCTTATATTAATGATTGACGTGATTGGTCACGTGTCTCACTCTTAAAGACTCATTTAAGTCTAATCTTCTCTTCTCCTATAAAAGGTCTTTCAAACCGACAAACCCTAAAGTTTTCAAAGAAAATTATTCTAAAACTTCTTACAGCCTAACCTTCCCAAAAGTCATCTTCCTTTTTTTTAGCACCTAGATTGATTAGGTTATTTTTTTTTTGTTTTTATTTTTTTTTTTTTTATTTTTTTTTTTTTTCCAAAAAAAATTTCTGTTTCCTCTCTCCTCCCAAGAACGAAACTTCCCGCCGCTGCCATCGCAGATTCCGACCGGCTAGGGTTTCACCTTTTTGAGGATTCAGATTAAAAGACCTACAGATCGAGATCTCCGCTCAACGCTTCTCTTTCTTCATTCGATCGTGTTAAAGTCGAGAAGTTCCATATCTGATATTGCTGAGATTCTTCTTCAATATTCTGATAAAGCCGCACGCCTAGAAGAAGGAAATTCTGATTTTCTGTTGCAGATCTGAACAAGAGAATTTACTGTTTGTATTTTTGTACTACGTTATTTCATTATTGTAGAAAGTTTTCTCCGAGTGTAGGAGTTTTCAACTATGAGAAGTAGAAGTTTGCCTTCACGAGTGTAGATCCGGTTGTGGATCGAGTTTGTAGAACATTGTTCCGAGGGTAGGATTGTTTTCCAAATCCGAGATAGTGGAGTAGCCGAGTCTAGTGTATTACTAGATCGTGAGGGAAAGTGGATTACCCAGTTGGGAACCCACTAAAAATTTTTTGTCGTCTGTATTGATTGGTAATAGTTCTTTTCTTAAGTCTTAAATTTTTATTCCGCAAAAAGACGCACATCTCACCTATTCACCCCCCTCTAGGTGATTTAGGTAGACAACTGAACACTCTTTCAGTATAGTTTGATTACACAAGGAGATCTTGAAGTTCTTAAGAATAATACTAAGGATCCACCGATAGTAGAACTTACAAAATTACCGGATCATCTTGAGTGTGCATTCTTAGGATCTTTTCTACTTACCACAGTTATTATTTCTTCTAATCTTTCTAAAACAGAAAAACAAAAGTTAATAAATATATATGCTAAGGAAGTATAAATGTGCTATAGCATGGCAATTAACTGATAAAAAAGGTATCAACCTAGTTTTTGCCACCCACAAAGATCCTTTTGAAGAAAACTAAGCCTTCTATTGAACCCCAATGTAGGCTAAATCCAAATATGAAAGAGGTAGTGAAAGATGAATTGTTAAGTTGTTAGATGCAGGAATGATATACCCTATTTCAGATAGTTTATGGTTAGTCCTGTTAAGTTGTCCTAGAAGGGTGGTTAACAATATGTTGGAACACCCTATTACTAATTTGGGTCAGGATCACTATGTCTCTAGGAATCTGTGTTTGACCTTCGTTATAGCTTAATAGGTCAATTAGAATTGAGTCTAAGGGTTAGAAGTCTAGATTGGAAGCTGCCCTGAAGACCAAGTGTTTCTGGAGACTAAGTCTAATCGTCGAGCTCAGCACGACGTTTCGTCGAACTCCCGGGTCGACGATCGTCTAGCTCAACTCGACAGATCGTCGAGCTCCATTCGACGATCGCTGAGCTCAACTTTCCAATATCGTCGAACTCCATTCGACGATCGCTGAGCTCAGGTCGACGATTTTGACTCTACACTGGATCCTTATCTCTGAGCTCAGTTCGACGATCTTTGAGCTCAGATCGACGATTTCTTTGCTGCTTGCATTTTCCAGGTCGCTGAGCTCAGCTCGACGATAGCAGAGCTCAGTTCGACGTTTTCAGTTATCTTTCAGAATTCAAATTCAAATCAGATAGAAGTTATTCTGCATTAATTCAGAAGATCTGCCAGCCGTTTTCATTTACTTCTGGAGCAAGTTTCAAGGGATTTTTCAAGGAACAATTCAGTGGACTTTCCTTCAGAAAAATTATGCAATTAAGGCTGTAATCAATACAGACCAACGACTATCTTTGACAGAGTGATATCCTATTCAGACATAGAGAATAATAGATAGAATGTTTTTGAATGAAATAGAAAACAAATAGAGAGATTGACAAGAATAGGACACAACTCAGAATACAGAGACTCTCTCAATCTTCTGTCAAAAAGATTTTGAAGAACACTCTCAAAGAGATCAAGTTTCAAAAATCTTCAGATCTCTTCAGCTTTCAAAGTGTTCAAGGCCAACATCATTTCAAGACTCCAGACATCAACATTTCAGCTTGCTGAAATCATCTTTGCTGGAGATCTACTTTGAAGGCCTATCACCCTCAAGCAAAGCTCTTCTTCCTGAAGATCAAGGACTCAGGGGGAGCTTTGACATCAATCCACTTAGTCTTCTCAGTTGATTGAGAAAGAGAAGACTGCCATCACTCTCTCACCCCCCATTCTGTAAAGGTTTTTTCAAACTCCCTTCAAAAGTTTGAATCTGGTTTTTGAGCACCTTGTCAAAAGCTCATTGGTGGCAAGACACCTGATCAAAAAATCTGATTTGGTTTTTGAGCACCTTATCAAAAGCTCATTGGTGCCCAGGACACCTGATCAACTCATCCTGCAGTGGATTCCTACCTAGGGTGGTAGAAGAGTGGATGTACCCAAGTTTGGGGAACCACTATAATTCCTTGTGTCATCTGGTTCTGCATGTTTTCTTTTTGTTTCTGGCCTAGATTTTCTTGTGCTTAATCTCTGCATAGCTTAGTTTTGTGATTAGTTTTATTCTGCTTCCCTGCTCACAACTCATTACAACAATTGTTGTAAAGCTTTGCAAAAGTTTCTTTGTGTTTTAAAAGCACCATATACTCTATTCACCCCCTCTAGAGTATATCAGATCTAGTTTCCCTTTCAATTGGTATCAGAGCCAGGTTGGTTAAACATACCATATCTGTTTGGTTGTACAGGCTAACACCTGAACCCCAAGATCCCAATCTAGATCCTTCTTTTATATTCATTATTAGATTTAGCTTGCACAAGTCATGGCCCAAAACAAAGATTATGCTAGCACCAGACCTCCAGTGTGCAATCTGTCAAAGTTTGCACTTTGGAAAGCAAGGATTAGACTCTACATGAATTCTATTGACGAAGACATTTTTAATTCTGTTTTGACAGTGTGTCCAAGACCTCCAGAGGGCACAAGCACAAATGCTGTTCCACCTCCATCAGGAACAGATGCTGACATCAAAAAGTGGAAAGTAGCTGATGCCAAGGCAATGAACATTTTAGCTCAGACAATGTCAGATGACATTTTTCAAAAAGTAGCTGAATGCAATTCAGCCAAAGAGATTTGGGACAAGCTCTCAGAAATTGTCTCTGGCTCAGCTGATGAGAGAAAGGACAGAAGATCCCATCTCATCTCCCAATATGAGAACTTCAAGAAGGGAGAAACAGAGTCAGTGGGAGACATGTACAACAGACTGAGTCTAATTGTCAGTGAACTGAGGACATTAGACAAAGAGATCTCACTGACAGAACTTAATGACAAGATCCTAATGTGCTTCCCCAGCACTTGGGATTCAAGAATCTGGCCAATTAAAGATGCCAGAAGTCTGAATGAGATCACCACTGAAGCCTTGTTGGGTAAGCTCAAATCTTATGAGCTACTCATCAAGAACAGAGAAGAAGAACAGAAGGCTGCTTCACCAGCCACAAGAAAGGAGAAGACTATAGCATTCAAGGCAACTGAAGATCTGCCTGAAGAAAAAGGAACAGGCAATGATGAACTTCTCAGCTTGCTGGCCAAAGAATCTATAAGATGGCCAGAAAGGACTTCAGAAGAAGATCATACAAGGAGCAGGATAAGCCAGGTATGACAAGTCCATTGGCAATAACAAAGACATTATTTGCTTTGGTTGCAGGAAACCAGGGCATATAGTTCCTGACTGTCCAGAAAACAAGAACAAGGACAGAAGGGACAGAAAAGAAAGAAGAAAGAAAAAGACTCCAAAAGGAGGGCAATAGCAAACCTCTTCCAGCAAAAATAAGCATACAAGGAAAGGATTTGTTGCTGAATCCTGAGTGAGACTGAAGAGGAGTCAGAAGCCTCTTCCAGCTCCAGTGATGATGAGGATGATGCAGAAGAAAAGGAATTCTGCATGATGGCAATTAATGCCTCACAGCACAACTCAGAGGAAGAGGAGTCAGAGTCAGACTCAGAGACTCAACCTGAAGAAGATCAGGTAATCAGTTCTTTTGATTTTACTTCAGAAGATTTTAAATCTGAATTAAAGCATTGTGTTTAGATCTGCTAAAGTCTGAGAAAGAGATCATCTCTCTCAGAAATCAATTATCTGAACAAATGCTTAAAGTCAGAAAACCTCAAACTCTCTCAGGAGTTGGAGAACTATAGGGAACAGATAGCTACACTGAAAAGTGAGCTCTCTGAGGCCAAGAAGCTTGAAGAATCCCTTAATGGGAGAAGCATCAAGCTGATGGACATCACAAGCACAGTGAACTCTAGACTTAACAGTACACTGGGCTTGGTGCTTCATCCAGCCAACCTATAGTCCTAACAACTCCATCAAGTTATATTTCTAGACAAGGAAAGGGAGTTGTAGAGGTTGCCAGGAAAAATTCTGATCTGCCTCAGAAAAACTAAAGTCCAGCACAAATCGTCGAACGGAGATCGACGATCGCCGAACGCAAGCTCGACGATCTCAGGACAAATCGTCGAACGCTGATCGACGATCTCAGCCAAGATCGTCGAAACGCTGGTCGACGATCCATATACCTGACCTCAGCCATAGTCGACCGTCGAACGGAGCTCGACGATCTGACCCAAGATCGTCGAACTCAGCTCCAAGATCGTCGAACAGAGGTCAGAGCTCTGGAAATTTTTCAAAGGCAAGTCAAAATTGAATCCTGAGGGTTCTTCATCCCAAACCTTCAACCCTTATACTGAATGGATTTACCTCCAAGGAGATATCATCCTGAAGGATATAAGAGTCAGCCAGGGATGTCTTTCATTTCTGAATTTAGAGGTTATCAACCTAGGCCCAAGGTAAACTGGGTCAAAAACAAGTAATTGTTCATGTGCAGGTGAAGACCTATCCAACATCTAACCAGCAATGGTATTTGGATAGTGGGTGCTCTAAGCACATGACAGGGAACAAGGACAACCTCAATTCCTTTAGAGCCAAGCTTGGACCCAAGTTATCTTTGGTGACTCCAACTTTGGACAAACTAAAGGTTATGGAGCAGTCCAGATTGGTTCTGTAACCTTCAAGAAGTAGCATATGTGGAAGGACTGAAGCACAACCTAATCAGCATCAGTCAGCTATGTGATGAAGGGTACCAGGTGACCTTCAACAAAACCTTATGCAAAATCAAGTCAGAGGACAACACAACTGTGTTGACAGGTAAAAGGAAAGGTAACATCTACTAGTAGATTTTCTTTCAACCACTATAGATATCTGTTTATTCAATTCAGTTTGCAGACCAAATGTTTTATGGCATAAGAGATTAGGACACCTAAACCTTAGAACTATTGCTAGGCTATCCAAGGACAACCTTGTTAGAGGACTACCTTCTGGCCCCTACAAGAAGGAAGGACTCTGCAAGGCTTGTCAATTAGGCAAGCAAACTAAAAACAGTTTCAAGTCACTTAATAAGAGTGATTCACCTAGGATATTGTATCTGTTACACATGGATCTATTTGGACCCATCACAGTACAAAGCCTAGGAGGGAATCCTACACTTTGGTGATTGTAGATGACTTCTCTAGATTCACTTGGGTGTTCTTTCTAAGGAAGAAGTCTGATAACTTTAAGTGTCTGACAGAGTTTCTCAAATGTATAAAGATTGAGTTCAATACTCACATTGCCCTGATCAGAAGTGATCATGGGACAGAGTTTGATTCTCTTCTTATGCAAGAGTTCTGTCAGAGTGAAGGGATCAGGCATACTTTCTCAGCTCCTAGAACTCCTCACCAAATGGGGTAGCTGAAAGGAAAAATAGAACCCTTATTGAATCTGCCACTACATTGTTGTCAGATGCTCATCTACCTCTATCCTTCTGGGCAGAGGCAGTGAACACCTCCAACTATGTGCTGAACAGAAGTCTGATACATAAACTGAAGGGGAAAGACTCCCTATGAATTACTCAAAGGGAAGAAACCTAAAGTTGACTATTTCAGAATTTTTGGCTGCACTTGCTATATTCACAATAATGATAAGAAATATTTAGCAAAATTTCAAGCCAAAGCTGATGAAGGAGTGTTTCTGGATACTCCATGATCAGCAAGGCCTATAGGGTATATAATAAATCTCATTGAAAATTGAGGAATCTGTTCATATTTCTTTTGATGAAACTAACATGTCTTTCAAGGAGAAGATTTCTTCTACCATAGAACCTTTGCAGGAACACTCTCTAGTTGAAGATATGAACAAGCTACAGGTTGCTCAAGAAGAAGAAAGCAGTGAAGATGAAAGCAATGCTCAACACATTGAAGCTCCATTTGAAGAGCCAGTTGTTGTACCACAAGAGGAAACAACAACACAGGTTGGTGAACAATCAACACCCCCTGTTGATTTAGTAACATCAAGAGACCATCCAATTTCCCAAATAATTGGAGAAATCTCAGCTGGTGTGCAAACCAGAAATCAGGTCAACCAAAACCTGTTGCACACCTGCTTCCTTTCTCAAATTGAACCTCAGTCCATTCAAGATGCAGAGCAAGATCCACACTGGATCATTGCCATGCAAGAGGAGTTGCATCAATTTGAGAGGAACAAAGTATGGGAACTAGTGTCAAAGCCAAAGGATCATTCCATTGTTGGAACAAAATGGGTATTCAGAAATAAACTGGATGATCAAGGAGTAATAATAAGGAACAAGGCAAGGCTAGTTGCCCAGGATATTCTCAAGAAGAAGGAATTGACTACGACCAGACTTTTGCACCTGTTGCAAGATTGAAGCCATCAGAATTTTTCTAGCTTATGCAGCTCACAAAGGCTTCAAGGTTTATCAGATGGATGTCAAGAGTGCCTTTTTAAATGGAGACATCAAAGAGGAAGTCTATGTCAGACAACCTCAGGTTTTATCTCTCCAACTCACCCTGATTATGTTTTCAAACTACATAAAGCATTATATGGTCTCAAGCAAGCTCCTAGAGCATGGTATGAGACCTTAGCATGCTTTCTCTTGGAAAATGGTTTTATAAGGGTAGAGTAGACCAAACTCTTTTATTAGAACCCATAAGTCCCATACCCTACCAGTACAAATTTATGTAGACGATATCATTTTTGGTTCTACTGACTCAAAAATTGTGCAGAAGGTTTTCTAACCTAATGCATTCTAAATTTGAGATGAGTAGCATGGTGAGCTATCCTTCTTCCTAGGATTGCAAGTCAAACAACATGCTGAAGGCATCTTTATTTCTCAAACCAAATATGCTAATGAGCTGGTTAAGAAATTTGGTATGTCTGAGGCATCTTGTATGAAAACACCCATGCCTACCAATGTTGTATTGGATGCTGATGAAAGCCACTCAACGCCATCTGTCTCTCTTCATTAAAGCGTTGAGTGAACCGCCTCACTCAATTCTTCTGGACTTAGTGAATCTTGCACTGGTTTTGTCTCAGCGTTCCTTCTCAAGCTGTCTCAGTAGTTTCATCTTCACAGCTGAGACTGTCTCATATCTCAGCAGTTTCTTCTCAACTGTCTCAACGCTGTCAACGCTTTCTTCTTCACAGCTGAGACTATCCCCCATCTCAGCAATTTCTTCTTAACTGTCCCAATGCTTTCAATGCTTATTCTTCTTTAGAAGCATTGAGTGAACTTGCTTCACTCAACGCTCTGGACTTAAAAAATTCCTGCTTGCTTTGTCTCAACAGTTATGCTGAGACATTTTTCTCAGCCGTCTCAGCTGTCTCACAGTTTTTGCCTTAATCAAATTGTCTGGCTTTAGTTCGATGTATGTTGAACTGAGTTCGATGATCGGTGAGCTCAGCCGACGAATAGTGAGCTGAGCTCGATGAACTCTGAGTAATTTAGCATACTCTTTTTGTTCACCTGTCCAATCAAGGACAACCTACATGCATGAACTTAAGCACACATCAAATACATTTAGTGTGTATTCATTGACCAGTTTGACTTCTTACAAATCTGGGACATTGGGATCATAGACCCAACAATTGATGAGAAGAAGATAAGAAACAGAGATTCACTCGCTCAGGAAGCAGTTGATTCAGAGACAAAATCTCTTGAGTCAAATTTATTTTAATCTTTCAAATTCTGTGGTTCTGTTCAAGATCTATGTTGTAAGGCCTAGATTATATAAGCTGTGTGTGGATCTGTGAAGGGCATTTGTGCTTGTATTAGGTGATCAGTAATTACTATATGGTGGGGCTGAGT